>OY787673.1:11180145-11705145 GCA_963678985.1 Spisula subtruncata | reverse complement strand
TGAGTGGCTAAAGATGACCACGTATATACCAGTAAACCAAAAGAGACATAGATTACTCCGGCCAACGAATACCCGAACGCCAGCGTCCGTCGGCATATATGAAAGTACGATAGGAAGCGCCATGATAAGAAAAAAAAATTCACCACTCTCAGTACTTTGATTGAGGGACTTACTAACTTCTTTATTGTAAAGATTTTTCATTGCATTTTTACTGAGTTGAGTATTGAACTTACGTACGATCAATGCTTCAATGACGAAACTCGTACGAGGACATGAATATAATCCATGCAAAACGCAATGAAACTCTTGTTGGTGTTTCTAATGGCTTTAGGTACAAGTTTGTAATAAAAAATGAAAACTGTTTAAGTATAATATCGTCTTGTGTGAGCAGATTAAACATCTATTTGAACATACTGAGTTATTCTATGAATCACCTTAATCATGTGAATAAAAATATTTTTATCCATAATATCTTTTGTAAATAATTCATTAACATCGGTTAAATGCGTACATCACCTTAATCCCAGAATTAAATATTCATATTATTATTTAAGGTGAATAGACTGTAATTTACCGAGTACGTGATATTTACGAATATCTTAATTCGCTTGCTTAGAATAAGAAGGTCGTAACTACTACTTACGACCTTTTAAGACTGATGCATATTTGCAATCTGCACGATAAGATACTTCTAATGAGACTGTTGTTCGTGGAACTTGTCACAGTCGTGTTGACCAAGCTGAAGTTGAAAAAGTTAGTGTTTTCATGAGTAAAGAGTAATTTAAGACAGTTTTTCTTGTTTTCTCAAATATTGGTTTTGTAGTTACGACCTTCTCACTCTACGCGAGCGAAGTTTTATGGTCGACATTTAGAATATGTTAATTTTCAAACGTCTCAAGGTTAACAGTTTCTCCGGCTTTCAGCGTTTAATCTTGTGGCGATTTTTTTCTAAAGTCGGCACTGTGGTTATAGTCCAAGGTATTAGGGAGAGGTCTAGGGTCATTTGTAGCTTCAGTTTGTTTATGTAGTGAAGAACTAACCCGTTTTCTGCGGGGTACTTGTATCTTCCCACAGCTTGAGCTCATCTCGAAAGTTGTGATCACGTGCTCATCGGTGGCGTGCTTTCTCTAGATAAAGGTATGTTCTTTCTTCCGATCTGCTCAACAGTTAAAAGCGGTTAAAGAATAAAATACTTACGGTTGATTGGCAGAGGTATACTTTTAAACTAAGCAAAAGTTATGCGATACGTTCATCCTGGAATTTCATTGCAAAATAAAGAAACGAAAAGAAAGGTTGCATTTGCCAAAGGATTAGAAAGGAACTAGCGTTTTAGGGGTTAGACAAGTAAAAAAAAATCTTTATGTTTGCAACATCGGTATGGGATGAGTCTAAATAATCGAATTGCATGTTTCAAAAGTTTAATTTGTTTCTGACAAGTTGTTTCATCTTTAAACCAATTTTTTTTTGTTGGTACACCCGAGCAGGTATTGACATGAAACTGTAGTATAGCTTGGCTATTGTGGCCTGAGCCTGACCTTTATCAAAAATATATTACAATGTTCTCGCTTTGAATATATCAATTTTCGCAAGCAAATCGTGCGACATCGGTATTTCAAATTCATCTCGAGCGTCTTCGTGATACTCGTCGATTATGAAAACATTCAATCGGTGTTGTATACGTAGGTAATATATCGACTGTTAAATTATGCTAATCAATAGGTCAGGCTCGTGTCAAATTGGCCAAACTATAAACATATATCATAATACGGTACTGAGATTTCAATGACTATCTAGTTATGAACTATACGCGAATCCTATTAGTAGTTTTCGTGGAGTAATTTAAATTTCGATGATACTGTTTTCTAAGACACACGAAGTTATAATTCGGACAGCTGTCATTAAAAGGTATGTGTTTGAGTATTAATACATATTACATACTATAAGTATACATTTGTATGTTTGAAATTTACACTGTTAACATGTTAT
Source organism: Spisula subtruncata (assembly GCA_963678985.1). Lineage (NCBI taxonomy): Eukaryota > Metazoa > Mollusca > Bivalvia > Venerida > Mactridae > Spisula > Spisula subtruncata. Next base: position 11,703,159 of record OY787673.1, on the reverse strand, counting down.
AAATAATCTATGATTTATTTTGTGAGGCAACTATGTGATTTGTGTTGTTTCTCAAAATATTATTTGTAGATTTATATTTTGTTTATACATTTAATATTTTTATAATTCAAACGTTTCCTTTTAATTAAGTCACCGCAATTCAAAAGCACCCAGTATCACCCCAGATTCGAATTCCTAACATGTTGCATCTTGTTTTTAGAATCTTTATTGAAGATAAAAAATAAATAAGAAAAGCAAATAAGAAAATTGTATATAAGAATTACTTCGTACTCATAATGGATCGTATCCGATTGTATTCGCATCGCGTTCATTTAACATGTATTTAATTGAAGTCTGTGCGTAAAATGAAACATATTACACATTCTAACACAACGTATGTGTTTATCGTTGTTGTACGCCCATGATTTAGTTAGCCTGTCAATTGTACGCCGTATGTCCGTCATATTTAGCTAAAACTGGACCATATGGCGTTTTTGACGTTACGCAAAATAGCCCAAACTTGTGACGCGACGTCTGTGAGTTTTGAGCAAAGCATTCCTTATAAAGTTGTACACTAATAATTCTGAACAGCTAAATCTTGCACTGTCCGTGACAAATTGCATTAACTTTAAGGTCAAAAACCATCAAATAGAATTGTTCTTTAACTCAATGTAAAGTGACCAAGGTCACCAAAAACAACTTTTTGTTCATGGGGCACTATCAAAATCTTTTAATCAATAGAAATAGCATCCAGCTTAAAGAAAATGAAAAAACGTTGGGGGTCATGTATCATATAAGAAAAAATTGGTTCGTCAAACGCGGTAAACATATTTTCTCACATGTACGGATTTACTCAAAGTCCGTTAGCACCAACCCTACTTTCACATTCATATTTAAGCCAGATTGCCAAATATTTCTGAATATAACCATTTCACTACATTACATTCATGCATACAAAGTATTTAAACCCAATTGCATGATTCTGATGTTGATTTGTCAAGACAAACCCCCCATTTCCAGTTTTTTACGGACTATTTGACTGTATCTGACTTTGGTTAGCGTAGGTATTTAGTGGTTATTAACCTTAACGATGTGCTTGAAACTATTTTTGAATTTATCGTCGACTTTTATACATAATTACTTAAGTATGTGTACAGTCGCCATATGTTCTTTTATTCCAGTTGCCATATGATAATGGGAAGAACCCAACTACTCTGTAGACCTGCTGTTCGAATATTAACTATGAGATGGTCTTATACATGTATCTGCCGTGCCTATAGACGCAGATCGTTTAGAAGGTGTGTTACCAATCCGCACGTGCTTATTGTTACAGCCTGCCTCATCGGCGCCTTGGTGTCACTACTAGTGGGAACCTTTACAGTTCCACCCATGCAAGGTTAGTGGGAAAAAAAGTTTATTAATAGCGCTAACACCATTTTCATTTTGTTAAACACGCATACATGCCCTATGTTCAAGGTAGTATAACGTGATGAAAATTTTTAATGTTCGTTACGTTTCCGTAACGTTTCTCACCAGTATACGGGCCGTTACGAAAACATTACCAGCATTCTATCACATGATTCTACATTGAACGCAGAGCACTTAGTGAATTTATAGTTAACCTATTTTTGCACTGGGTAATTGTATTGCTTGTGAAACCATCCGGGCTAAACTGTATTTGGCAGATGCATTGACAAAATCTGAGATATGTTTGCATGACATATCGCTGGCTTGAAAATGTAGAATGAGAAGGTCGTATCTACACAATCAATATTTTGAGAAAACAAGAAAAACTGTTTGGCAATTACTCTTTACTTATGGTAAAACAAGCCTTTTCAACTTCAGTTTGGTCAACATGACAAATTCCGATTTTCATGAAAGTAGGGCTCACAACAAGCACTTTATGATGAAGATTGCAAATATGCATTAGTGTTATAAGGTCGTAAGTGGCATTTACGACCTTCTCATTCTAAGCCAGCGATATAATATGTATGAGCAATGTTTATGCTATTGTTTTTACATCGTTTCAGTTCGTTTACCAGCCTACGTGAACCGTACACGATACAAGCCGTACCAGTCCGATGTAATGGAAGACTTCCCGACAGTTGTCAATGGAGACGCAAAGATTCCACACATAATTCACCAGGCATGGAATAGTTCGTGCATTCACAAAGACAATGTACCGTACATACGGTCATTTGTGCGTAAAAATCCGGGCTGGGAATATTACTTCTGGACCGATGTGTCCGCACGCGATCTCATACTCGAACGACATTCTGGTTTGCTGAAACACTGGGAGAGTGGTCTAAATGATGTGCAACGTAGGGATATAATAAAATACGTGGCACTGTATGAATTTGGAGGAATCTATGCGGACATTGACATGGAAGATCTACGTCCTCTGGACAGGGTCACCCGTAAATATTCCTGTATTATGCCCACAGAGCCTTTAGAACATAGTATATTGTTATACGGTTTACCGTATGTGATCAGCAATAGTATAATGTTATGTTCCCCTAAACATCCAATCCTGCGTCAGTTACTAGATGCCTTGCTAGAAACCGATGTTGTAAAAGACAACAAACCTATTGAAAAAGGTCCTTTATACACAAACCCTCTCAAAACAGGGACCCTTGATACAGGACCTTTGTTTGTCACCAGGCAGTTGAATAAGTATAATGGAATAGCTGATAGTGTTTTTGACGATGTAAATGATGAAGACAAGAATAAAATTGCTGAAATAATGATTGGCACAGGAAGGTTTAACGAGGATGATGAAAGGGCCGTATATACTCCAAACACACATTATTTTAATCCTCTTATTGACACAGCTCATGTTGCTGTTTTCAAATTCCGGTGCAATTGGTTCTTTCTACTATCAGACTTCTATAGGAGAGCATGTGTTGAGTTAGAACATAAAGGGCTATACAGAGATCCCGAGTTTGCATTTACCTTGCACCATTGGCATCACACGAGGGTGTTAGACTATATACAATTGTTAGAAATGTTCTATTATGGGAAAACTTGCATGGAAATTTCTGATATTATTCCTAGTGTGCAAATATTTTCCAATTACATATATTAAAATTTTACTATATTTAAGATTCTGTGTTTGAAAAAGTACGTGTTTTGACGTACGTCTATTCATCCGAGTGCTTATTTATTTAACACCTGGTCATTATTGTGAAAACTGAGACATACCTGTAATACATGTAGATAGTACGAACTAATATTACACCGCATTTGCACAGTCCCTTCTTATTTTAATGTGACGTCAGCCGGTCTATAAATCGCATTTTGACCGTTCTATATAACACATATTGCCCAAGTACAGAGCACTGTCCTGGCTTAAGCCGATACGTGTTATAGCAACAAAGTTGTGCAAAAACCGATTTTCTCAACTATCATCGCTAGATTGAAGATTCTCAAAGTACATAGATTTGGCATAAGACTACTGTCAAGCAATGAAAGTCCCCTACCGGTAGACAATTGTAACAGGGTAGTGGGAGGTTGGCGCCGTTAAACTAGTGTAAGCCTCCTACAGTTCTCACCAGACCCTTCCATGGTGTTTACCCTCGGAGTATTTCTGTTTGTTTAATGTCTTGTATAGTGTGTGCGTCACTTGGTGTGCCCATTTTTGAGGATTTGGGGAGGGGGAAAAGGGTTAAAGTTAATTAATGCCGTCGAGCTTTTAACAATTGGCCCCCTGAATAGGTTTATTTTGAATTGTTCCCGAATATAGAAGAACATTTCATTGTTCTTCAAACACACTAGAACGTACGAATCAATGTCGTCTGTAAGGTCGCTGAAGTGATGTTTTGGACTTCATAGTTATCCAAATCCGAGGCGCATTGCGTTTTTGCTTCATTTTTAAATAATTAGGGGAATAACTCAAACATTAAGTAAGGGAGAGATATGGTTCTTGTGCACTGCACTTCTCTTCATTGATATCTATCTACATGTAAAGTTTCAATTTCATACTGTATAGCGGGTATATTTCACGGTGTCCAATTTTCGCGTTAATTGGATCCTTTTGAATTCACGGTGTTTTGATTTCGCGCTATCGGCCTTGACCGCGAAATTAAAACCTTGTTGGTAAACATGGAAGGGGAGGTAAACGTTAGAGTACGAGTATAATAGTCACTACTGATCTTGGGGTTGTGGGTTGGAATCCCGTGCCTGCCAACTAAAGTTACTGATAGTCTTTCGGATGAGACAGTAAACCGAGGTCCTATGTATGGTTGCAATACATATGGCATGCAAAAAGAAACAGAGATGCTTCTGGAATTAAGGCATCTTCTCTGTCATGCACTATCCCAAAAAAACTAAAAGTACATAAAGTCTTCTGGAGGCCTTGTCCATAAGGATTTTCCGGTGGCGAGGATAAAAAACGCAATAAACCAAATATACTGATCATTAACTGCTAATAACATAAGAAAATATGTAGATCTATTTACAAACAAATAATTATTTCGACAAACATTTACACGTTCCACAAACAAAACTGTTATTAAAATTGAACAAGTGTAATGAAACGGCTTACAATTCAAACCTTCAAACAATATTGATATGAACAGCATAGATATTTAAACACGTTCTTTACAAATATCCAGTTTCTAATCATATTTTATCAATGTCGTAGTCTATTTATCATTGCCGTATTTTACTAAAGCGACCCAATGTTTCGTTTTGTACGTACGTCTAACAAAGTAATGATGGATTATTTCTTAAAGCTCATTGATGCATTGTCTCCCCTTGTAAAATTTGTATATTTTAGGTGATTATTTCGCGGGGTTTAGATTTCGCGCATTTGATGTTGACCGCGAATATAGCGAAAATTAACCCCCCGCGAAATATACCCGCTATACAGTATCTGATTTAGTATAGGAGTTAGGCTCAAGACAAAATTTAGGTGTAAAAATAAACAAAAGGGGATACTAAAAAATTTAGCAAGAGAGAGTTATGGTTTTTGCGCACTGCACTTCTCCTAATTAATATCTATCCACATGTAAAGTTTCAAAATAATATCTCTTTTGGTAATTGAGTTAGGCTCTGAACAAAATTTAGGTATAAAAATAAAAGCAGGGGGGTAACCAAACAATTAAGCAAGGGAGAGTTATGGTTCTTGTGCACTGCATTTTTCCTCATTGATATCTATCCACATGTAAAGTTTCAAAATAATATCTCTTTTGGTAATAGAGTTAGGCTCCGAACAAAATTTAAGTATGAAAATTAACAAAGGGGATTTACTAAAAAATTAAGTAAGGCAGAGTTATTGTTCTTGTGCACTGCACTTCTCCTCATTAATATCTATCCTCATGTAAAGTTTCAAAATCATATCTCTTTTGGTAATGGAGTTATGCTCCGGACAAAATTTAAGTAAGAAAATTAACGAAGGAGAATAACTCAAAAATTAAGTAAAGCAGAGTTATGGTTCTCGTGCACTACACTTCTCCTAATTGATATCTATCCACATGTAAAGTTTAAAAATCATATCTTTTTTGGTAATGGAGTTATGCTCCGGACAAAATTTAAGTATGACAATTAACAAAGGGGAATAACTCAAAAATTAAGTAAAGCGGAGTTATGGTTCTTGTGCACTGCACTTCCGCTAATTGATATCTATACACATGCGAAATTTCAAAGTCATTGCTTGCTTAGTTTTGAAGTTATGCTCCGGACAAACTTTTGTGACGGACTGACGGACGGACTGACGGACGGACTGACGGAGCGCAAACCATAAGTCCCCTCCGGTTTCATCGGTAGGGGACTAATAAAAATGGCTTTGATGTTAGTATGGAAGTTTACGGACTTGGCAGTCTGTAAAATTCCATATTATCCCCCAAAGCCATGTTTTATCTGTAAAACAACTGACCGTTGATCATTTACGGCAAGTAATGCCTATTCACGTACATTTTGTAGATTCCAGCTTTTTCATATTTGTATAACCTCTTATATTCTGTAATACCTCGTAACTTTGTACATATTGGGTTCAATATCTTCTACACGGTGGGAAATAAAGAATCGAATGAATGAATTGAGTTTAATATAAATATGGTTTTACAAAAATATTGTATCAAAAAAATGTATTTAATAAGCCATGTACGTGTATGTATATGTATGAATGCTTTTAGTAGAGCATTTACGTATATGATATGAATGAATGCTTTTATTAAAAACAGGTATAAGAAAATCAGACTGGAAAATAAGCACTCAACCTTACCAGCCGAGCACAGAAATCAGAAACACCACAACACACAACTACACTGAGCAATGACCTTGCATAAGCAAAATAAATAATTAAAAGACCAAGTCCCCGCCGGAAAAATGCAAGATGACCCAGTTTGACAAAGAAATATAGATTAGCGGTTATTTCATGAGACCGAATGAAACGCAGCCAATACCCGACCAAGTTCCCCAAGGCCTACACGGCGACCCAACTACACAAAACCAATGAGGCAAAGCCACCCCGTGACCTAGTTTAAAACACCAAGTAAATTAACCTAACGTTAATGCGACCTAAAGAGGCTCAACTACGACTTGACATAGTTTAAAATAATGGGCAAAGGAGGAATTAGACGGGTCGTAACATTACATATTTCTAGATGTAGGTTGCTCCAGAATATGTCAACGAAGTGACCCCAGCGACCAAACAAGGCATAAGCGCATAGTGACCTAATTTAAAAGGTTGCTCTCCCAGCAAAAGTGGCAAACCACAACAATAAAAGATGGGAATATTATAGCCTACTAGTATGTCTTGCTACATGTAGTTCGAAAATATATTTGCCAAAACCATTTACCAAAGTGACAAAACGGCACAGTGACCTAATTAAAAACAAACTCATCCAGCATCTCCGCAGAATACAACTTATGATAAAGGGGCTGCATATTCAAAATAGTGCACAGGACATTTATGGGTAAATGAAGGCCTAAAAGCCTGAAAAGTACATATACCACCAATAAATCATAACGGACAAACAAGCAACCGCGAGAAATATATCAGCGGAAGCCAGCAAAACTCCAAATGACCAATAAGTCCCATTGGGCGAGAAGAAATTAGCCACAGAAACTACGTACATAGACCTTCACAAGCATTAACTGTATGAAGGAATATGAACAGGTGACAAAAGCGCACAGACGAATAAAATAGAGGACTATAATGGATGCGAAATAAATATTCCAACTAGCTATAAAAATAGGCCATGGTCAAAATGATGAGTATTGAGAAATAAAGACCTCCAAAAGAAATTTTAGGATTGAAAAATTCCACTGTTAACGGATTTGGAGCCGTAATATAAAACCAACACCATATTATTGAATAAATTGCTTTTTTACAAAACTACGAAACTAAGGGTAGAAGCAACTTCCAAGGACACGTGGAAACAAAAATACACATGCATTGCACAGTGCAGTTGAAAGAGTGGCATGGACACTGCTCAACAGAAACAACTATAATAAACAAAATACAACATGAAGGCATCAGGTATACAGTTTACACAAACCCTTTAGTAAACCATTTACGTATATAATATAAATGAATGTTTTTAGTAAACCATTTACGTATATAATATAAATGAATGTTTTTAGTAAACCATTTACGTACATAGTATGAATGAATGCTTATAGTAAACCATTTACGTATATAATATAAATGAATGTTTTTAGTAAACCATTTACGTATAAAGTATGAATGTATGTTTTTAGTTAACCATTTACGTATATAATATAAATGAATGTTTTTAGTAAACTATTTACGTACATAGTATGAATGAATGCTTTTAATAAACCATTTACGTATATAATATAAATGAATATTTTTTAGTAAACCATAAACGTATATAGTATGAATGAATGTTTTTAGTAAACCATTTAGGTATATAATATGAATGAATGTTTTTAGTAAACCATTTACGTATATAACATGAAAGAATGTTTTAGGAAACCATTAACGTATAGACGTCGCGTCACAAGTTGGAGCTATTTTCAATTTCGCGTAATTTATTTGCCATACGGTGCAAATGTAATTATGTTTGTTTCAATAAATATCATGTGTTATATATCAATCGAACGAAGAAAATCAGCACAATCGACCTGAATGTATATGTTTTGAGTTTTATTACAAAATCTCACACTTTCAGGGTTCGAAATAACCAGAACACGGTGAAATATCACTGTAGAGATGTAACATCCAATCTCGTGGGGCTTGAGAAAAATGTGTGGAGAGCAAAAACCATACGCAAAATTTCTATATTTTTTGCGGAAAAATGATTCCTAAACGTAAACAGTTGATGTCATTAACGTTAAAGAAAGTGACATCATCATAAAGTCAAATAGTTTTATTCTGTGTTGCGGGAATAGTTGTGTAGAGATTTCAAAATTACGGGAAAATAAGTTGTTATTACACTGATAAAATTGTTCTGCAAGATTTACTTTTAATAATTTCTCTTTGAAATTTCCTATAAAAATACGCTTTTCATATATTATTAAATACGGTATTCATTTTAGATTTTGATTCAAGAGATCAAAAATTATTTCAAATTTTCTTTGTCTACCTAAAATGTCCCACCCTGTGCTTAAAACTAAAAATTGAATTGAACATGAAATTCGATTTGATCGAACGTGAAAATTTCTGTAAAACATTATTCGTCACTGAAATGATAAAATACGTTTTTTCCACGCTGTTGAATAGTATATTGTTTATCAAAATCGTTCAATATACGGCGAAGTTATTAGTGTTTTTCAATGTCGACACAAAATGTCCCATCAGCAAAATTACGTACTAAGTAACGTCAAAATATCTTAGTGTTTATGTTGTAGCTTCGATAATTCAATGCAAAATTGAAATTGAAATTTTAAAAAATGGTTTGAAAATGTTTTATTTATACTCGGAAATGTATACAGTTCTTTATTCATAAAGGGATTTTTATTTTGCATTTTGTGTTCATTGGGGTTCCACCAAGCAGGTCTAAACTGTACAAAGAGCAAATGGATAAATGTACACATTACAGCAATATCGTTAATTACAAGTTATTTTGCCTAAATCTAAGTTCTGTAATTCCTAAGGTTGCTGAATATACCCCCTTTACACATAGTTACGCAATTTATGTGTTTATGGTTGTTGTACGCCCATGATTAAGTTATTCTGTCAATTGTACGCCTTATGTCCGTCATATTTAGCCAAAATAACGGCGTTTTTGACGTTACACAAAATAGCTCCAACTTGTGACGCGACGTCATATAGTATGACTGAATGTTTTTAGTAAACCATTAACGTATATGAAATGAATGAATGCTTTTAGTAAACAATTTATGTATGTTATATGAATGAATAGTGTTTTGTAAGTTTTATCACACCAAACAAGCTCTCCAATTGTTTATATCTAATCATCTGTCAATATTGAAAGCGTGAGTGAATTTTACATCTTACAAAACATAGCGTCTACACAAAAGCTCGACACGCGTTGAGTTTTCATCACATTTTATATGACGTCACTTGGGTGTGTGTAATACGCATGTAGACATATTTCAAGATGGCGTCACATGATGAAAACCTTGAAAGGTAAATTGCACCTGTACATTGTTTATTTCAAATTACTTTCACTGTATAAATGTTGATTGTAATGTTATGGTATTTATCTAGTTATATATTGTAGTAAAAGAAATCTCAATTCCACGTTCAATACGTTTTTTTAAAAAACTTCACATAGAACTCGGGTGTTTTAACACTATTTCCAAGCACATAATGTGACGAGTAAACATCTTATCAATTTTCTTGAGCCAAAGATAAGGTGCTTCATGCTTGTGCCATTTGTAATGAAGTCAAGTGGAGTAATTCATCCTACTCATTTACAAATAGTTGTATGAGTACTCTCCATTTATCAAGCTTGTGAACATTTTACTAGCAAGAGAGCCACAAACTTTACCAGGTCCACTTGCAAGGGTCATTTTAAAATAACAGAACCCTGTGAAACGTTTTAGTGGCCGAAACTGGCTAAGAGATCTGTGTGGTTCCCCCAACTGTCCCCAAACTTTGGGACAGCTACCAGATACCGGTAACAGACTAAACATTTGAAGTAGCTGAATGGAAGAGGACTAGAGTTCCTTACCTTCTTCTTTAACATGTTTTTACTGGAAGAACGGCCCAGGTGCTGCCGGATGTATCCTTTATTTCAAGGAAAACCAAGACCAATTTTGCTATTAAATCGCATGCCTTGCACATGGCTTTGAATTCATGCATATAGGCCAAAGGTTACTGAATCATTGATACGAAAATACCAAAACATTTTTTTGTAAAATTTATGTTTTTCTTTCTCTAATACATAAAATTGGAAAAATATTTTTTTCCTTTAAAGTCTTTATCTATGATACATTTACCTGTGTATAGTTAGAATTATATATACATGTACATGTATACAAATCAAATTCGTATAAAACCATCAATATGTGTGAGTAGGTCAACAAATTAACTGTTAATTAAGTATTGATTTTATCATTTATATAAGGTGTGTATGATTCATCGATGTTTCAAAATCATTTACTATCGTTCGATCGTTTATATAAGTTTACAAGGGTGTTCAATAAGTTCCTGTACTATTGGTATTTAATACATTAGGTATACGCTGTTTGGTTGGAGTCAATATGTTGGTCAGTTTGACGATTTCTACGACGTGAAGTCAAATTTGCCCCGGGTAGCCATTACTGACGTTACTATGGCAGCAGTGACCCTTTGTACAACACACCCTTAAGCTAAGCGTTTGATTCATGGTACAATATGTATAATGAATTGTTCTATTTAGATGCAAAGTGTTTAAAGTAATTTGAACATACGATAAAAATTATAGAGCACTTTTCCTGGAACTTTTGAAACGCCCCTCGTATATGTGGCCGCGACTGCGATGTTTGGGCTTATGGTGCAGATGACGTCGTTGATAAACGTCAAAATAAAACGTGACCTAAAGTACTCACTAAAGTTCATGAACTTCGACATAAAACATCGTTGCTTGACCAGTAATCGCATTTTCAATTATTATAACGATCAATACTAAGGTTTTATAAAAGCAAAAAGGTATGAGGAAATCAGACAGGGGAGGTAGCCATCAACCTAACCAGCCGAGCACAGAAATCAGAAACACCACAACACAACTACTATAACAGAATACAACTTGCAGACAACAACAACAGGTATACAATTTACATCAACCCAAAATCCATGTAAAGTAGTAAGCGTATCTTTAAGGACATGGATATAACAGACGCAATGTATATTTGAAATTAGCTTTTATTAAAGAGGAGAGGGCCGATATCTTTGGAGAGGGCCGATATCTTTGGAGAGGGCCGATATCGTTGGAGAGGGCCGATATCTTTGGAGAGGGCCGATATCTTTGGAGAGGGCCGATATCGTTGGAGAGGGCCGATATCTTTGGAGAGGGCCGATATCTTTGGAGAGGGCCGATATCGTTGGAGAGGGTCGATATCTTTGGAGAGGGCCGATATCGTTGGAGAGGGTCGATATCTTTGGAAGGGCCGATATCGTTGGAGAGGGTCGATATCTTTGGAGAGGGCCGATATCTTTGGAGAGGGCCGATATCGTTGGAGAGGGTCGATATCTTTGGAGAGGGCCGATATCTTTGGAGAGGGCCGATATCGTTGGAGAGGGCCGATATCTTTGGAGAGGGCCGATATCGTTGGAGAGGGTCGATATCTTTGGAGAGGGCCGATATCGTTGGAGAGTGCCGATATTTACGGAGAGGGCCGATATCGTTGGAGAGGGTCGATATCTTTGGAGAGGGCCGATATCTTTGGAGAGGGCCGATATCTGTTGAAATAACTTGAGGCCCGATCCTTTTGTAATGAATATAAAATTGTTAAAGTTTCTATGGTTTATATTTATGATATGATTCTACTTCTTGTAATTAATTGTATATATGCAAACCCTTTGTAAATGTTGTAAAAATTCATGCAATAAAATATTATTAAACTATTAAAGCCAAACAACTTCTGTCGTCTGCGTTTACGCAGCAATTGCAGTATTTACTTATCATTTCAACATGCATTGTATTCACAAAGCATCTTAAGTGAAAAGTTAAAGAGTTTTACTTAAGTCAAAATATTGAGCTGAACACATTTCACAAGAAACAAAGACTAACCATATTTTCTCTTTGATTACTATAGCTCTTTACATAATCCCTCTAAACAATGAAAATAATTGTTAATCTTGATTTTCCCGAATAGCTGATGCACTTTAGAAAAAGTATTCACTTAAGAGGCTTTGTTCATACTAACCCTGTTGTTAAGTGCTGTTTAGTGGCTGAAGACATTTCCCCATTCTATACAAGCTTTCCATACACTTGAGATTCTCTGTTCACACATTATACGTAAAAAGTTAAATGTCCTCTCTAAATGACATAATTAAATAGTTTCAACATCCTAAAAGCACCTAATTTTAACGACATGAAGACAAAACGTTAAAGAAAAAACATTAATAAAAGGCTACCAAGTTTCTCCTTAATGACTTTATATGACATTATATTAACCCAATTTTGTGGCGAGATGGAGCCTCAGCCCAAGTACTGAAATAAGAGCGCTCGTACATTTACTTATGTATTAATTGCTTAGTTTGCCAACGTAAAGAACCACCCAAGTACCTCCGCAGCTCAGTGATAAGTGCGCTTGACGTTTAATATAATGTAGAGGCCATGGTTCACATCCGGGTGGAGGCACTTATATAGATTCCTGTCATATTTCAGCAGAAAGCTGACTTGCAAATAAGGCTATGTTTTGGCTTAGTTTGCCAACTTAATGAATAACCCATCGATAATTTGATTACGTGATTAATGACGAGTTTGAAAATTTAATGAACCACCCTCGTAAATTTAGTTACCTATTCATGTTTTGTTGGCACATTTAATGAACAACCCTCGTACATTTAGTTACATATTCATGCTTTGTTTGCAAATTTTATGAACAACCCTCGAATATTAAGTTGATCAGTATTCAGTTTAAATTTTGAGATGACGTGTAGTTGTGGTCACAACAAGGATGAGATATTAAAAACGAATAAACATTTAACCAATCAAAACAACATACGTTTGATAGGGGCCCATTAAATAGCAGTGACACAAACTTACTATCATTTGAACACTAGGTTTTCTCGAAGAAAGACGTTCAAAATGAATTTCTACGCTTATTTCTGTGTGTGTCTCTTCTTTATTCAGCATGCTGCATCTCACAGTAACAGTAGACATAAACATAAAAATCATAAAAGTAATTCCAATCCTTGTTCATACACGGATACTAGGACTAACATTGATTTGGCTCCAATTGTTAAACGCGCCCTAACATTGGCCGAATTTGACACATATGTGAGTATGATATTATATTCTTTCTTTTTCAACCTGATATATGTTGTCAATCTCACAGGTAACTGTATCGTTAAAAACGAAAAAAAATATATTTTTTTTTGAAAATTTATATTTTAGAGAAATTTAAATTTTACCCCAAATAATGTGTTGTCTTTTCGTTTTCAATGATACCTGTGGTTAATCTTTGTATGTGTGCAAAGCATGCAAGTAGTCCTCCTCAACGAATCGAACATACATGCTACTCGTATATTGTTCTTATTTCAATAATAGCTTTAAAAGTGATGGCTGTATCTTCCAAAAAGTCGACAAATGATATTATTTTAATTATGATTATTTTTTATATATCATGCATGTACATCTTGTTCGAAACTGCAGCGGAATTTTAACAATAACTTACACATTAGTTTTAAAACGTACACATATTAATCTATCACAAATAGACCAAATGCTGAGATGACAAAGGTTTTGCCGTTTAAAAGACTCAACTATACATTTTGAACTGTATTTTTCTAATTAAAATATCGATTAGTAATGAATTATACATTTACATTACAATTTTAATGTCAAAGTTCTACTTTTACAATAATATCTTATTTTTTAATCAATTTTAAAAAAAAATCAAATTTAATAAGAATCATGATCAAAATTACTTTATTTTCCCTTGACAAACTCATGTTAATTTTTCGAAAAATTGTAAAAGGTTGAAGAACATAAAACTTCACTTAGCTCATATGGATAATTATTTATGCAGTAAATATCATGATCTTTAATATGAGAGAACTAATAATGCAACATTGTTCTCAAACACACTCGAGATCGATTTAACCACTTTCAACATCGCGCACACCAGTGTGTTATTCCTTTCAGCATGATTTTTTAATAATTGTATTCACTAGATCGGTCTGTAACATAAACAGACTTCAGTCTAAACATCTATTATGAAGTATTTGGTTTGTTTTTAAAGTCGTTTTCATCTCATGCGAGTAAACTTCAGGCAATTAAGATGAGAGTAGTTGAAAATTCTATACCGTATTAAGACGGTATAGAATTTTGGAGGTAAAATACTTAAATAATTACAAAACCCTGATGTTTCACAAGTTATTTATGTCAGTATGCTTGTTTATGGGATATATAGGCATCTATGCAAAAATATAGAGAATATTTAACAATTTTATTTGATTTTTGCTATACGTTGAAACGTGACACAATCCCTTTTAACTCGTCATGAAAAAATATCAAAGAGGCACTACCTAAATTTTGATCGTTTAAATTGATTTAAATTTTATTTCTAAAAACAAAATTTCAGCAAATAAAATCCCAACAATTATCGGAAAATCAATAAAAATATAGTTCCATAGGTTAAAGAGTTGACTGAGTTTTGAAAATAATTATTTCGGTGTAGATCTATTTTTATTATCTCTATTTGCTATCTACTGATATTTATTTGATGACAAACTGAATATTTTATTCATTTTCTTGAAATTTGTGTGATAGGTTAATATAAAAATCCTTGATGTGTTACTTTTTCTACCCTGGTTCGTCCTTTCCGTTAGAAAAGGTACATTTCGTGTTTTAGCCATACCGTTTCGCTCTTTCAGTTTATTTGTTATTGTTGGGAAAACCATGGCAGCATTTTTTTGTTATAAAACATTGCTGGCAAGCGACCGTAAATCCGGACAGTCCTTCAAATCCGGACGGTCTCAAAAACGCTTTTTGCGGCCATTAATTTTAATCATTCGTTGTCAATCATTTAGACGCTTGGTTTTTGACACTACCGCGAAGTTACGACGATTTAACTTAAATATTCAAAAAGAAAAGCTGAATTTATTTTCGTCTGCACTCGCAAAGCTTGTTTACATGCGAGGGGAAGTAAAAATATCTTCACTGCGCATGCGCAATATTACTGAACGGCCCTGAAATGTAATCTACGGCCCTTGTGCTAAATTTAGAGGTAAGCTGACGAGTTGTTTGTTATCAGTTGAACTACGAAAATATCGCTTTAATAAATACTTGCCGAGATTTAAAACGTCGTTCAACGTCAATTTGTATCCAAAATGCCTGCTACGGAAAGCGTTGGTTTCAGATTTTGCCGTGACAAAATTGACATCGATGTTTTTACAAAATTTAAGGGAGATAACCCCTACAAGTTATGTATTTTGAATGCAAGAGTTCTTCCCCTTAGAAATTATCGTTAAACGATATATGTACAATTAAAATGTGTATATTAAAAACGTAACATCACGCTGTCCGGATTATAGGACCTGTTAGGCTTAAAAAATAGTTGATAAAGTGGCCCCTTTATAGGCCCCATAAAACCCACTTGACTTTGTTTTAGAAATAAACAAATTAGCTCTACAGTTGAGAGACGAACCTAGCTTGGTTCAGATGAAATTTCAAGAATTAGATTTACATATTTTCCGAGTATTGTTTAAAAATATGCCAAAAGTGTCCGGAATTAGGACTCCTGCCAGTGCATATTTTGTCATTATTCAGATATATTTCGACAAACGCTCTTCTTACACATTAAATAGATTTATGTTTTGTACATTTTATTAAATGCGCTAGGGGTTAATAATAATATCACATATCTGTGATTATATTATGCTGGATAAAGGGTGTATCACGTGACCGTAAATTGTCTGCATAGTGCGTTAGCGACTAAGCTAGACCCCCATAAACCTTAAATATCTAAAAAAGTAATTATGCAATTTTATTGAAATTAGGCAGAGTTAACTTAATTACCTTTACCAACTCTGTGTTTAAATTTCAGATTTTTTTGCTGTCTAATTAATGTTTTTCCCATTGGGTCTAATGTATTAGTTTTGGTATTTTTATCAACAAATAGACAGGGAGTAAAATAAGCTATTACGATCAGCTAGTTAAGATTATGCTATTGTATTATGTAACAACTATAACGGTATAATTTTATAACTTTGACTTACATTTGTCCGATCACCAATGTTTATATAGTTGAGGCCCATCTTCTGATTGGAAGGATCATTTATACAAACACGAAATACATTGTTTGTCTTACAAATATTGCTATGAAGTTGCCTCAGTTATGCAAACTAAGATAAACGTTCGTCCAAGGGTCTCATTATATATTTTCAACAGTCACTGGTGTGTGACTAAATGTACAGTTATACTGGACCAAATTGTTGCTCTTTGCTGTTCCGGTCACTTCCAATACCCATACGTATTTACCCTGTTTTAGACTCAAAACTTTGCATTAGGCGTCTATGCAAAGTACACTTTTCTGTGGACCGAAAATTCCGTTTTATTTTATCGGAGTTGGTAAGGGTGTTTTACGAAGACATACCCATTTTTGTTCTAATCGGCATTGTACTTTTTAAGGTATTTAAGGTTTATGGGGGTCCAGCTGAGTTGCTAACGCACTATACCAAGTCTTCTAACTTAATATTTCATACAAAACTGCAAATATGTTAATACATAGAACTTATGAACAATTTTTTTTAACTCATTTCTGATGTTGATCAAATTTTAGTGTATATTAGGTAGGTATATTGTGTAGTAATTACATAGAAATGTTTAAAAAAACTATCGCAAACTAGCTATAATCATTCACTGAATTTGTTAACTATTGATAATACATATTGCTTTACCAAACATGTTAATAGTAAAATAATTATAAAGACTTCAAATTTGAGCGTAAGTTAATGGTTACCGTAAATGCTTTGATAAAATAGTACCCAGATGACTGGATGCCGACTAATCTATATTGTTTTCTTCAAAGTATTTTTCATTGTGACACATTCTTTAAGCTGAGGATCATAGTTGCTTAAACGCTAACTGACTATAATTTCTATTACTTTATAATTAAATTTATCAATTAGTGCAAATAGTTTGTGCATCTTGAAAAATATATGTTATCAAAATGGTTTTCGTTACGTAGCAAACGGATGTTGATTTTCTTAAAGTTGTGATTTAATTGTGTATGTATTATCTATGAATGATCTTGTAAAAACTGCGGAAGAAAATAAGTTTATATATAGTGTTTCTGCATTTCCATTTATAAATGCATTTTTGTACACCAAATGCATGTGAATTAACTTATAACAAGTTAAAAAAAAACGAAAAGCTTGACTTAGTACCCATCATTATCAAGCCAAAATGTTTCTGGTTTTTTATATATAAAATAATGCATTGGTAATTGCAGCACAATTTTAATGTCTACTAGTGACTACTTTACACCGTTATATTTATTTCATTAATTTTATATCTAATAAGTATAATTTAACTTTTTCTTTAACTTTACAAACTCATGCTTTTTTCGCAAAATTTAGATTCACAGAGGAACATTAAGCTTCGCTGAGCTCATAATAGTAATTATTTCTTGCCGCATTTTTTGCCTTTACAATTATTACATTACAATTTCAAGAAACAGTGTGATATCTTTTCAACAGCTTCTCTCCCTCCTATTTACTTCTCCTAGTCTTCCGTTATTCCTCTCCCTCAATTGATCCTGTTCCTTTTCTGGCAGTCATTCGATCCGGTCGTTGTTTTTTAACGTATGTGATTATTTTAAGGGTGCTTTTCAAACTTGTTTCCCAATCATTTAAACTTTGTAATTGATAACCACATAAAACGTGTTGAATAAATATTTTTTAAACTAATTTCAAGAAAAATATTATCAGTGTGGAAAATATTTCAGTGACAATTTCTTTAAGCTGAGAAACATCGTTGCTAATGACCACCTGGCTAATATTTCATTAATTAGTAATTTCAGACAAAATCGACCCGATGACTGGGTGTCGACTAACCTATTTTTGTCCATATTGAACGAAAGTTGGGTTGTATTAATTAAATATAAATCATTTGAAAATAATTGAAAATATTTGTTATCAAAATGGTTCGCTGTAACTTAACAAATGGATTTTGGTTTTCTTCAAAGCATTTTCCACTTTTTATTTATCACCTCTGAATGATCTGGTAAAAACTGCTAAATAACTAAATAAATTTACTTGTTGTAATTTAGCCATGGTGTTTCAGCATTTCATAAAATAAGGCATAAGTAAAAAAATGAAACATTTACAAAAAAATAAGGACAAATGGCATTTTTTCGCATGATCGCTCTTTTAATAATGTGTTAGATTGTTTACTTATTTAATAATATCAATTATCAAAATGTGTTTCTGTACCTCAACTAGCACATGCTTTTTCTAAATTGCAGAAGAACGTGAGATGTAGCTTTAATTAGACGAAATTTATTCCTTCTACAAATGTAGCATATAGTGCAATAGTATTAATCGAAATATACAATAACAAAATGTACATTACCCATTTCAAAAAAAGCGTATAGCTGAGATACATTCTTTAGGCTGAGGAAGATCATGGTTGCTTAAACGCTAACTGGCTATTGTTTCTATTACTCGATAATTAAATTTATCAATTAATGAAAAAATTTAGGCATCTTGAAAAATATCTGTTATCAAAATGGGCATCTGTGCCTTAACATACGCATGCTGGTTGATCAAAAATGTTTGTTTTTGTTCATTTAATATCAAATACTAAGTATTTAAGTTAGTAATATGCTGGGAAAGGAAAACTTTTCTTAGTGCCTGCCATAACATATATTAAGCCAGTATGTTTCTGGTTTTGTAGTTCAAAGTCATGGGCTATTGCTACATTGGAAGAGCATTCTAATGCTGTATAATTGAAACATTGTCACGAAAGAAACTCTAATAATATATGCCTTTCGCTCGATATTGTAAATATATGGCTCATTTGCAAGCACTAGACAGATATTGCAAAGCTAAATGACAACGTCCAGTAATTATAATAATAACAAAAATAATAATAATAATAATAACATCTTTATTTAACGAAGGTTACATATAAAATATACAGAGTTTTAAACAATATACATCTTATTTTCATATGGCCTTCTGGTAAAATGGTAATGGCGATAAAAAAGCAATAGCAGTAATGGAATTCACTTCTAAAAATACTCTTCTCGGCTAGATGGAACACAAATTAACCGACACTGAAATTTACAAGATACCCAAAAACCATACCTGTCGAGTACTCCTATTAAAGTTGAGTTATTCCTATTTTCGTTGTTAATTTCTGGTTTTCCAAGTTCACCGAACTTAAAACAAATGTACATTTGATGAATTTTATGATCTTCTGTCCCAAAGTTATCACCACTAGAATTAATACATTTGTTATGCATCTCTATATATTTTAACTCAATTTGAAGTGCTTTTTTCGCTGATCACTCCTTTTTTGTTTAACTAACTTGACAGGTATGCAAAAAAATATCACTGAGTCAGTGTCCGACTTTGAGCTCTCTAGTCACAATTAAGCTGGTTCGAATTGTGTGATCCCTTTGCGTACGCCGGCCATTTGTCCGTCAACAAATAATCACAATTTATCTACAGAGCAAATGCTAATCGTCATTGCTTCCCAAAAAGTTTGGAGCAAAATTCATCAAAATTGAATGAATTTACATTATTGGTTATCAACAGGAATACAGCAACACTATACAAAAGTATAAACAGTTTGTAACATACATTGTGCAACCAACAAACAAATTTGAATTATTATTATGCAAAGTTCGAAGAGCAGTCATAACTTGCTATTTGTTTTCCTGAACACAGTTGATGCCACTAAAAATCAATCGAATGCAACATTATGCTGTAGTTAATATATCAATAAATATTGTATATATGAATGGTTAAACTTGAACAAGTGTCCATTCATTATAACGATGCTATTATACATTTTAATATCTATAACATACACTAAAATATGTCTTAATTAACATTAATAAAGCAGTTTCAGATTTATTATAAGAATCGCCTAAAACAATCGTGTTTGGAAATAAATATTTATAGATATTTTCATGATATAAATGACAATCGACTATTGTTTTTAATAACCAACTGGATACAAATGATATACACATATAAACCTTTGCGCATCAAGCTTTAATCCATGAATGTGGAAAATGATTGCTTTTGTAATCTTCGCTTTAATGTGATGTATTAACAGTTTCATGATTTTTACTCAATCTATATGACAGTTAATATGTTGGTTGTGTTAGGCCAAGGTAATTAGGTTTCTTAAAGTCATATGTTCAAAATTTAAAATATGTTATGCTCATGAATTGTACCAGAGAAGATTGTAATAATCATTGTCTCTCTGGAGATCATTTTATTTTTTGACGGAGTATAAGTCATATACATTACAAGTTTTGATCAAAAGTGTCCTCCTACAAGGGTTATAGTATAGTTTTGTAAGGACAAATAACAAATTATCTTCGGCTTCGCCTCGGACAATTTCTTGTTGTCCTCACAAAACTGTCCTATTACGCTTGTAAGAGGACATTTTTGATCAAAAACTAGTACTGTATCTATTACATAACCCCTTCTAATTTATCTGGTGATTTCAACAATTTCTAAATGCACAGTGATGTTCCTAGGTTGGTTCCTACAATAACTTTGGTCGTCACGGCAATCATTTGCTAAAATTTAAAATCATAAAATGATTAGTGAGGAACGAGAAAGGCTTTTATTAATTGTGATAAAACATATCTACTTTTTAATTGCATCTTTTGTATTTAAATTAAATAGTCTGTGTTATACGGTTGTAGATCATCTAACATTGTGACAGCGAAATATGTGGCAAGAATTAAATGATAAAGTGCCTCGTACAGGATTATAAGAAAAGGAAGTTGGCAGTGCGCATGTAATGTACATAGTGTAAAGTTCACTGCAGGCAACAAGCATATAGAAGTTAAGGCTCAAGTAAATAAATGATTTAATCGCCTCAAAATAAAATCACCTATCCTGACGAGATAGTTGTCAATAATTTTCAGACATCTTTAAATCATGTTTCTCCATTTTGTCTAGATATGAACAAAAAGGAATACAACTGATGAAATGATATATGGGTCAATGGGTCTACAAATATTGGTCGTAATTATGGTGGAACCTCCTAAGTGAAGAGTCACCCTGGCACAAAAAAAAGCCTTTTATATTTTATTTATTTATTTCAAAGTTTCTTTATTATTGCATTTAGGTTGAAGGCAAAAGGATGGCTGAATTTTATCGTGCAAGACCAGATGGTCAGACAAGCGATCGTAGCTACAACGCAATTTTTAGCAGTACTGGGACGGGAACATATGACAAAGATATCACTTCGTTGTACGTATTATTCCCCACTACGCTTCATTTGGTAGTCAAACGTTTTATGTATATTTATTTCCAAACACAGTAGATTTGCATTTCTTCAAAAGTTAGAGCATATCTGAACAAGCATGAAATGTAACTTTCCTCAAATCATGACCTTGACTTTTCAGATAGGAACCCGGAGATTTAGCATGACGCTACGACTCATCAGGATGAACATTAATTCCAAATTTAAGAAAGACTGGCAAATGTATGACAAAGTAATGATACGGACAAGCATCAATTTTTGTCCACACCAGGGGCCTTATTCACCAATGTTGTAAGTCTAAAACTCAGACTTAGACTTAAAATTGTCATTATTCATAATCACTGCCATTTCTTTGAAATTACATTTAACCATGTGAAATTTCATCTGATTATTTGATGTTACCCACTGAACATGTATACCCATTTATATCAAAATCGGTACATTTGTAACATCATTACAGTGAATATAGGATCTGGCAATTTAAAGTCTAAGTCTGAATTTTAGACTTACAACGTTGGTGAATAAGGCCCCTGAACTTTGTCAAAATTGAAAAATATTTCTTTTATGAATGTGGCTTGAGTGTTTACATCGATTAGCGGGAGTGTCATGACTAACACATGGTTCCTTAATAACTGGTCATAGTTTCAGTTTGTGATTAAATGTCAAATTGAAGTTTGTACGAATCATTTCTTCTTTATGCATGGTGGGACTAGATGTACCTAGACAATTTAAGTTTATGCATCTTTTTCAACGTGCGTCAACGCTAGGCATAAATTGCCCGAGGGCACAAATTTTGAGTTGGAATATTATGCTATATTAAATGTAAGTTCAAATAAATCTTCAAACGCGAAGGATTAGTTATGTTTTTTTGTGACTAGACGGTGCTCATTATTCGTCATCGTTTATTCTTGTGGAATAAAATTAATCTGATAATTACCTACGAAAAGAAGTATTGGTATAAGTATGAAGAATATAACAACCTCGACATGCCAATTCCA
Organism: Spisula subtruncata; assembly: GCA_963678985.1. NCBI lineage: Eukaryota > Metazoa > Mollusca > Bivalvia > Venerida > Mactridae > Spisula > Spisula subtruncata. Next base: position 11,680,640 of record OY787673.1, on the reverse strand, counting down.
TCAATTCACAAGTCAGATGCATCCAACTTTCCCATCATCTGTTGGGGATTTTTTCTCCTAATCAATACCCTGGGGACAATATTTAATACTCCGGGGCCAGGAAATTCCGCGGATTTTACCTCGAGGTTTTGACTGACCAAAAATAAAAAATCCCCGCCAATCCCTTGGGATATGGCAGTTGATGCATCTGACTGTTGAATAAGTCAAACTTTGCTTGACGGATACATTAAAGCTTAATATATCTTATTAATCCGACTAGTTATCCTCAACGATCGTGTATGACTGAAAGATATAGTGGTAATGCTTTTGAGTACATGTATTTTGATTTTTCTCAGGGACAGCTCGGACGCTTGCGTGGCTGCTACCACCGAACCTCAAGTACAGGTTGATTTGAATATCTGCCGTAATGAAGATACTAATAAAGCCATATTGTTCTCGCCAAATAAAGGTATGTACATTGCTATAAAAAATACTTACTCATCAACATTGGGATAGTTTACAAGTTTGCCACTTAGTTTATCGTAACACATCGGCCGTTTCATATGAGTTCGGGATCTGACTACGTTCCGTATGGGGTCAAGTAGATGTGAACTTTACATCACCCAATGCAATCGCTACTTTCACCATTCTAAAAGTGCTGAGAATATTCTGCTGTAATTTACAGTGAGATAAATGTTTAAACAATATATATACGCCTTGTACATAGAGAATAAATAATTTCTAAACGTACATTTAAATACCAATACTACAACATGCAATAGAAAGGCCATTTGAACAAGACCTCATATGGAGTGTTGCCAGATCTTACTAACAACGCAAAGAAATGGAGGAAATGTTAGGATTTTATTTATTGAGATTGTTTCCACACAAGCGTTATTTTGCCGCCACATATTGGCTGCACTAATTTAATTGTGTTGTTAAAAACTAAAACCAACTGCTGCGCGAATTGATTTGCACCAAAAATGTGTAACCTATATTAATTCATTTTCCTATTTGTAAGATTTCAATGGTATATCGTTTTAGATCTTAATTCTAGGCTTTTATAGCTTTTGGTTTATGTTTTTTCGATTGTGTTGTTCAATTGGAATTTGTCAGCAATTTGGAACGGAGTCGATTTTTCGATTATACCAATAAAAAGCCATGATCCCTGACCACAGAGTAATCCAATCGACTATTGCCATGGGACATGTTTCTATATGTACTTGGCTAACAGCTGGTATTCCTATACATGTCATAGTAATATAGATTCATTCTTTGATTAATTTAGCGTTTCATTTATTTCTATTTAGAGGAGTTAGCCATTTTCTTCTCTGATTGCCCTTCATCGTACATTTTGATGTTTGAATGTGACCCAGTAAACTCCATCGTAGAAGCTGCCGCGTTAAAGGAATGTCCTCTAGAATCAACCTTCATCTGTAAGTTAATTTCTAATTCAATATATCGCTGGCTTAGAATTAGAACGTCATAACTACTACTTACGACCTTATAAGACTGATCTGAATCATAAGGCACTTCTTATCAGCCTATTTTCATCGAAATCTAAATGTATCATGTTGACCAGCATATAAATGTAAAAGCTTGTTTTACCATGAGTAAAGAGTAAATTTCAGACAGTTTTTTCTAGTTTTCTAAAATATCGATTTTGTACTGACGACCTTCTCATTTTAAGCCAGCGATATTTCTTTGCGTGATGTAATATGTATTTATATATAATCAGGCTAGCAAGGCTACGGGTAAAGATCCTCGTGGTCTACTAGAGGAAGCCGCTTTTGACGCATTAGAAAATTTGGAGAAATATCTGTACTCGATGCCTCCCGAAGCTAATTTATCTAAATCGGGAGAAGTAGATTTGAACCAGCTTAACTGTGTTGACATCTTATTCGTCATGTATGTAATCAATTCAATGAATGCAACGCTCAATATACAATGTTTATTCATCACTTGAGTTTTATTTTATTATGACGTCATATACATGTATTCATATCATGTGTGTCATAATTCATATGTTATCTTTTTGTGACTATTCATCATTAATGTGTCATAATTCATATGTTATCTTTTTGTGACGTCATATATACATCATTTATGTGTCATAATTAATATGATATGTTTTTGTGACGTCATATATTCATCATTTGTGCCATTATTCTCATGTTTATCTTTTGTGACGTCACTCTACAGCTATCTTCATACCTGGCTTAGACGACACCGTCGACGTTCCAGATGATGTACTTTTGTATCAAATAACGCAGGACTTGTACAAAACAACTGGTATTAAGTTTGGAGATGGGAGTAGGAAATGGTCATACACGTTCGGCGAGAGTAAGAGCATTCAATTTGATTCAATAAATCGACATGTTTTAATGGGATCAGGCAACATGATTAAACCTATATAAGCCCTATCTCCCTAAATCTTATTATACGATATGCGTATATATAGGATCCGTCATGAGTTGTCTTTGGAGATCAGCATTTCTTAAACGAGTCTAGAAAACACAATTTATTAATTAATTTGATTTCGTGACGAGTTTAAGAAAGAAATGTTGATTACAAAGATAACGAATGTTGTTTATTACTGCTCTACGTTCTTTTTTCATGCAATATTATTAAAACGATGACACTGTGTGCCTGTACACTGTACTAGAAGTGGTTGATAGTGATTACTACACTTCATATGAGTGGAGGCACTTATTTGCCTGTCAACTGATAGACAAATAAAGGCTATTATCGGCATAAAGGCAAACGTGAGCATTCAAAGGAAGCGATGACGAATTTACTAGTAATTACAATTCTCTGAACTTTGGGTGGGAACTTCGCAATTAATTTTTATGCAAAGCCATTGATTAGCCAGCGGATGAAAAATTGGTCGGTGGTTGGTGGTAGGGTTAGTCTGGTTGATGATACAAAGGCAATTGGTTAGATCTTCTAACGGTATAGTATGATTAAAACTAGTGATACATGTATGATAGTGTTTGACATAATTAATAAATGCGTATAGCTTGGCTATTTTGACCTGAGCCTGACCTTTATGCAAGACTATATTACAAGGTTCTTGCTTTGAATATATCAATTTCCGCAAGCAAATCGTGCAATATCGGTATTTCAGATTTGTGTTTCTATTACATCTCGAGCGTCTTCGTGATACTCCCCGATTATGAAAACATACACTCGGTGTTGTAAACGTAGACAATAAATCGACTGTTGAATTATGCTAATCAATAGGTCAGGCTCATGTCAATGTGGCCAAGCTATACCAATCTTACTACGTATACCTATGTTGACCAGTATTGATATTAAATCTTAACCGTTTTGACAATTTTTCATTGCAGAATGTTCTACATAGTGATTTGACTAGATTTGGCGGAGATGATTATTGGAAAATGGAAAGAAGAAGCGAACTCACAATTTATTTAGTATATTTAACTTTTGTTTCAACTATTATGTTTAGTTTCTGTCCATAAGCTACTTGGTAATCCTTTAGGGTATTTTCAAATGTCGACACACGTGTTCGTATATATTATGACCGATTTGAAGTAGGCCTATCAATATATCTTTCTTGCAAACATTAAAATGTTGTTCCAGTTGAGATTCCATCATGACAAAAGTCACTAACTTTCATGGAACATATTTTTGGATTGTCTTATACCAATCGTCTATGTTTTGAGTGGATGTCACGCGCAAAAAGCCCTATATGAAGGTCATTATAAATGTCAACGGTCAAGTGAGAGCATATTGCATACATTTCACTTGGCATTACGCCATATCTTGGTCAATTTTAGTGGTAGAATGATCAAAATAGTATTAAATTAACTCAGTATTGAGTTTATGCAAAAATTGACATTTGCATACATGTACTAGACCTTCTTTAATTGTATTGCCTTTTCGCGCATTCTTTTTACAAGCAACCAATTTAATAATTATTAAGACAAGATACGATAACAGAAAACGATGAACTAAAAAGTCAAATCATAATGCATGAGAAATTTAAATTTCAGAAAGGTATACTACACTTAAACTTAAATTTCTAATTGGCCACCCAATGAAATATTATATTATGCGATATATTCAATCAATATTACTAAAATTGTGGTTATTTTCATTCCATGCACTTATCTATCGATTTCAAGAAATAAATTACGCATGCATGTATGAAATCATCCATGCGGAACAGTTAGTGCAAAATGCCTTACGTGCACGTGTTTCACGTGCCCGACATATTTAATTTTTGAAATTATTCAAAATGTATTCTCTGTCGATTGGCTTAATGAAGTGCATTGATACTGGCGAGAATAAATTATATGGAGCGCACTGAGGCCGTTAGAATGACAAGTACCAGCACCTAAATCCAGACATTTACGTCAAAACGTACCACATGACTCATTCTCACAAATTATAGTGTTTTTAAAAAAGTCAATCAACAAGGAACAAATTCATACCAAAAACGATACTATTCCAAGCTGCGCACGAGGCCAACGTACAAAAAAGCAATTTCGCACCAACCGTTATGCATGGATGATTTTGTACATGAATACGCCATTTCTTTCCGGAAATCGATAGATTAGTGCGCGGAATGAACAAATAGCACAGCCAAAGATTTATTGATATAATATAACAGATGATATAATATTTTTTTAAGGTGGCCAATTAGAAATTCGTTTAAGTGTATACAATTCATCGTTTATTTGGGTATTCAGTACCTTGTTTTGGTTGATATATATATAAGATATAATCATATAACTAATTAATGAAATTTTGTTAAATTCATGAAATTGTGTTACATTCATATAATCGACTTTACGCCAGTTGTCAAGATTTACCCTTTAAATCAATTATAGCGCTAAATTATGATCACATGGTCCAGTGAATTAACTTGAAAACATTCGTCATGCAGCCTTCGACAAACAACCAGGCGGAGCAATCTCTTCTCTGGCGTAATGTCAATTATATGCATGCATGTACATATTGTTTTATGTGTGAATGTGAACGTGTGTATTCGAGTGTGTGTAGTATGTTTGCTCGTTTGGAATGTGAGTGTAGCTAATGCTTCATGTTTTATGCCTCAACATCTTCTGATGCAATTGACATATAGTGATTTCCAGTCAGATCGTTTCTCCTTTCATTCGTCCGATCCTCCAAAAACGATTACCATAATTGCCAAGTTGAACCTCCAATATTAAGTACATCAAAGCATTGCTTTTAAGCTGGGCAAACATGTGTTTCATCATAAACACGTAATATATATTGATGTAGCTCTGTCCAACCTTTCAAGTATGATACCCCGATTGATTTCTTTTCTGGATTAGGCTTCCACCGCTGCATATACATTTATGTGTTTATTGAATGCTATCTTGTTATAGTTACTGTTATTTTTAACACGGACCATCATGATCTAATTAAAAGGTTTATAGTTCGCTGGCTTAAAATGAAAATTACCACTTACGACTTGAAATTTTCGTAATAAGACGCTTGTTATGAACATTTTGTCATGAAACTCGGAACTTATCATGTTAACCAAACTGAAGTTGTAAAAGCTTGTTTTCCATAAGTATCAAGTAACTTTCTCAAAATATTGATTTTGTACTTACTACCTTCTCATTCTAACCCAGCGAATTATACATAGCGTAATAGAAATAAACTTCATCTTCATATAATTTTATTAGACTTTAAATTGCACGAAAATCACATGCTCTAATAATTGTTTTATTTCTATTCAATATTTTCGAAGATATTATTCTAAAATAAATTGATAAATTATATGTTCGAGCAAACACTGTCAGTTTGTAGAAAAATATTGGAAAGATATAGAATATTTGTCTGTTTTGATTTGATACGTTGGTAATTATGGATAAATGAAAAGGTCAAAATAACTGAAATAAGCTTTTTCTTATGTGTCACTTGTAAATGCATGCAAATCACATGTTCAAATTTTTCATAATTCAACAACATTTGTATTACGGTAAATTGCATGTTCAAATCTTTGTTTTTCTATATTTCTTTTAATAATTCAATCATTTCGATGCCATTATGTCAAGATAAAATAAGAAATTATTATACATTTTGTGGAAAAATATTAAGTGGTCATCTTCATTGCATATTTGTCATGATTGTTTATTGACTTTGTCTTCAAGCTTATTTTTGAACCTGGGTGATCTATGTTGTGTATTTGATGTTATTGTTTCATAAACTCTTTGCTTTTTCCTCAAGTATCTGTGCCATAGGTGTTTTATATTTCGCTGGCTTAGAATGACAAGGACGAACGTGCCTTATAAGACTTAAGTAAAATTGACAACTACATCATATGGCGCTTCTAACGAGCCTATTATCACGAAAATCGGAAATTGTCATGTTGACCAAACTGAAGTTTAAAAAGCGTGTTTTACTATAAGTATAGAGTGATTGCACCAAAAATAAGAAATTGTTATACATATTTCGAGCAAAACCTTCATTTTGTGGAAAAATATGAAGTGTGATTGTTTTATTGTTTTCTCAAAATACTGATTTAATAGTTACGACCTTCTCATTCTAAGCCAGCGATTTATCACAATTGTTTATTTTACATTTTTATGACCGACATCTGTGCTGTCACTATTGTTTCTTTTACGCTTGCGTAGTCTTCAAGAACAAACATGTATATGAGTCATATTTGCTGTATATTTATCACCTTTGATTATTGTCTTACGTTCATCAATGCTTCATGTATAGTCGATTGTAGGCTTACCTTTCCCTGATCATCTGCTTGACCATTATAACTCTAACGCGGACATTATGTACTGTATTTTTTCTGACATGATGCAATCTGAGTACGGAGTAAGAGCATGCAGTATGTTCACTAATGTTTATTAGCACGGGGACTGAACAATCGAGGCACATCTGGGTCATTTGTATATATTTGTCAGGATTTATTTTTGCTTCGCTTGCTGTTTTTAAGTACTTTCATATCATATCTTTGCAGAAGACATATTTAGTATTTTTCTCCCTTATTTTTCATGTATCGCCATATTTGAAGGTAGACAAACTTGACAATTATTGATAGTTGTTCTTGCAAATAGTATATTTACAATGTTATGAACATGTTGTCTTTTGTTATATAAATGAAGTTGTTTAAAGTTTTACCATTTCTTGATTTGAATGTTTTAAACAACAATTGAATCCCATTTTAGGCAACATTGATTTTAAAAACATACGTAATAAGCATCATTGTAAGGAAAATGAAAATATCTATCTACTTGACAGTACTGATAACGAGAAAAGAAAATTCCAATGGTTTGAAAATGTGTATGTCTTAATGTATAACCATTTTATCCGGGTTTTGTTTCTTTTTAACCGACCGCTGGCTTAGAATGAGAATAATAACGACCTTTTAAGATTAATAAATATTTAAAATCAGCTTCAAAATGAGCTTCGTATGAGCTTATTTTCATGCATTTCTGAAATTTTCATGTTGATCAAACTGAAAATGAAACAGCTTTTACCATAAGAAAAGAGTAATTTTCGGACAGTTTTTCCTTCCTTTTCTGCTCAAAATATCGATTTATTACCTACGACCTTCTCATTCTAAGCCAGTGAAATATAAGATTTTACCTTTCATAAATGCGTTTTTTTTTTTTATTTTACTAGATAGTATAACTCATCCATTGCTTCTTTGTTAAATGCTGTTCAGTTTGCGTAATAATACAGTAATGCAGGGGACGAGCTCAAGTCTTGGATAAAACCAATTGACCCGTTAAGACCACAGGTAACTGTATTGTTGAGACTATTTCAAACGAAAAAAATGGTAATTTTTTACATACATGTTTCTATAAGAAAAATATAAATTTTACAAAAACAATGTTTCGGGTTTTTTCATTATCAATGATACAATAACCTGTGGTTAAAACAATGGCTGTAACAGTTTATGTACGCATAAAATAGTACGTATAGCTTTCCGGAGATAACTCTAGTATTGTTTACAAAGTTACAAACAATAAAACGTATATTGTCAACACTGCACGGTCGAATCGTCGGTTGTTTTAGTGTAAATTGAAGGAATGTATGCATTGCAAGTAATAACGCACAAGATTGTATTTGTAAACAAATGCTAGGGTCATCACCGGCGGTCTATAATTCTCACAATCAATATCCTAACTGAACAGTAGGTGTCGGGCTTTTGCTTATGTTTTATTTATTTAATTATTTATTTATTTATTTGTTTATTTCGCTAAAAATGTATACAAGGATTGTAAATGGGCAGGGTGGCCAGTGACCATGGACTCTGGAAAATACTAAGGGGAAATATCGAAATAAATTCCTCGCTGATAAAAATCACAGAATTGCCAAAAAAATGGCAAATTTTGGGGAAATTTACAAAAATTTGGAGGGGGGGGAGTGTCTGACAGCTTCTCTTTATCACTGTGTATAAAATAGATGTGTTACTTCAAGCAGACTGTTAGCAACATTTAATCTAAAGTAGTGAATGTATGGCTATAAATTATGGCTCCGGGCATTGTTTTGTGCTTAATTCAAGTTGCTAACAACGCAAATAAACAGAGAAAATCACTTTCATTTAGGGCAAAATCGGTGAAATAAATTTTTCATTTTACTGTGGCCACCCTGCTGGGTCAAAGTTATTGTTCTTGTTGCTCCTGTTGTTGCTAGGTAATTTCGGTCGTTATTTTAGTGCACTTCTCTTTCCAAAGAATTAAACAAATAAATACCACTGGTAGAATATCAACTGCTGTAAAATCCAGGGTGTTATAAAAAGTGTGTTCTCTATTTCATCTGAGTTATTTAAGCATTTTACAATTTTAATAAATCAGTCTAACAGCTTCATTTAACGCTTAAAGATCAGAAACATGATAGAACCATCTGGGCCACATCACATGAAGCATCTCAGTCTTAACAGGATCTCATCTCAAATATTGGCATGTCACTTTATTATAATTTCCAAGGGTGATTGAACTCAAATTGAGCATCACAAAACGGAACAACTATTCTGTGTTCATTGCAGTAATAATTCATGACCTTGAACTTCAGATTTATCTCAAATTCAGACTCTTATTAGAGCAAATTCTCAAATTGACTCCATATTTCTACTTGAGATGCTTCGGGATATCAGAGTCTGGAACTTAACTACGTATTATAACTTAACCATAGAGAACGGTCATTATTTTAATAGTCAGAACTTGACACAAATAAAGTCGAAACAGTCACATAATTATATAATATGTATGTTTATGCTAGGATAAATTGGTCCTCACCCTCTGTCTGGCGGCCTGATAGGTATGTTCCTTAAAGAGCACACATTCTATCCTGTGGTCAAGGCAATTCTTCATTATATTTTCTGGCACCCATACTCGTTTTAAACATCCCAGTTTAACTTCACTGTGCCTGATAAGAACACACAAGGGAAAGACAGGTAAAATAAATAATGGTCATGTTCATGGTCACAACAATTCGTAGCATTGGATGCTGAAAACACATCTGAATCAGTTTCACAATACAATATACCCGGCATGATGAATGAATAGCCGTTTTAACACAATAGACCCAGGTTATCCCCCTAATATTTATGATACCAAGTTCACTAAACTTGCATTTACACTACATAGACACAAAACTGGTATGTCTATCTAGGTCTAAATCTTTTTAATCAAACGAGTGTTACAATCAGGATAGCACAGTAGCCGTCTCTTTTGATATCAATGTCAACAATAAACTGAGATCGACGCTTTTTGAAAAATATAAAGGTCACAATGTGGACCTCATTTTCGCGGAATTTGAACACATGATTGTCCTCTTGATAATGGCCCAACTTCTAAGTAAGATATACAGTCAACATCACGTCTTTTTTAATATGGGACTGGAATATTTTTGTTTTATTTGGGAATGATTTATGCACTTTTATAACCTCATAATACGTTGTTAGATAGATGTGAGGATTGTGTTAATGGTTTGACCGATATGGAATTCATCAAATGGAGTTACAAAGTGTTCTTTACTCATTTTAAACTCGTGTATAATGTTTTATGGGAAAGCTTAAATAAAAGGTAGAAAATGTTAGTAGTCTTTGTTATATGTTCAACTTATCTTCTTGGATGTGCTGCATAGCGTTTCCATAAAACCATCTGTCATTGAAAGAAACACAAAAGGCTATACTACAGTAGTAGCTGGGGATTCGAACCTGCCTTAGCCTGAAATACAAAGAGGACTCAGAGAATACATCAGATGGAGTAAAAACATATATTGGAGTGTGGACACTCTTACGTCAGATAACAGATACAGTTGAAAAATACACATATTTCAATCATAAACTATACACCACTGGATTGGAATGAGAAGTCCTTAGGTACAAAATCGATCTTTTGAGAAAACAAGGAAGAACTGTCAAAAATTTACTCTTCACTTATGGTAAAACTAGATTCAACTTAAGTTTAGTCAACATGACAAGTTCTGATTTTCTTGAAAATAAGCTCATATAGAAGCACTTTGTGATGTTGATTTTTTATATTTGTATCGGTCTTATAAGGTCGTAAGTAGTAATTTCGACCTTCTCATTCTAAGCCACCGACATAGTAAAATTAGTTTTGGTCTTGATTGATGACAGTATGCCTTATAATCCACCAGTGATAACGCCAGCCTTTGTTGACAAACGAAAATGGAAAAGCTAAAACAAAATGCTGAAATAAATGATGCAGTGTGCATCGTTCATAAGTCGGAATAAGGTCAGAATGACGGTGTTGACAAAATAGAAGAAACATTTGCATGACATTATTAACATATCATATTCACCAAAGAAAAGGAACATTTAAAACCCATCGTAACGTACCTTGTGGAAACGATCAGTATACACGTACACTCTGCATGGGGGTACCAATAAAATTGTCAGTATTAAGAAGAAGAAGATTTTTTTCAAAATCCATGACCCATAAGGAACTCAAAATAGAATACAAATGTTACCTTATGACACAACATCACATAACTCTACTCGGAAGCTCCAGATTGCAACGGTGAATATACAAAGGCGATTCATATGGACTGCAACAAGTTGTGAGGACAGATATTTATAATAAACATGTTAATAAAATAAAACATTGAAAGAAAGGTATTTTGTGATTTTCGCTATTCTTTGTTTGCCACAAAGTGGAACATCTCTTAGCACACTCAAACGTTTTGTATTACCTATTATAATATTAAATTGCTTTACATGACGTCAAATTGGAAGCTTTACAGTTTAAATGAATAACTATATATCTACCTGAGTAAAATACATCTACCAAACGCATACGAAACGTGAAGTTGACAGTAGGCATTGATAAGGACATGGACAAACTCGCTGGATGCTTTAACTGGTCTTAATGTGCACAAACTTCACAGTCGCCACAGCCAAATACGATATCGTATAAAACATGACGTACGATTTAGTCATGTCATGTGGTGTTCATATATTTACATGTGTGCACTGCAGACATATCGTTGTTGTGGAGAATCTCGTATTTCTGGGTTAACCATTTTTACAGGAGAAGGAAAAAACGGTATTATTTCTGAAACTGTTACATATATGCAACGAAACGGATGACCCAAATATATCATGGACTAGCTTCACAAATAAGATAAATAAATTTACCAAAAAAAAACACATACCATCCAAAGTGACAAACTGCAGACGCGACCCCCTTGGTAAACAAACAAATATTATTAATATAATTCACAAGCGAGATAAATTATACACCAAATACAAAAGACCTAAGGTAAAGAAAATCATTCTTCGAATACTTATATTTTTTCTGGAGAATGATATACGGACATAAGTAAAAATTCTACTTATTTGTAAAGATCAAGAAAACAGATAATCATAGAGATAATGCACCACTAAATTTTGAGGGGATTTTTTATATACATATACAGATTAAATTGACTAGGTCAAAGTACTTGTTCTCAACAAACAATTCTAATATTCCTTCCCTTAACAATGATTCTTAAACAATTAAATGGACTTAAACCCAAATAAAGCCTTAGGACCAAATATTCTTTCGCCAAGGCTCCTTAAATAAATTTCCTTTGAATAGCTCCATTCTTAACTAAAATTTTACAGGCCTCATTACAATCTGGAATAGTCCCAGAAGTCTGGAAACTGTCATTGTGGCACATGTATACAATAAGACCCTGCATCTGAAACCAATAACTATAGACCAATCTTCCTAGCCTGTATAGTTTCAAACTTATTAGAACATGTATTAGTCTTAAATATCATGAAACATTTTGATAGTAAAAAAACCTATTAACCCCTTTCCAGCATGGTTTTCTCGCAAAACAAAGTTGCGATACATAACTTGTATCCTTTACTTATTGTTACGGGCTGGTGGCCGATATCAAATAAAAGAATTGTCATCGTCATCACTCAAGAAATGTTTGATAAACTACAGGCTGGTAAACAAAAGGATATCATTGTAATGGACTTTTCCAAAGCTGTTGATAAGTTGATCACCATCTTATTCTATACAAACTAATGAAACTAGGAATCAACAAAACAACTCTATCTTGGATTCAATTTTGGCTCAACAATCGCACACAATCCGTATTAGTTGATGGTTCTAACTCAGGCTCTCTACCAGCTATGCCAAGTGTTCCACAAGGTTCAGTTCTGGTCCCTTTATTTCTTTGTTATATGTCTGACTCAGTAAAAGAAAGGATTCGTTTGCTGATGACACCAGTATTTATTTAACCGTCGACTCATCAACCGAATCTAACAAGCTCGAAGACGATCTTAGTAAATTAAAAGAAATTACCAATGTGTTTTAATCCAGATAGATGCGAAATAATAAGAATATCACAGAAAAGAAAAATATCATATTTCCTTATAAACTTTGTAATCAAGAGCTCAAACCCACAAATAATGATAAATACCTCGGAATAAATATTAGTGAGGACTTCATCAGGAAAAAACAAATTGAAATAACAGCTGGTAATGCAGATAGTACTAGATAAGATTCGTTATAAGTAATATTAAAGAAATATATAATGTATTAACAACAAAACATGATGAAACAGCCTATAAAACTTATGTACGCCCACAATTAGAATAATATAGTACCATCTGGCACCTTTAGCAAAAATCTCTTTCTCATAAACTAGAATGGGTGCAACAAACTGGATCTCGGTATGTATTGCATGTTTACTCACACTATATAGCAGTGTCACAACAATCAAATCACTCGAACTACGCAGAATTCATTCATCCCTCGTTATGCTTAACACTATCTCACACCCCCACAATTCATCTCTCTAATTCAAGGAAACTTAATTACAACATACCACCTTCTAATTCAAACTTTCACAAGAACTCATTTTCCCCTATAACAATCAGATACTGGAACGCCTAGTCTGGTTCACAAATTTGCTTTGTACAAATTTAGTGGTAAGTGTAGGTACTCCAGACTACTGGTACGCCCTGCCTTACAACATCCAGGCCAGTGTGGATCTCCAACACTTTACAGCTGGCCTGGATTCGTACATGTACTAAACGCCATCCTACTAGGCTTTTTTCTTTTAACCCACTCTACATGGATACTTTTCATGGGCGTAGGAGCGTCTTCACATTGGGGGGCAAACATTTGGCAACTTAGGGTAAAAAATTTTTTTACTGCATTATGTCAAAATATGACAATACCTATTGTTTGCGCAATAATACATTCGTACATATATTGTACTCTTAAACGTCCACAATCCTCCTATATCTATATAATAACTGTGAAATTATCAATTTATGGCTCTGTGTTAATTTGGTTTGGTAATTATAGGTAACTGAAAGTTAATCAATTGAAGTATAAGGGGGTCGGGGGTATTTCCCCGGGAAAATGTTCTAAACAATTGATCAATCTGGAGCATTCTAAGCGTTCCGAGATACCTTATTTGGTATTGAAAAGGGACCCAACTAATTTTCAATTTCTCACATAAAAGCGTTTGCACAAAATTTAAATTCCTCGATTTTGAGATTGAAGCTTAATGTGAAAACTTTTGTTTCAAAGGCTTTATATATAATGGACAACCTCTCAAAGTCGTAAACGAGGGTTGCAGGACGTATAATTTATGTCACGAGTGTATTTTTTGCAAACAATGGGTGTTGAAATATTTTTATATAAGGAAGTTATTTTGCGAGCAAGCGAGGAAAAAAATTTTTTTATACGTTTTCACCAAGAACTGAAGGCAAATTGTCTATAACGATATATATTAGGTCGTAAATTATACTTTTCGTCTGAATTATTGGGGGGGGGGAAGATATGTTGGCCCCCCTGTCCAGACATTGGGAGGCCTGCCCCCCCCCTCTGTTCCTACACCCATGCTTTTACTCTTACAATACATCTCATGTATTATGTAGACATGTATTAATAAGTGCTTATTTTTAAACCATCATTGCCCCAATGATACAGTGAGAAACAGAGTTATTTCTAATAGATTGCACAATAGTGGTATACTGACTTTGGTGAACATGGCAGCCCTATCCATTTTGGGCTATTATAAGATTCATAAGCACATAGTTTAAAATTATCTGAACGTACCCTGTATCTTTGGTTTAGAATGAGAAGGTAGTAACTACTACTTACGAGCTTATTAGACTGATACCTATTTGAAGGCGCTTCTTACGAACCTTTTTTCATGAAAGTTGGAACCTGTCATGTTGACCAAAATGAATTTGTAAAAGTTATATTTTCCATACGTAAAGAGTTAATTTCAGACAGTGTTTTCTTTTTTTCTCAAAATAACCTTCGATACATATATTAATGGACAAAAGTCTTGTCCGGTATAGAATTCCATAATATCTTTTAAACGCGTAAACTGTACCATCAGAACTGGTTAAAACTTTAAAAATCCTCTTTCCATCGATACCAAATTTATGAGTGTGTGATGTCAAACAAAAAAGATATTGTACTTTTTGCAGACCGGACAAGACTTTTGTCCATTAGTAGACCGGACAAGACTTGTGTCCATTAGTATAATTGTGCGTGTACAACGATTTTTCGAATCACCTGAGTGTACCCTATATAAATTTGGTACTTCGATGTTCATGAAAACTAACGATTTTTCAAATACTGAAACCATGTGCTTAAAATTAGATTTTGTAGATACAAACTATGTCGTGTCTTTTCAATACTAGTATAACGATAAATATTGTAGAGATGTGTTGATCGAAAAGGCGATATTAAAAAGGTGAGACTAAACTCACTAGCCAAAGTGAATATCAAACAACTGCTCACAAATATTGAAAACGTTACAGGTGTGGTTTATACAAAACTATGTTGATGTAGTTTGGGAACAACATAGCTTCCAGCTTGTATTAATTCAGCTCTAGGGACTGAGCTGTCATCGCTTGTATCGCAATATTGTCACTCCCTGTGCCTCGTGTATATACGAGGGTTGTACCAGAATTACGTAGACTTTTGTCATACGTTCCATACCATTCAGCATACAAACAAATAATTTTGTATGGAGTGCAAATAATATTTACTGCGTAAGTACGTGAAATTTCAAAGCCGTATCTTATTTGGATCAAATTCTGCAGCTTACGGGGATAGATAGGGGTGCGGTATGCGGGGCACATCAACGGGACGTCACGACGTCGGCGGAACTTCCAGGATAAGTGAAGCTCCTAACTGTGTACATTGTATCTATAAAGATGGGCACAACCGTACACAAAACTTACGAATGTTTATTTACTACCTACAATGTGATAAAAGTTCCGATATATTTCCAGTAATGTCGCATATAACCCTTATAAAAGAACATCGATCCAGGTCAATATGGTCCTAGAAAACGCTTGGTGACGTCGCATTCGCCGTTGATTTTCGCCGTCGGTCCATGTCTTTTTTTTCGGTCTCGACCACGATTGATGCGCTTGTGTCGTTTGAAAATCAGATAACTCAATAAAAGAGATTTAGAGTTAGTAGGTTCCAATATTTAAAACTTTTGTTCTAGCGGCTTCCCGAGGCTCACACAAAACTTCATGTTGATGCGATTTTCAGCGTATTTCGCTAACGTCTTATTTTTACTGTTGACGCGCAGCAGCTATTGCCCGTTTTGTACCATCAATCAACAACGGTAACCTTTATAAAGTCAAAATTTACGGCGTACGTTCCAAAGATATTGCGCGTGTATGTCACGAAGTAGCGTTAAAATCAGACTTGATATCTGTGAGGTATAAGCAGTTGAATAATGCCAAAAATGTTTTTAAAATTCGCTGCCCCGACTATCCAACTATTGGTTACTATGGCGACAGATTAAATAGCTTTTCAACATTCTGTTAGAAAATAATTTTTACCGATTCTCTTAAAAAGGTCTGAAGTTTTTCTACGTCAAATTTGATGATAAAACATGCCTAAATAAAAAAGTTATGACAAAAGTCTACGTAATTCTGGTACACCCCTCGTATATATCGGCGATGAATCAGTTTTCCACTAAAAACAACATAAAAAATATTCAAACGCTCACTTCCCGTTTTTGGCGTTTTGTGCTACCTTTTGCTCTGGCTTATTCATCACGAAGGGGGGAAATATCAAACTTAATTTGTGTCGTTTATGGCGCCTTGAAGCGCTATAGATCTGTCATTATGTGGTATATGCTCAAACATGAAGAGATTGATGTGTGAGTTTTGTACAATTTTGAATATAAACACTACATCAGCGATGGCGTAGATTCACACCAAAAAACATATTCAAACGATAACTTCCTATTCTGGCGTCTTGAGCTACCTTTTCGTCTGGCTAATTTGACATGATGGAGGAAATGTCATACTGATTATGTCGTGTTCATGACGCCTTTATGTGTTATATACGTATCTATCAATACCACAGGGAATTGACACATATTTTTTGTTCACGATAGCCTTATATAAGTATGTATAGTACATACTTATAATAAGGCTATCGTAAACAAAAAAGTATGTGTCAATCCCATGTGATCAATATGTGTGGTTTATACAAAACTTGAAGAAAATTGATTTTATATAATTTGTTTATGTTTCAACTGGTATGACTTGAACATTAAAATGTTCATCATATAGTCGTTGCTATGGAGTGTTGATATATACGATTCCATGTCTATACTAAGCAAAACAGCTAACCGAACGGTTATGTTTTTTTATGAATATTTATAGAACAATCCATTGGAATTTTCTGAAACTTAGCCTGAAGTATAATACAAACATAAGGAGGCTGGTGGTAAAATTTCGTCAATATATGTTATGTGCATCATCATAAAATATGTATTTAATGACATCACCCATCAAGATGAAATTCACAAAATGTACAATAAGCATATTTTATGAATGAGCAGCGGTATTTACCGTATAACTTTTTTATTTACTAATATTTTTGCACGAAAATTTGTGCACTTAGTATTTGCGATCTTGATGTGCGATTTAAGAAGTTTTATTTTCAAAAATGCGAAACGGAAGTTCACGGAACCATGAAATAACAGAACCAGACATATAAATTTGAAATTCATGATAAGCGTTAAATAATAAAAGATTTTAGGTTTATTTCATACACATTAAAGACTAATCGCCAAATGAATAAAACAAATAGTCAAACTCGATATAATGCGATTTGATCACAAAAACATGGATTTTTTAACTTAAAAATCATTATGTTAATTTTCAATGGTCAAGGGGAGGTAATTTGGTAAAATATTTTTGTGTGGATAAATGAGGGTAATTATGGACTTAATTTTGGTTTTATTCTCAGTATTAATATTATTTTTGTCCGTTATCAGAATATACACATAAAAACAATCTTTATTACCAAAGCGGGCATACAGCTGCATTAACAATTTGTCGAACACCTGATGAACGTAAAAGTGTCCTATATACTGAATGGAGAGAAAACAAGTTTTTTCAAACACATGCAGAAAAGCCCTCAGGACTAATATGCATTATTTTTTAAAGTCAACGTGTTTAACTTATGCATGACAATTCAATTTTATGGGAAAATGTAGTGAATGAACTTAGAAAGAAGTAAAATTATGCAAGAGTTATTCCACTTGAATTTATTATTTTTCTTTGCTCATGTGATTCCCAATATACTGTTTTAGGTATTTTAATGTGCATTGGTATTCACACACACGTGAAATAAAAGGAACTAATGTTTGTGCTCATTTAAATCTGTGTAAAACTGATCTGTCTGATTGATACCCTCCAGGGAGCGTAATGGCCGCTCTTCCCCGACCTACCTTTGACAAATGCGCCATGTTTTTGACAAAATATTCTGTTTTTCCGACTAACAAACACCCATGCTACACAACATGCACGCAGAACTCGTGCAATTCGAGAGCAATCTATTACAACGTGCAAAAATGTGATTTGAAGCTTTTTTGTCATAGATGAGTGATTTTGGCATGTAATTTCCATGTGGTTAGCTGCATAAGGTGCACACTCTATATTGAAATCACTATGCAAAACTTAAGGGGATACAGAAATATTAAAATTAAAAAAGCGTTCAGTTAGCTGTTTTGCTCAGTATAGTATGTTTAAATTGAAAGCAAATGCATGTTTTGGTATGAAAAATCCTCCAGAATCTGAAATGGCCTCGTATACTTATGAACATATGATGGTAACTAATACATTGTATATTATGCCACCTTACACCGACCATTTTGTCTGAAGTGGAGTGTTGTCTTTCAAACCATTCTGATCACCTCGGACTTAATGCATTACAAATGACAATATAATTAGACTAGACTGGTTCTGCATGCCTCAGCTACGTCTCCATGGTCTCAATCCTTTGGAGTAGGTCACGTGGTGCCAGTCTAATATTTACCGTATAGTCCAGTTAGGGTAAGATGACAGTGACGTAGAGGTAGAATCCACTATTACAGGGTAAACCCAATTATAAAGGCTTATACAAATAGGTTTGTGTTATTTTAATGCTAAACTAAACTCTACCTGCTCTGGCAATGGTTGTAATCTTTTGGGTACACATAAACGGCTACGTCATTGGCCAAATTTCCGGGCTGGCCATCTAAAATTACTAATAGTCTTTCGGGTGAGACTTTAAATCGAAGTCCCATGTATGGGTGCTATACACCTGGCATGTAAAAGAACCAGGGACGCTTCTGGAATTGGGGCATCTTCTGTATCATGCACTATCCCCCAAAAACTAAAAGTACTAAACCTCTTGTGGGGGCCTCGCCAATATGGATTATCCGGTGGCGAGGATAAATAAGACCATTAAAATAAAAAGGCCAATTTTCCTAACTCGACTGAATATTCAAACGTATTGGTCGAGATATCACGAATTCCTTTTATATACAGTCATGTTCTAGCAAACAGTTATTGAACACTTCGTAAATATTATAACATGTAGTATGTAAGAGAATATAGATAAATGTTGTTTAAACTAATCTTTACTTACATGCAAACAATTATTGAATAATGCATTTGTAAATAGTATAACATGTATTATGTATAGTAAAAGAATATTAGATAAATGTATTGTTCGTGCATCTTTTGTAAATGTTCATATATTTTGTAAAAGTTTCATGAAAAGTCTTTATTATCATCATTACCATCCCCATCAGTACACAAACAATTTTATATGAGCCAGGCTCTGCGATTTTGACCCTTAAGTATCACATATTTTTTTCGATCTTTATATCATCACATTTTCTGATAACTCAATCCTTCCTGATCACAAAAATGTCAATTATTTAAATGAGGGATGACCAAAAAGTGGTAAAATGATTATTTTAAAAATGTATGTACAAAACAATTTTTCACCAAAATGTGTATATACATGTGGATCTGAAGTGTATCGAATACCATTATATAATGAATGTCCCAATCAATATTTACGAAAAACAAAATTTATACTTATGTAACATCAAATTCACCATGTACTTTAGATGGTACATGAATTCACGTGCATGGCTTGTGGTTGTTTTGGCCTTTGGCAAAATGTAAAATGAACATGTTACTTATAGGCCTATTTACGCATGCCTAAATACAAACGACGGGAATGTCAAAAATAATATTTTATTTGGCGTGAATTAAGTGACATCAATGTTGCTAGAAAAATTGAAAAACAATTTGGCAAAGATCGAGATTTTATAAACATTTTGTATTAAATCCTTGAATTAGGATAGTGCACGTGTAGGCCTAGCTACATTCGTAGGTTATGAAAAAGGGAAAACCAACCAACACCCTAATGCAAACTTGCATTTGAGAACTTACTCTATCATTTTTATGCACTTATTACTTGATTTTAAATTAAAAATAATATTATATATTTTTGAAAGTTTAAGTAAGTAAGAAAATGCCAGTAATTTATTAAAATGACATGTGCATAGTGGAGAGGGGAGGAAATCCATGCGAAGATTTGAGCAAGTTATCGTTCTTGAATACTCTTTTTTCCTCCTTAGAGGCAGCCAATCAAATTCGAGTATTCCTGCTGGACGTAAACAATCAAACATCTGTCATGTAGAAAGTTTTAATAATTGATTTTAAAGCTACTTTAAGACTTTTTCTTCATATCAAAACAAGGTTATAACAAACAACCCCATTACTTAAAGGTAAGCAATAAATAATAAATGCACTTATGCCTCAAATGCATTTAAATATCGCTCGAAGTTTGCACCCATTCAAGTCTAAACCAATATCGATCGACTTTGATTCTGCTAATCGGGATTTATTTCATTTGCTATGTTTGTGCGTGGCATGCTTTTAACAGACATTATTTTATGTTAAAGCTCATTTTCCTTTCATGTTATGGTACGGTTTGGTTTCGGTAGACTCAGCCGGTTCTTATATTTGCTAATAACCTTCGTCCGAAAACTTGTCCGAACTTGAATTGCCGCCTGGTCTAGTAAGTGTAGGTGTATTCGGATACTGACTGTTAGTCAATGCTTTTTTACTTATGTACAGTTAACACTTGCTAACAACCTAACTTTTTGAATACAAAACAAAGTATAATGCTGTTTTGATATCATGAGTAACATTGTTCTGTTATTTTTGATGCAACTCGCCTTTATTTAAATGAAAACTTTGAAGGATAAAGTGGGACGGCAGTCCAAAAAGCGGCGTCCAATGTGGAAATAAAACTGATGATCTGGTATTACTGTAAACCTGTCTGTAGTTCTTCCAACGGAGCAAGTCGGATGTCTGTTGTCTAGGAAACTGACAGATTTTTATAACCACTTTAAGCTTGAGCTACAAAAATGTAGTGCCGTCACTTTAAAAGTTTAATAGTTGTGTGCATCTGCTGTCCATTTCTCTAAGACTATCAAATATAACTCAATATAGTTATAGACCATTACATCATATAATTTTTTAGAGCAACAGATGACCAGCGTATTTGTGTAAATATCCAATTAGAATTGACCAAAAACCCAATTAAAATTATTAAGAAGCATACAAAAAAGCATTTAATAAGTCATGTCAAGCAAAAAAATTGCTGATCGTGGGTAAAGGGTCCACATTTCGCGATTGTGAGTTTCAGTTGTGACTTTCAGTGCAATGTCGGCCAGGCGCTTATTAATAAGCGATGAAATTAAGCATCTATTAACCGCGCCTAAATGGCGTCAAGGGGAAGAAAAAAATTGACAGTGTCAAAATATTCACTGAAAAACAATATGTTCGCCTACTTTACCGCTGCTAGTAAACTCCTTATAAGCGGAAAGCATTGCTAGGACTATTCTAAACGAAATAGTGACAGATTCAGTGACAGTGGATATAAATTATTGTTGAGGAAATACCCCAAAAAAATTTAATTAGTGGGTATCGAAGAATTCATTACCCAATTGAAAAACTTGGGTACCCAATTATTTAAAAAGAGTGGGTTACTAACCCAATTGACTCCAAAAGTTATCTGTTGCTCTGAGTTTTATGACCTGCAAATCTTGAGTTATCCCCTTGTTGCTCTTAGAATATTTATCCAAAGGGTAATTAGGCCAGGGTACTATCAATAATAAATACAAAGTCAATAAAAATAAAGTCAAGCATCCAGCACTTGTGCTTTTGTTAACTTATGTGAATACTTGTCCCTCTTAGTTCCGGTACCAGTTTCTTTGAAACTAACGTTGCTCTACAGACATATCCCATAAAAATCTTTTGGGGGAAAAATCCCAGTTTGCAAAGCAGAATAAAACACTGAGCCTTTATATTAAGTTAAGCCCATCACTACCAAATTCTTAGTTTTGGCAGTTATCGCTTATGTATATAAGTTATAACTGAATACTCTTCATTTTTCCCTGATATATAGACATGCAATTCCATATTATTTTAGATGCCGGCTACAAAAGGTCTCCGTCCGACGTCGCCGGTACATGTACACGTAGATGACGATATTCCTGTCCATGTGCATGTAAAGCAACAGAAAAAGAAAAAGCCTGGTGTAGTAAGTATATTTTCATGCTCTGATCCAATTTATATAATGAACTGTTTTAAAAAAATTCAGGGCTGGACTTTTTTCTGAAAAAAGTAAAAATAGTATTAAATATTTTTACTTTCTTGAAAATCTTATCACACTGTCATAATTTAGGACTCAACAATATTACAATATGAATTACGGTGATTTACTCCCTCCTCAATTTTTTTCAACAAAGGCTTAACTTTTTATCTATATTTTTCCTATCCGTATGAAAATCAACTCAATAATAATCCGAGTCAATATTTTACCCACTCAGTAAAAGGTACCGATAGCCTGAATTATGGTTTGGCAATGAATTCTTTTGATCATTTTGAACATTGACTTGTAATGTTAAAACAAAAATTCATTATCATCCAATTTTATCTATCATGTGTAGTTTTATGTTTAAAAAAAGTTGCATTTATAATTAATTATATACATCTTTACCTTCTTTCAGACCAGCAGCAAAAAATTCCAAAAAAGTACAGTATCATCTCGGGCTCGTAGTAAAAGTCCATCATCTGGTCTATGGGTACCACCCCCAGCTAAAGCTACCAAGGGCTCAAAAGTTTCATGGCAGGTAAGAACATTCACATTTTACTTGTTACTTTAGTTACGTGTGAACCCCCAGTTTTTTCTTACATGCTATAAGCAGATTACTCCTGTATTTGGTTGATAGTCGAAATAAAGCTTCTTTTCTAGGACATAAACACAGGGGTCCTACGCTGTCAGGAATCTGGATTCGCTGTACACAATAAAAAGAATTAACTTTTCTGCTGAAAATAAAAGGAATTTGATACATGTGTAAAGATTGTAATACCATAAACTGAGTTTTAACAATTGAACAATAATAGAAGTTGAAGTTGTCATGTGGGGATGTATGCTAATGACTCCGGAAAACATACTGTAAAATCATTAATTTTCGTGGGGGATTTAATTTCGTGGATTTCGTGGTTCACCTCAACCACGAACTTTAATCCCAACGAACATTAATATTTACCCTTGTTCATTACCTGAAATGCAAAATCCACGAATTCAAGTCCCAACGAAATTAAATGATTTTACAGTACACTAAATTACATGAAACTCATTGTCAGGATTGGGCATTAAATGTATGACACAGTAGGACCCCTGGAAAATGTTAGAAAAGTTAACAAAGATGATTTATTTACACTCGTTTGTAGATTTTGGGTGAATTCAATAATAAATTAGATACCCCCAAATAGTTGACCTCGGAGTCACTCCTCCTAATTTCCCAACAATGGGTTCCCCTCACATGCTTAGTTTTCCAACAACAATTGCTTTTTATCAAAGTCCACTAATTTTAATTGCAACACGATTAAATGATTTGACGTTATTCTAATTGATCAGTATAAGACAGTATTTGGTTTTCCATAGTGTATGCATGTGGTTTAAAAGTCTGCTTATGAATGTAAAATATTGTGTGATTTTTTGGTTTCGTTTACTATATATATCACATAAACACAGTGAATATCTGATCTAATACAAAGTTAACTCATTTTTTGAGTGATTTTATAAATGTAGAGGTGAAAATGTCCAATTTGTTTTTGTCTTTATCTATGTAAAAGTGACTAACCATCACATCACTTTCAATCACTGAGCAATATTGTTGCTGATATTGTGTACAGGGCAAATGGTTTCAGGAATTTTAAGATGTAATTCGCTGGCTTAGAAATTTGAATGAGAATGCTTAGTAAAAGACTGGTACATATTTGAAATCGGCACCACAATGGTCTATTTTCATTAAATTCTGAACTTGTCATGTTGACCAAACTTAAAAGTTGTAAAAGCTTGCTTTTCCAAAAGTAAAGAGTAATTTTCAGACAGTTTTTGCTTCAGTTCTCAAAAAAGCGCTTTTGTAAGTACGACCTTCTCAATCTAAGCCAGCAAATTGTCGTAAAGCTACTCTGAGTCTGACACAGTGTAAATACCACCCCGGTATTTACCGGGCAGTAAATACCGGGAAATCCCGTCTGACAGGGGTTATCTAAAAGCTACTCTGAAAGGGGTTACATCCTTTTTCATTTGTGTGATCATTTATTTTCATATTGCTTTTGATACAACTTATATTAGTTGGCCAAGTGCCTAGTGCCCTGGCTGAGAATCGATCCAGATACCTCTGGACCTGAAGTCAAGAGCATGGTCAACTTAACCACCATACCACCCTGAATATTTTAATTAATAATATGCATTTAATTACATTTGGAACTTATTTATTTATTTTGTGTTTTAAAGAAGAAAGTAAACAAGTTTTCAAAGGTGGGATATTAGTTTAGTGCAAATTAGCATAGGAAGATATGCATGTTTCGTATAATTCTCCGTACTAAAACAGAGAACATTCTTTACTAGTTACTTTCAGGAGATTTTCTGATAGATATTTTTTTGGATTTTGGAGTTTTCTTTCCTTGATTATATGTTTTATTTTCTCCTAATGTCTCTTTGTTCTGATTGAATATTTGTGACAATGCTTCGGATTAAAAAGTTGCTTTATCATAAAGAATATTGCATCAGTATTTAACTGTGTTTCTTGAAAAATAACTTGTTTTCATGACCAGGATTTAAAATTAATTTGGTTAAGTGATTACAGAGCCTCCAGGTCCGGTTTGTTTATTAGATATTTTAGTGATGAATTTAATCAAATGAGCACTATTTCACATGTATTTAGTTGATTTAAATTGTCAATTGTCACATTTACGTGGGCTTATCCAAAAGTTTGTGGACTTTTGCTCTAAAACTTTTATTTTCAGTCAGATCAGTATGAAAATTACCATACAGTGACATAAATCTATTACCAACAATTGCCTCAAAACATTTTTGTAAAGTACCATGTGTATGAAGAGTAACACGTTGCCATAGAAACACAAAAATGCGTTAGCTGCGCACTGCTGCTTTTTTCCAGTAAAATGTGTTTCGTTATTGTCGATTGTTACAGTGTTTCTTCATTCAAAAATACAAAAATGCGTCCTCATGTTGAGTAATATCATACCGATATTTTAGAATAATTTAAAGGTTGTATCGTATATATTCGTCATTTTATGAGCATGGGGGTTAATGTTGGCATATAAAATTCAACGTAAAATATGACGTCACAAGATACCATTTACAGTCGCAAAATAATTCAATTATATATACAGCTAGGGGAACTCGCAAGGAAGACAAGAATTGTTTGGCAAATTAAGTATAAACCCTTCTGCATTGTATTCAATTGTTTTTAAATGGCATAAATAGTTAACAGACAGTCAGGAAGGTTTGACAGACGATGCATGTTAATAGGTACAAAACTGACGTTCAACGAATAAGCGTTACGTTGGTTAGAATCGACCATCCTAGGTATTAGAGAAAAAAATCAACTTGTAGAGATAGAAACGAAACAATCCAGTACACATCGACAGAACAAGTGTGTTTGCATAGTATAAGTATACAGCTGATTACGGGAAACAAAGAACAACTTATTTACAGCGTTTAAGAGCTTCATGAAATGATTAAGTCGAACGGGCGACGTCGTACGTCATTTCTGATCGTGCGCCGGGTATGCCTACTACGCATGCTTACAAATGCTGTATTTATGTTATTTTTAATTATATCCGTATGATATTTGGTAAACGTGTTCAATATGAATCAATTTTACAGGGACCAAAGATTCGTAGCTTTAAGTTAAATGGTTTTTGAATAAGAGCAAAAGTCCACGAACTTTTGGATAACCCCACGTATTTCATCATAACAATGAAGGTTTAAGGATGTTTGTGGCAGTGTATTGTGATGAAAATTCGAAAAGATGCATTTTACTGTGAAATAGAGACATATAGAATGATAGATTTTGTAGATAGACTTTGTTCAAACTTTGTACTTGTAAAAAATGCACAGTATTATATTAGAGACACAAAAAATGCAGAAAATTATCACTTAAAGAGTTATCTTCCCTTGGGCAGATAACTCTTGAGCCGGTTCGGTGACTTATGATTATTTTTATATAATAATGTGTTCACAGTTCAAACCAATACTGTTAATATTGGGAGTTTTCGCCCTGTCTCAGACTTGCTGAGTCTCATACAAAAAACTGCCACAAACACCTTTGATTAAGGTCAATCTATAGTTTCAAGATGTGAGGGGTTTCGATCATTTTTATCACATTTGCTAGAATTATTTTTTGCCTCACTGACATTTTGTTTAAACTAAAATATTTTTAGTTGAAATTTCTACTTGTAGTCAATCTGCTGAATAGAAAACTTCTATCTTTGTACAAACTGACTAGCTGCCTATGTTAGGTAGTGCCTTCTTTTGTGCTTTTTGCAGTTGTGCGAAGTTAGCATAGGCCTACATGCCATGTTTTACAGATCCCATTTGTAACATTGGTGATGTCCAAATTTTTAACTATACATCCCCTTGTAACTCTTAGAATTTTCACTCACAGATGAGAAAGGGTTCTTAACCATGTACAAGAAAGCTTAGCATTGAGCAATCATAGTCAGTGCTCTTGTTAAGGGTTATTTTAATTAATTAATTCCATTTTTACCATCCTGAGTGATTTAAAAGTGTTATTCAAAGAAACATTTGCCTTTTGTCCTGAATCCTGAAGCACAGAAGTTGACTTTAAGGCAGTTTCAAGGGTCATCTTAAGGGTGTAATAAACCCCCCTGTATATGGAAAAAAACTGTGTTGTTTGTTTAGACTATCATGTTTTTGTATCAGTGCGTGCATCCTGTGTGGTATAAACCAGCCAATAGTGGAAAATGTTGCAAGGGACGGTATCAACGACAGAAAGTGTATCGTAATAAAGTATGACCATGTATTTTGGTTGTCATGGTTATCTCCACCTGTACACATTGTATATATTTGCATGTTTCTACCTACATTTATCAAGGTGGACATACCACAAGACTGTTTGGCTAAGTCTGCAAGTAAAAATATATAAAAAAACAACCGTATTTAAAGTTGTCTGGGTAGTGCTCATTCTCGGCTTGAGCATCAAGTATTTATCATGAAAATCAGTCAAAGAATTCGGTAAGATATTTATGTTTGTTTTTACTTGCAGACTTAGCCAAAAAGTCTCATGATATGTCCACCCTGTATTTGGTATATATATAAGTATGGAATAACGATGCATTGTGGTATTGGATCATCATATTGCTTTGGCATGACCAGGCATGTTCAATTTGTATTTAAAAAGTTCACCAAATCTTTTTTTTCATACATTTTTGCCTATTTTTCCTCAAAGCATAACTTAAATTGCATACTAACTTGTAATTATTGCACATTCACATTATTTTGTTTTATTATTCATCATTTCAT
Organism: Spisula subtruncata; assembly: GCA_963678985.1. Taxonomy (NCBI): domain Eukaryota; kingdom Metazoa; phylum Mollusca; class Bivalvia; order Venerida; family Mactridae; genus Spisula; species Spisula subtruncata. The sequence goes on along the minus strand of OY787673.1, from coordinate 11,652,960 downwards.
ATTTTTGAATATTTTTTCATGCTTAAACTTCTAGACTTGAGACATAGTCTAGTGTTATTTTATCTTACATAATTTTCATGTAAAAATGGCACAAATAATTTCTGGCATACATTACATTGAAAGTGTAATATGTTGATTTGAGAATTACAGTATTTCTTTTGCCTGTATTCAATGAATACAATCTGTTGTTTTTGGTTGTGACAGATGGTTGATTAATATTTAATTAACGCAATTCCTACTAATTTTATGATACATGTTATATTGATGTTGGCCATGTTACGTATAAGGAATGAAGTTGGGGTAGTTCTAGTGGGATGAATAGAAGTCAATAAGGTCCAATCAAATATAAAATTGTGGTTCTGGTAACTGTACCTACTGATATCCTATATATTTACCACTTCACAAAATTATTTTATATTATTTTATATAATTTTCCTGGCACACATCACGTATCAATGACTTTGTGGTATATAGGGTTAATGAAATATTTCCTTTTAAAAAATGCAATATTTTTCTTGTCAGTAACAGTCTATATAATATTGTGTCTTCTTAAGTCTGAGCATGTTACCATAGGTCCATAGCCCCAGAGTATTAACTTGTTTTGGCCTAATTGATAGATTAATAATGGATGGATAATTAACTGGTAGTGATATGATTTGGCTGTTAGCATGCGGTATGGTCGGAATCATGGAATCACTTCCTGGTTTTCAAGAATATACAGTCATTGAAATCATCATTGATTTCTGCTCCAAATATTTTTTTTCTGCAATTTTTCTGAGGGCAAATCTTTTTTCGCTCTTGTGTCAGTTTTTTTGTGCTCATGTTAAGCTATAAGGATCACACATCTCATTGCATATCTCCGGTCACTAATCGTGTCTGGTTAATATATTTTTAGCAAAATATCTTTAAAACTACAGAACAGAATTTTTATTCAATTGCACAGAAATTATACATAGATGGATGATCTTTTTCAATATTAATTTGTAAAACTGGATTTAAGCTTGATACACAAGTAAATGTCATGAATGCTAAATCAGATTTAGGGATACAGGGACTGGGCTAACACTGTTGATTAACATTGTCATCATTTGTAATGGGATGCAATAAACATGTTCTGTTCTTCATTATACAGGATCAGGTGCAGTTATTAATTATAATACAACTTTGCCTTTAATTGGCAATTTTCTAAAAGTATACACTATCTGCAATTGGTCAATTAATATTGTTCCTATAGTAACTTTATGTTAATGTTTTTACTTGTACCATACACTAGGTACCGGAGGTGGAATCTGTAGCATGGACGGTATGAGAGAGACAATTTCTAGTTCTGCTCGAGTTCTCGTTTGTTTATCAATCATATATATTGAGTGTTACAGTTGATGTTATAATTGGTAGTGCATGCAAACTGTCATAACATTCTATCTTGTCTTGTTCAAGGATATTTCCCGTCAATTTCATTGTATTGCATTTATAAGCCTAGAAAATTTCCCGTCAATTTCATTGTACTGCATTTATAAAGCAAGGAATTTTCCTGTTAACTTAATTGTATATACTCATAGAAAGCTGGGCATATCTCGATATGACTGCATTTTTGTTAAGACCACTGCTGTATTGAGGATTACATGTACAACGATGTGGTTATGAGTGATTATTTCTTCCAATGACATAATTCATTGTTTTGTTCTTCACATATGGAGAGGTGGGGTTGTCAATAATGCTTGTAAAAGTTGTAGAAGGGCATGCTTAAGTACTGGTTTATAACTATATGCAATGCCAGGAAAATGACCTGTTTTGGTCAGGTCAACTGACAACCCCAGTTAGAACAGAAAAAAACTGCACCTTTAGACTTTTTTTGCAAACAAAAAAGATGAGAGGAATTTTAATCAATTGATATGTATGAACTTAAACAAGGTCACTATTGTTTTGATTGCATGATCTTCAAGTTATAGTTGTATTATATTGTTAGGGTATTTTTTAAAATGGCTAAATGATGAAGTTTTGAGTTGCTAGTTACAACATATTCTGTACTTCTATACTTTGCTTGCATATTGCACTCACATGCCTGCCATATTTCAGCAGAAGGCTGTCTGGCAAATAAAGGCTATGCACGGCAATAAATACAGACTAACAATATTTGTGAAATGATTTGGGATTTTTTTTTTTAATCACAATACTTGAGCATATTACATGTTGTAATTCAAATAATCGCTGCCTTGTCACAATTAAAAATGCATGTTGCACAAAACAACACTGTATGAACATGTATTTATAAAACACACATTTCTTGTTTTCATGATATACTAAATTTTTAGAATTATTGGACAAAAATAATCATGTTATTAATTGAGTATCAATACTTTTCACTTAATTGGTTACAACTCCCTGTCAATTATTATATATTTTTTATTTTGAATTAGAAATTGAAATGTAACTGTCAGAGGTATTTAATCACTTTTTGTGATAACTCTTGCTGGTAATTAAAAGGCCTGCGTGGTCACATTTTGAATCATGACATTTTGTCTATATTGAAATTATGGAATTTGTGGCTTTAAAACTTGGATTTTCAGGCTTGGCAAGAATTGCAAATACCTGGCCAGATTATACTTTGACATTTCACCTTTACTGATTGATGGCTCTTGTTTTTAAACGACTAACATTGTCAAATATTGATCACTATACAATACCATTCCCCTATATTTCATATAAAAAGTTTTTAAGATGTTTCCTATCAGCTGATATGGTATAGTACAGGCAGTCGTACTGTTGTTATATACAGGGTGCATCACATAGACTAGAGATTCATACACCCAGAGACACGCTGAGAATGGAAGACCTTAGCACTGATGAGGAAGATAGGGTCCACAGTGAGATGAGGGGGTATGAAAATAAAATAGAAAACCTCATGTATGAAGTAGGGACCCTTAAGAACGAGGTACACACATCTTGTGAAATATTTTGTTGTAATCTGACCATATGTATGAACATAGCATGTACTGTTCCCCCCCCCTGTTTTATGTAGCTTTGTTGGTATATACCTTAATTGTTTCTTTTCCTGAAGAGCTTACTGGGTGATGGAGCATGTGAATCTACATCTTATGTCAAGGTCAAGATATCTGTATATCAGACAGCAGTTTTATCACATATAACCTTGTCAAGGTCACTGTAGTTATATCATGTATTAACAGGTCAAGGTCACAGTAGTTATATCATATATTACCAAGTCAAGGTCACAGTAGCTGTATCATGTATTACTAGGTTAAGGTCACATTAATTGTATCATGTATTACTAGGTCAAGGTCACAGTAGTTGTTTCATGTAGTACTAGGTCAAGGTCACAGTAGTTATATCATACATCACCAGGTCAATGTCACAGTAGGTATAGTTATATAATGTATTACCAAGTCAAGGTCGTTATAGTTAATGTAGTACATTTCTTGGTCAAGGTCATTGTAGTTTATATAGTATATTACCATGTCAAGGTCACTGTAGTTAATGTAGTACATTTCCAGGTCTAGGTCATTGTTGTTAATGTAGTACATTTCCAGGGCTAGGTCATTGTAGTTTATATAGTATATTACTAGGTCAAGGTCACTGTAGCTTATACGGTATGTTGCCAGGTCAAGATCACTGTAGTTAATGTTGTACATTTCCAGGTCTAGGTCATTGTAGTTTATATAGTATATTACCAGGTCAAGGTCACTGTAGTTTATACAGTATGTTGCTAGGTCAAAGTCACATGTACTAACAGTGTGTGTGTGTTGTGTTGCTACTAACATGTTTTATGATGATTGTAGGGTGTATAAGATTTCTTCATCAGGGCTGTATTCAAAGACCAAAATGCACTGAGGCAAAATTTTTAAGGGTCTATTTGAGGCATTTTTTCTCCAAAACATGCATATTTTGTTAATTCCTCAAATTTTCAAGCAACAGCCTCGGTGTGCCTGACTGTGCAAGGTTGCGCCTGGTCTGTTCATTCAGAAAGCTCTTTGGGTATAAGAATGGTCTGTTCTCGTACAGTGATGTATAAAAGTTTGTGTTCTAATGGCAGTAAGTGAGAGCTGTGGTTCTATGTTATGGAGCTGTCATTGTGCTTTTACTAAGCTGTTTCATATCTGTGTTCATCTAGCAGTCATTCTACGGGTGCTGCCTCATGCAGTCATTCTATAGACAGATGCTGTGTCCTGACATATTATATTTCCCATATTTATTTTCCCTACCTGTAAGACATATATGCAATTCTACTTGTATTTAAATTCATAAAAAATATGGATGGTATTTATTGCACAGCACAATTCTTCATGCTTTTATCTGCGCTTGATGCAAACTGCTATTATACATACTGGTAACTGCCTCACTGATAAAGAATAAAAAAAATTCTAAAACATCAAAGAAAATATATTTTCAGAAAAAAAATCGAATAACCAATATTTTCTAACATATTTAAATTCGAAAACATAAATTGAATAAAACTATTTTCAAACAATTTTAAAATTATGGAATAAAAGCATTTTCTAATAGCATTTTCTTAGATACGAATAAAATGAAAATATTTTATAACATAAATTATTTTAAAGGGAATGAATATGTTTTCGTAAACATGAATCAAATCAAAAATATTTTTGAAAACAGAACAATTTCTTCAAAAAAATGTATTATTCTTTATCAATGATGCATTTACCCGTGATTGTACATGCTTTACTTCGGTATCTTGGGCTGCTTCTTCAACACTTCTATAACTGCTTTTACTTCTATACTTTAAGTTCTATATATATATAACTCTCGTTAACTGTATTAGTGGTTAAAAACTTGTGGGTAAAAAATTACCAAATTCTAAAAGTAATTGTCATATTTCGAAAATTTGTCTAGCGTTTTATGCTGGCAAAATTACATGTTAGATAAAATATTATTACCTTTAATATTAATTTTGCAAAATTTGTTAATGTTTCCACATCACTTGACCACTTATACTGAATAATGTAGCTTAGGTTCATATAAGTTTGTTGAAATATATCTATTTTATGTTTCAGCTATCAATTTCATCTTAATAATTAATTATAAATTCTATTTTAAATTAAATGACCTAGCTCGTTTCACTGTGACCAAAACACAGAATATGGTTCTTTCTGGCCCAGTGATTATAAACATTGGAGTACATACTCCATGCTCCAACTCATACTCCGTACTCCAATTGGAGCATTTCTTGGTTACACAAACTGCTGTCAATTCTTTATTACTGAATGGAAACATATGAAATGGGGGTTCATTTTCTTAATTAGATCATTTGCTACAAGTTGGTGTTGGTTTTGATACAAAATTCTTAAAAAAAGCTGTTTCAAGTTGGAGCATGGAGTATGGAGTTCAAGTATGAGAATAAGAAATGTTTATAATCACCGGGCCTGGTGTTTGAAATCAAAACCATTTAATCAAAGTACTTCTGAACAACAGATTCATGAAATTTAAGCCTGAAAATTTCTTATTTTTCAGTGCCATTTTAGATTTGATGTTGAATGATCAGTAAATCCCATCGCATATAAACAAAATTACTGTATGACTTATTGGGATACTATAAAGTCGAACTTGTATGACTTATTGCAATTAAAAGTACATATAACTTCTGATCACTGTATGACTTATTGCCATGGGATACTATAAAGTCCAACTTGTATGACTTATTGTGATTAAGGCTTGTCTTCTGATCACTGTATGACTTAGTGGAATTCAATATAATTCTATCAATGTGTATTCCTTTGTGCAATAACTTGAAGTCGACTCATTTATACACTGTGAATCCAGTGGAAGCAGATTAGAAAATTATTGTCTTATTACTGAGATGTTACTTAATTTGAGGGTTGTCTGCAAGACTGTTGTAAGTACTTCATTAATTCTTGCCGGCAACCCTCATTATGTGAGGTCGTACGAAGGTGTGTTTTAAAACGATGTAATAACAGTATGATATGTATTGTACAGGTGGAACTGCAACGAACGTTACGTGATAAAGACCAACAAGAAGATGAGCTGAACATGTCGAGACGAGCACTGGAGGAACAGGAGTACGAGATAGAGGAATATAGAAATGAGTTAACATACAGTGAACGTGAGAACAGAATACTCAAACAGAGTATGGGTATACTACGTGATGAGGCTGATACTGTCAGGTAATGTACCTAGCAATAATTTGGCTCCAGGGGAACACAGGTCCATGAAAAGTGACCCAAAGTCTATTTCCCTGGATCTGTCAGGTATCGTCTTATGCCTAAAGTCCTACAGGTGTATGTCTGTCCCAGGGGAAAAATTTATAGGTACATAATTTGTGGTTACATACAGAAACTAACACAGGTGTTTTGCTTGGGTCTTGTTTTCAAATTTAATTTTGATACCATAATTGTTTCAATCAGCCTTTTATAAGGCAGTATTACAGTACTTGCAACTGTCTGGCAGTCGGTCAGTAGACCAAATATCTGTTTAAAAACTCCCTTAAAATCGTGGAAAGGAACTGTTTATTTCAATTTCCTATATACATGTACCTGAAAATTAAGTGTGAACTTTGTGTATACTGTTTACAGGGCTGAAGCTGATGTGATAAACAGAGAACGTGAAAAGTTGATGAAGAAATTGATAGAAGTAGAGATGGATGGACAGAGTGCAGCTAAACATGCCTCATCACTACGAGATCTCGTCCGAAAGTTCAGACAGGTAAAATCTGGACAACTGGCTTTAGAATTTGGAGCACAAATATTCTTAATTGTTTATTCTTTCATGACCGAGCATCTACAGATGCGAAGGCATATGAGATAGTGATCATCAGGCCTCACAGAATAACTGTCAAGCTATCGTCACCACTTGACCGTATGCGTCTGCATTACATTAGTGACGTTTATTGTCAGAGTAGTTAATTAATTAAAATCTCATTTGTATGACAACTGTCCAAGGTCAAGGTTATAGTTTTAAGACCAAATGGTTCCTGTTCAATAATTGTCAAACTTTACACGGATCAACAGATGGTGACCTCTATTAACTTTGAGTTCAGTTACTGTAGGTGCATACATGTTTTACAAACATCTCTTGTTGTTATTTTTCTCCAGGACTCGAGGATATCTCAGAGTGACAGTGCCCGTCTGACTAAAACCAAAGATTTGTTGCTGGAAAAGATAGCTGATTTTGAAGCGACCAATCGTACACTCCGGCGGTTGCTACGGGAACAGCATAAACAGGAAGCAGCCACTGTGAGACTCGGTGAGCAACGTGATCTGCTCATCAAGAAGCTTGCAGATACAGATATTTCCAATGAGGTTAGTTCATATTTTTCGATAATTTTGAAAATCAATTACATTACAGCAGGCAGGTAGGAATGCTTCCATGTTGCTGGTTAATCTTCGAATTAGGCAGTTGATTTGAAATCTCACCTAAACTTGTTAAGGTAACAAAAGATAATGACAAAATGTAGTCTGAAAGAATGTTTAAATAGCCAGTGATTTTTTCTGCCTTCCGCCTCATTTGTACACACCTGAAAACTTTAACTGGCAGGCTAAAGTCATACAAGAAAATTACGCATATAAATGCATTTCAGTTTTTATTTCAATTACATATTATTGTCAGGTTCAGTATGGCCTGTACTTTACAGTGTTTTGTTGCTTAACTCGTAACTACCATTAATCTACTGCTTTAAATCATCCAAATTATTGCAAAATTTCATTTTATTATTTTCATGAAAAAAATTATATTTTGAATTTATTTATTATTTTCTCTTATACACCAATCTACAGAGATTAAAGGTATAGTGAATGCACTCTGGCTACACACTTGTGATGTATACACTGCTTGTACTGCAATGTTAAATGTCAAGGCTTATTGTTACCTGTATGTTACTGTACATACGTTACAGTTACTTGTGAAATGAAGGGAAGGAATTATGCAACTCTTTGTTTGCTGTTAAGAATCTGAGTGGGGCAGTACTTGTAGGCACATGGGTGAAAGTTTTCAGGCATATGCCTGAGCTTCAGGTTTTTGAGTGAATCATGTTGTCCGTTTTTCTTTAGTTTCCCTATATAAATTGTCATTTTTTTGAGAATTTCAGGTTTTTCAAAATTTCTAACTTTCACCCATGTAGGCAGTGCTCTTGTTGTTCACCATATTGCACTATGTTAAAGAAGGTTATCAAATTTGGTTGTTCACATGTTGTTACTGTTATATAAGTTTTAGATAATTATGGCCTTTAGGTATGTATGGGATAGCGATATTGTCCCATGACATTCATATTTTTTTAAAGCCAAGTGGCATGTTGCCCAGAATGTTGGTGCTGCAAATTAGTAGTTTTAAAAAAATTTCAGAGATTAAAAAGTTTAAAAAAAAAAAACTTACAACATTCCCAGCTTATTGCTGCCATTTACAGATTGGCTTGTTTATACATTGTTTGTTGTATTGTGTTATAGTTAGTAGTAGCTAGAGTATATGTTTTGTTTGTAAATGATGCAAGGGTGATAGACACAGATATGTGCACTTTGTATAAATGTTCAATCTAACTCATTTAGGGAAACAAAGATATACATGAATTAATGTTAAAGCACAGGTGATATCATTAACACCATAGTGTTGTAAGGAATAGAAAGTTTTGCAACAGCTACTGTATCTTGCTGTTTTCACCAGATGCAGAATATTGGCTATTACTGAAATAATATACATGTGTTTTATCACAGAATAAAGCAAAGTTAGTTGTTCAGATGCATATATTAAATCACTTGTACTATGCACTTGTGATGCACTTTTTATTGTACAATAGAACAAAATAAACGAGTTACCAGAGTGTTGTTCGACCCACTTGGTAGTCAGGTTTCCATCGAAAAATTAAGTATCGTGAGGGATTGATATCAGTTGTATAACTTAAAGACTATCAGCCACTGAAGATTCTGACCAAAAAGTTCATTTCTTAGAACTCTTGGAACTAGGAACTCTAAATAAACATAAAACATGTATTTTCTAATTAACATTTTAGTTCATTGTTAGCTAATTTATGCGGATGTTAAAATGGACCAAACTTGTATATTTCAATATTTCCTATTGTCTAGTGCTGGAAGTATATCAACTTAATTGGAAAAGTAACTTTCGAAATTGAAAAAGAAAACATTTTTTGCCCTATCACGCTTCTGTATAACTAATTCAGATTTAATGGGAAACTTGACAAATATATAACTTTTTCTTACTGTATTTCATATATTTATTTACAGAGGTTAAAATCGGAGTTGTTAGATCGTGACAGAATGATAGCCGAGCTGCGTGTACAGATTGAATCAAACAGGGTAAGTTTTGATCGGTATTCTATGATTCACATTATGTGTCGTGTCTGATGATCAACCTTTGTGTGTGTGTATTCTTCAAGTTTGGTGTCCCATGCCCGTATGTTTGGAACTAATCCACTCTACTGTACAACTCTAGTGTGATCAATTTAAATACAAAAACAAATGCAAAACTGATAAATTACTGTCAATTCAATAATTATTACTAATGAGAAAACTGTCCCATTAGAAAGAATAGCGGGAACCACTGTTAACTCAGTTACACCCAGTAAAACCTAGATAAACAAAGTTTACCTGAACGATGAAGTTACGTTTAGGACTGTATTTGGTTATATCCAACTCAATGGAGTGTCTGCTTCGAGTATGTGAAATTTTGGGTTAGATCCCAGGCCGCGACATACAAAAAGTTACTGGAAATGTTAAAGCTCCATTGCTAGACGCTTAGCCTTATTAGGTTCAGGTAATTGTTGATAAGCACCACGTCTTGATAAATTGACTGGTCATTGTCTACTACTGACATACTTTTGACCGGCGTGACTTAACAAGTCACCGTCAGGAATGTCTTTAATACAAGAGAGACCAAGTTTGCATACAAGGGTTTTTATCTATGTGACTGTGCCCACCAGTTAGTTATTGGTGTATGCAGATTCAAATATTTCTTTCATCTAAAAGATTGCCGGTGGGCATTTTCCATATGAATTAGAGAATTCACCATATGGGGTTTTGTGTTAAGTTTTTGTGTTGCAATTCATGGCACTGGAGTTTAATACCATGTTTGTTTATTGTGTTGTTTATTTAACGGTCTGAGCACTGTTAACGCCTTGTGTGATACTGAATGTGATAGCAGGATTAAAATTCATTTTGTTTCAGCTATTTTGCTTAAATTAAGCATATTATGGGATGTTGGGCTATTCCGCTAATGATGTGGTGTTATGAAATATATATAGCTGTTGTTTAAATTTGGACATTGTGTTGTTACTAACATTTTTGGATATATATAAATTTGTTGGGTTTTCAAACTGATGTTAGATATAATTTTGAATATCATTGCAAATTTCTATATTTGCGTAGCCTTTTGATTGGCACTAATAACGTGAATCCCCACTCATCCTGTGGAGTGTCAGCATTGGTGCGTTACCTATAAGTACTCCAATCAAGATATCATGTAACAGGTTCCGTGTTCTGTTTGTGATCTCAGAGTTCCAGTATATTATCGTGCATGGTCTAGGACCACGATGTATGTTATCCACTATAAATAAAGTCCTTATTACATGTACCAATATATTAGAATGCCATTTTGTTGCTGATACTTGACCCCACTTTTAATTTTCAATAATTCAGTCTGAATGAAAACAAAGTTGATTCTAGTTTACCATCTTGCATGTTTGAATGCCATGTTTTTCTGATTCTAATGTCCAAACCTTTAACTTGGAGTTTGGTCTGTCTTTCAAACAAAAGTCATGGACATGATAAGTAGTTGTCAAGTGACTCAAGTCAAATTTTCAGTATTCTGCCCTGATATTGCATTCCGTGTTTTGCTTTTTTAAGGGCTCTATGAGTCAAGGCCCTCAACTCCGGAATGTAGGTCCCTTCTTGAAGGTGAAACTCACAAATTATTGCAAAGATTTTATTCAAGCATTTGTAGAAGCTTTGATATGCATACATATATCTACCAACCGGCAATGTCAAGCTTTTGTATGTTCCTTAATTAATGCTAAGTAGGTGTGGCTTATAAAGGGGAGGGGCTTGTTAACTAGTTTTTAGGATTAGAAAACAAGTGTCCTGTTCAACTCATCTTTGTTTCTGTGTGGGTTTGACTTCAAACAGGGAGGGGCTTCGTGTTAATTATTAACCCTACTTGTTTTGTTTAAGTTATTTTACTTTATTAAAGTATTGGAAAGGTAACAGTACTATATGGTTATATTATGATTTTAGGAGTTTGAAAATTTTAGGGGTCATTTATAAATTGTTTATTAAGGGTCTGGTATTAATTAGGGAACATGCAATTTTTTTATAACAGAACTGCAAGTTAGCTTTTATTTTGGAGTCAGTATTTACAACTGCTTTAATACTAATCATCATGTAGTTGTTACAAGGTTAGGTAATAGAGATGTATGTAAATTATTGTATTGTATCTAGTGTTAACACCTGCCATTCTTCATATTTTTATGCCACAGCATCTTCTGATGTAGGAGGTGTATAGTGAAAATGTCCTATAGCTAGCCAGTTGTTTGTCTGTCTGTTGGTCTACCCATTGAAAATGTTAACCAAGACTTTCAAGTTTTGGGAATTTATTTTCAAATTCCATCAAGGTGTTTGACAACTCTTGCAAACTTGGCCCCCTTATTTACTGTCATAAACACCTAAAATTAAAGGCAATGAAGATTTTTTAAGGGGCATAATCAGTTATTGGATAAAGTCTGGTTCTTGAAAATTGAAGTTGGAAAATGTATGGTGATTACACAAGCTGAGTTTGTTAGGCATTTTAGACTGTTATTATCTCCATAATGACATGTAGAAGTAATACTATCACTGATAATGCTTGCTTCATTTGTGTGTATAGATGTTGCACAGTAAGAGCTTCTGCCATGATTTGTGAGTCTTTGGTCAAAATAAGGAAAAGTTTCCCAAAAAAGTGCACATTTTACATATTTGTGCAATGAAGGGACAGCAATTACAGTAAAACTTAACTTTAAAAGCTGTCATCCAGGCTCTTAAAAGTAGATTAAAATGTGCATGTTTCAAACCAACTAGTTCCCATTGTTTAACTGTTTTAATAAAAAGAAATCTGCATTGAGTTAACGGCTATCATAATATAATTCCTAGATATCATCTTAATTACATTTTAAAAAAGTTTTCTAAAAGTGTGTGGAGGGAAGTTTTTGTTGAGAACATGTAAAATGTAATTGTATGTTTTGTTATTTCCTTATATTCCTGTATTGTTGCCCACAGTGGATTTATATGAGGATGCTGAAGCGTTTTAGAATGAGGCTAACATGTGTAATATTCTATGTTCCAACTCACACGTTCACTTTTTCAAGTTTTTTTCATGTCAAGAATTTGTGGTCTATAAAAGTATGATTTTTCATATTTTGTGACTTTAGTGCTCAGTCTACTGTTTATTTTGAATGCTTCATGTGGACCTCTGTCTGATTTGTAAATGACCTTTGTAATGTTGTATGCCACATTAATTTAGAAGATACATATTTAAAAAACAAGACCAAGAAATGCAAGTTTGCTACACAATTCTTATTTACTTTTATTAGTCACTGACCGGTCTTTTTTCAGTTACTGAACTTGTAGCAATACAATGGACATGCAAATTTCACTGACCAATTTTAGGTATGACTTTCAAAGATTTCTTGTGGAAATTGTTACATCCCGGGCATTCCACAAGGTGCATGTCTATTGCTTTCAGTTTCACTTTCGTCTTTTGCCCGCACCCAATGAGGGACATAGATTTGCCCTTGTACCTTATAATGCGCCCCTAAGGAGACTAATGCATTTCCTGTCCATGTCCATTTCTGCTCGCTCCTTCTCATAATTGTGTGCACTTTGTTTTGTCAAAATTTCAACAGCAACATATTAGAAAATAATGTGCATGTTTTCAGCATGCATTTATTTGTTGAAATTTTTAAAAACTTCACATAGGTTTCCACTGATCATTTTCTTGTGAAAAGTTCTTTAGTAAAGCATGGAGGGTTCTTATTAATAACTTTTATTTTACCCATTATCACATTACATCATTGTCACTTAGTGTCTATTGCATCTTGAGTTATGGTTTTCATGTGAAAAATCCAGGTGGTCTGTGATTGGATGCCCGTTCAACTTTGCCTCCATGTTTTGAAATGTCAGATTAAGATCTTAAGATCTCAATATACATTGCCCTTAATCTCGGTCAATTGGAGCCGTTTTGGAAGTAACATACTGCTGGCCAGTATTGGCACCGAATGTTTGTCACTGTTCTTTTCTGTCACAAGATTTTACTTTTTTGCTCTTTTGTGGAATATTTTAGTGTTTTCAGTTGATATTACTAAATAATATAATCGATTTGGATCTACATAATGTAGTATTTTTGCAGTTAATTCCAAAGTCAGATTCAGAAAGCCGAGCTTATTGCCAGGTATTATAAAAATGTTTCTGTACAATTCAAATTTTCAAATATTATAACCATGTGCTGTGATTGGCTAGATTATAATGATGTCATTGATGATGTCATTGTTGATGATGTCATTGAAGAGGTTGTCATTGGTGATGTCATTGATGATGTCATTCATTGTCATTATAAATATAGGAAGAAAATGTTGCCCTGACAAAGTTACAGAGCTCGCTGGAGAATACGAGAGGCCATTTACAGAAAGAGTTACGAATGAAAGAAGCAGACTGTAACAGAATGGCTGTACAAGTGAGGGTAGGTAGTTGACTGGTATTCCTGTTACCCCACCCACTCCTCCTTCTGTTTGGCTATAATTGTCTGATCACAAACTAAATTGTCTAAATTGTTTGTTTTATCTTATTATTTACCAGCACCCTAAGACAAAAAGGCTTGAAAAGGCACCAAGACAAATTGCTAGCTTATAATAAATGTATTAGTACAAAATTGATACTTTGAGAAAACGAGAGAAAAATCAGGGGTTTCAATGGACCCGAGGACCCAAGTCCGGACCCAGGAGATTTCCAAAAGACGCAGAAAGGACCCGGCGTATTTCAAGCCTGTGCGTCACTCCGGACCCGAGGGATTTTTCCTTTGTCAGTCCATTAAATTATCGCACGTTTTCTGTCATAAAACTGTAAATATTAGCGTGTAAACAATCAATGGACGCTTGAGTAATCGCTATCAATCAAAGCATGATCGCAATCGATGAACGCTTGGATGGGGACCCGGATGCGTGACGAAATCCACGAGTCGGTCATAAGCCAATGATTGTCGGCGGAAGGCGTGGCTTGAATAAATTACATAGTAAAATGCCCAAGGTCATCGTAGGTGATGTAAACACGAGGCGGGACTTATATGCAGATTGACAGGCAGTAAATTGTTTATGTAGATTCGCGAAAGGTGTTATAATTGGCATTAATTGGTGTTTAATTGTATGCGTTGATTGTGACACGCACGTGTCGTCTTAAACCACTGGATAGAGAATTAAAGAACCGCCGATGCGTTTGACCGGTCGATTTAAAAAGCCACCGGACGGTCATTTTAATCGATAATTGATTAATTGTAAGTGCCCGGATCGATAATAAAACAAAACAAATTCGTATAGATCGCGATTTTTTAATTAGACTCGTGTGTTCAATAAGGTAGTCACAGTCACACGATAAGTTTGTATAAGTTACCAAAATGTCCCAATTTGATATTATTTTGCCACCAGCAGTGACGAAAACCAAAATTACATTGTCACTTTCGAATGTCATATGTTTTCGCGATATTGGCGTATCGTTCAGAAAAACGAAAGTAGAACTAAGTTACTTAGTGGTATTTTAATCCACCAAGAAGTTTATAAATACATGCAGATACGTGTATTTGTATATTGTTTTTGGTATCATGAATCTATATTAGCCTCACAACCCTGTTCAAGACTACCACTTTTGTAGCCTACTTTAATTATTAGAAAATCATATAAAGTTGTAAATAAGCCATTATTTGGCTAAATTTATGTACATATTAACATTTATTTGACATTAAATAAAACAACAATACATTTGATTGATAAACTTTGTTCATGTTACTTAGCAAGAGCTGCATAATTATTGGTATTAACCATTAATGTAGACAGGCATGTTCGTGAAAGGACTCCCGGGTTTCAGAATAGGACCCTCCAAAATTTTGAGTGATGGGTCCTGGGACCCTCGGGTTTTCAGGTCAAGTGAAACCCCTGAAAAATTTC
Source organism: Spisula subtruncata (assembly GCA_963678985.1). Taxonomy (NCBI): domain Eukaryota; kingdom Metazoa; phylum Mollusca; class Bivalvia; order Venerida; family Mactridae; genus Spisula; species Spisula subtruncata. The sequence goes on along the minus strand of OY787673.1, from coordinate 11,637,785 downwards.
AGAAAATTTCTCTTTACTTATGGTAAAACAAGATGTTTCAACTTCAGTTTTGTCAAATGACAAGTTCCGATTTTCATGAAAATAGGCTCATAAGAAGCGCCTTGCGATGCTGAATTTCAATATGTTTCACTGTCTATGTAGTACTTAGGTCCTTCTCATTCTAAGCCAGCAGAATATTCTCTAGACATTATTTTCTTCAAAAACAAACTTTATTGGTAATTTTTCAAATTTTCACGTATGGGCATTTTGCCTTGGTGTGCCTCAGGGTGGCTAGGTGCCTAGGTACATGTTTATGGTCATATTTACATATAGATTATTTCTTTAAGCTTGAAGTAGGTTTATTCTTAGATTGTAGAAAAGGTTGCGGTGTGTTGCTTATTTTAGCCGTTGCCCTTATAAAAAAGTCATACTTTTTACATAACATTATGCTTACTAAATGCTTTAACATGTTTTCCTGGTCATAGAATTTAATATTTAAGTTTCCATCAAATACATGTATATGTAGCACATTATAATATTAATAATTAAAAGTATATATTCAGTATTGTAAAACTTTAATTTCTTGTGAGTTTCCAATTTGGTAAAACTTAGGTGATTCTAATGTTTAGAACTATTAAATTTGTTAAACCAGTTTTTACTGTTCTTTACACCCATTACATACAAACACAATGTACATTTCTATTATAAATATTTTACTGTGATCACTTATGAAATGTTTACTTTGAGACTTCTTTTTAACAAGTGTGCAATTGTACCTTTAAACATTAGAAATTGAGTAATTTGTTGATTTTGAAACTTCTTTTTGAAGAGCATTAGAGAGTAATTTGTTGATTTTGAAACTTCTTTTTGGAGAGTATTTGAGAGTAATTTTGTTAATTTGGAAATCTTCTATTTGAAGAGCATTAGAGAGTAATTTGTTGATTTTGAATCTTCTATCTGAAGAGCATTAGAGAGTAATTTGTTGATTTTGAAACTTCTTTTTGAAGAGCATTAGAGAGTAATATGTTCATTTGGAAACTTCTTTTTGAAGAGTTTGCATGATGTATTATTTGTATCTTCATTTTGAAGAGTTTCATGGTGTATTATTTGTATCTTGAATCTTCATTTTGAAGAGTTTGCATGATGTACTATTTGTATCTTTATTTGGAAGAGTTTAATGATGTAGTGTTTGTATCTTCAGACGATGGAGAGTGACAATGCTCAGTGTAAGATAGAGATTGATCATCTACGAGATATCGTTGCTAACGCCAAAGATAGAGCAGAACGAGACAAGGAAGCACTTAAAAAAGCTACCAGGTAAATTACAGACTGCATGTATACCATTATTATAGTCATTATATGTACATTTTATTCCATTGGATTATTACTGTAGAGATATATATATATTTAGTTAGTTTTGTAGAGATATATAAATATACCTTTAAAGTTAAGTTTTGTAGAGATATATAAATATACCTTTAAAGTTAGTAATTAATTTTTACAATGGAAAACATCGCAAAGATGTTTGTCATGTGGGATTTTGGACTGTTTTAAAGGATCAGCATTTATGCTTAAGTACTGAATGTTTACTGATTTTAGTATTTCAAGATGTCATACAATGTCACGTCATTGTTTATATAATATATGGTTTTGTGTGTTACGTCTAATTGCATGGTTTGTTTGTATTTATATGATGCTTGCTTTTCTGATATCAATATAAAACATGTCATCCCATATGGCTTTTTCACTTCAAACATAATTATAAACATCTTTGATGAAGTTTTAACATTATTTCATATAGACTTTCGACATCTTTGACATAATTTCATCCAGAATGATGGCATCTTTGGCATTGGAATGTCATCATCTTCGACATTATGTCACCTGTGTTATGATTGCATCTGACATTATATCTTCTAAACTGGTGACATCTTTGACATTATCCTTGTATTTGAGTTATTCTTTCAAAAAGAAACCACAACAAATGTCACCGTAGCATTCCTAATTAAACTGTTAGTTGTTTATGAAGAATTTTCTCCGTTAGATTGGAAAAATATCTAGGGTGAACTTGTTGGGGAAAGGTGGGCTGGCTTTTATTTCATATTATGTCGGAAACTTACTATTAGAATTATTGAAGAGATCTGGCCCTAAGTTTATTGTTTCTTTGAGTACAGTATATCAATTATATCTGACTGTTCAAATATGAACCATTAAATATCTCTTCTACTTAGTATAATGTGCCCATTCTAAAAACAATCAGTAATATTTTTTACCAATTACTTTTTGGTGGTGTTGCTTTGGTTAAAAGGTGGTTGCAGAATGTTTTAGCAGGCCTGGTATTTTTCAGGCTTGTGCCTGATTTCAGGTTTTGGAACCCTGAAATTTCCTTCTTTGTCTATATGGAAAGGTGGAATTTCAGGATTTGAAACCAGGATTTTCAGGCTTGAGAATAATTGCTAATAACCAGGCTGTTTAGGGGGTTATGATATTTTGCCAGATTTTTGTAGTTTGTCTTCTATGTTAATGCATGTCATTCTGTGTATGGTCCATACTTCATCATGTTTCCTTCAAACACTCCCTCCCAGAGTCCAGAAACAGAAAGCCGCCCAGTCGGAAGATCGTGCTGAAGAATTGGCCGCAGATTTACTGGAAAGGGAAGCAAAATTAGAGGACTATCGTACACAGCTGGAAGAAGTCTCACTGCGTCTTGAAAAATCTGTGAAAGAGCGATCACAATCAGCTGCTGAAAATACTGCCTTAAAAACGTGAGTGTCCCCTCCCTGGTGTCACAGAATCATGTAGTAAACTCCTATTTAGATACATTATAAACTATAGGTACCTTTGCATGACTATTGCATGTTAAAATCTTTGACTTGACAAATAGGTATCCTTTATTTACTATATATAGGTAAATATACATACAAATCTGAGGTATTTACACATTCTGAACTAATATTGCATAATGGAGTTTTCTCAATCACTCTAGACCCAATTTGTCATCACGATGTGCAATCTCCATCCGTGCTGCATATACACAAAATTTAAAGTGACAATAGAAAAGCACTTGTTCTCTTTATGCACATATGAAACATGACTACTAACGTAAAGCATACCTGCCAAGTACTCTTATTAAAGTGGAGTTACTCCTATTTTGTTGATAAATTTCTGTTTTTCAAGTTCACCTACCTTGCACAAAAGTACATTTGGTTCAGTTTATGATGTTCTGTCCCATATTTATTACCACTAGAATTAATACATTCCTTATGTATGCATCTAAATCACTTTTAAATCACTTTTAAATCACTTTTAAATGCATCTTGTGACATGTTTCACTTTATCACTCCTCTTTTGGATTTAATGAACTTGGCAGGTATGACATAAAGTCGACCATGTTTTATCAGGCATTGAATCATACAATTTTATGGTTGCATTCAATTCATAAAATAATAAAAGGGATGCATAATAGTTCTCATTAATATATTAACTGAATTAGTTGTGGACTAGATTAACATGGTGTATGGGATATAATGTTTGGTTTAGTAGTATAAATAGTCTTAATATCACTAATAGTGTGGTCAAGTTTATTTGTTAATTATGATACAAAATGACAATTTACACAAATGTCTGATTTGCTATTAGAACCGTTCATCTAGTACATCTACCTTATCTTCTGTTTGAAAAGTTTGTGTCATGAATTGATCAAATACTGGATATGGAAATGCTTGCTAATGTTAGGTCCATCAACGTTTGAGTGACATTAATTTTGTGACGTCACCCAAAAAGTAGGCTAAAGTGGTTAGTTTCTAATGGCTATAAATTTGTTTGTGTATGTCATAAATTGATCAAATTTTCAGAAAATGTTCAAAGAGAATCAATCTCCCCTTTCTAACAATATATTGTCATAATTTGTTGCTTTATTCACTAAGCCTTGTTTCCCCGGAATATATATATATTTTCCACATGACATTATCAAAAAATGTTGAGATTTTAGTTCTATGGAGATAAATCATGAAAGTAAACCACCAAACTTGGATTAAACTTAAATAATGGTCATTTAATTTCCCACAATGTTTTGGCAATATCAGAATTTTAGTTCTTTGGAGAGAAATTTTAGTTCTATGGAGAGAAACTCATGACTCCTGCACAGTATAATATGTACAAGATTTTACTGTAAAATTGTTGAGAAATGGCATCAAACCCTAATAAACACCAAACATCAAATTCCATCCAGCCTTACTAAATTTAAGAAAGCGGCAAACGATTTAATTTAACATTTATCAAAATAAAAATGTTGATATTTCAGCCGTATGGAGGAACTGGAATCCCTGTTAGAACGTGTCGACCATAATTCCAAGTCACAAGTTGAAGAACTTACTGCCAGGTTACATAGCAAGAGCTCGGAGGTGTCATGTCTTAGTTTGGAGAATGAACGCCTCAAGGTATGACACCACTAAATATATAACATTTAGTACCATAATGCCTACTTTCTTATTTCAGGATATACTTTTGACATTCTCAGAGAGATTTTTTAAGTGAATGAAAGCGGCTAATTTCTTTAAAAAAAATTGAAAGCCATTCAGTGCTCAGAAGTTCCTGTTTGGAATTTTAATATGATCAGAAACAAACGACAACTAAGAATGACATTTTTCAGCTTCGGATGTTTTTAAAGCAAATTAAAAGATGGCGTCTGACTCAGACAATTATATGGGTCATACTGTTTGGTTTATCCATGCCAGAATATATAAATGCATTGACGTAGATTGACTTGACTGTTGTATACAAAGTGAAAGTGTAGTATAGTTAATAATGTGGCTTATGTTGTCCTGCTTTAAATGTTAGTATCATACTTGGTGCGTTATACATGAACTAATCAGTTTAGTTGTGTACGAAATATTGACAGAATTCTTAAAAATTTCACCCTAATGATTTATACTGTTCTAATGATCCATTAGTTTATATGAATTATTAATTTAATATAGTAGGACTTTGTATTCTTCAAATATATCATTCGTCAATGAGTAATTGTAGCAGATTCTATGAAATATTTTGTAAATTCCAATTTTATCAAATTTAATTCTGTTCCTTTGGAACTACATTCTGCTAATGTAATTGCTGCAGAATAATCAATATGTCAAATATTTTGTAAATTTCACATTTAAATTTAGTTGTATTGAATTTAATTCTGTTCATTGGAACTACTTTCTGCTAACAGAGTAAGAATATCGTTCAGAAGGAAATAGTGCAGGTACTGAGTCAATATTTGTTTCACCAGATGCGGGCCGTCACGAAAGTTACTGATCTGATATTATATTGATGTTGTTGTCATGCATTGTGAAATAATTACTTACATATTAACATGGGTGTTGTAAAGTATGGTTAATTTATGTTATCAAGTTAAAAACTAAATTGCATTGCATGGTTGTATGTATATGTTAAGAGAATAATTATGAATATTGGCTGAAGTATAATTATTTGTTGAGAATCACCTTGGTAACACCTTTGTGTTTGGAAATATAAGTGCCTGACCACATGAACAAACCCTCTTCTTTCAGCGCTTTGATTTGTTACATTGTAAAAATGATTACAAATATTAATTTAAATAGCTTCATGAAGCATTGTCCTTAAAAGTTAAATAAGTGAAACTGCATACAAACATTATTATTATTAAATTTAAGTTTAAAGTTTGAGCCAGGAAAATTTAACCTCCCCCATTTCTATTAAATCTTCCACACATTCATTACCAATCTCACCCAAAGGATTCTGCAAAACATCGCATGTATGTTATGCCCCGGTCATTGAACCCCTGATTTTAAATCAACAAGGTAATGTCATCAAGTATATATACCGGGTATGCATTTTTAGTGTGTATGTATTCACAGCATTGATGTTGTTTTATTTATTTTTCTCACATTTTGTACACAGTCGTCAATCACTACAATAGAGACCAAATTTGCACAGGCTGATGAAGAATTGATGCAGTTACGTTCAAATCTCAAACATTATGAGAATCTCGTTGACGAGTACAAAACTCAGGTATGTTGTCCTTGACCTTTGACCCTTCTAGGATATTTGTAAGGTCAATGACCTTGACCTTTCTAGGATTTGATGACCTTTGTAAGGTCAATTTGATGACCTTTGTAAGGTCATCTTGTCATATTTAAGGTAATCTCTGAGGGAATATTTTATGTCCTTAGGTTAGTTCTCTGCTTCTTTAGGAGTTATTCTTTAGGAGTTACCTGGGTTAATATTGGTGGGTGGGGTAATAAAGAATATCATAAAATATTGATAGAAATTTCGACCTCGAAATTTATGTTTTATTGCAATAAGGTCACACCATTTTCATTTTGTTTTTATTCACTTCAATACAATAAAATGCATCCTTTGTTAACAGTATTGAATAAAAGCAATTTACATCATTCTTAGTATTTGCTAGTATTTTCATTCTTTAAAATTGCAAAAAAAAATCCACATGATTTTGATATAACCAAATTTGTCATATTAGCGTGACTAATTTCAAGACTGTTATATACTATAAACAAAGGATGTATTACGTTGTTCTGACACTTATGTTGTGAAGCAATGTGACATTGTAGTATAGTATGGTAGGGGTTTTTATCTTTCTGCACATCACACAAACCACCACCATACCGTTACATCATACATTAGTAGTCACTATATTTCTGTTCTCTCTGTTAAAGTCTTCTGTTCCTGTCACATCATTTTACTAGTAAAGCTCCTCTGTCTTATTTTTTTCGTTCAACTGAGACAGCAGTATTGCATGGCCATTGGTGTCATCCCAGCCTCATTGAATGATGACCTTCAGTCTCTTTTTTAACCTGTTACTTGTATGTATATTTCCTAAACACTCACTGATACAATGTCCAACATTCACTTTTTCAAATTAATTATTATAATTATAATACCAATATATCATGTTTCTCCATGAAAACCTTCCTACCTTAACACTTGCGTTTCTTGTTGCATTAAAAAACATGAAAAAAATGTAACATTCAAATTTATTTTTTCTAAAGTTTTTAATGGTAATTGAATTTCCTCTTTCCAACATAACAACTTCATATTGTTAAGTTTTAACCATTTCATTACACTAATTTTTTTCTGTTACTTGCCTCCTCTGTAAATTTCTGACTTGACTTCTTCTATCTAAATCATTAAACCATTATCTCAGTGCATGTTAATACTGGTATTATTTTTGTGCTAGAATATTCTGGCATGTCATCTTGTTTACTATTTGGGGACTTGCTGTTAACTGGCTCCTTGAAAGAGTGGGGTGAACAGCCTCATCTTTGTCAGTCTGTCCGTATGTCTATCCAGCGGTCAAGTCCGATTTGTTGCCTATATCTGGGAGTGTCTTAACATGAAAATTGCCACCCATTCAAAACATTAGGGAGATGAATATTGAAGATGTGGAAATTATGGATTTGTTGTATAGCTCGGAGAATTTGACATGATCCTGACCTTTATGCGTGGATAGATTACGAGGCTATTGTTTTGAATATATATATTTCCTCAAGCAAATCGTGCAATATCGGCCCTTTAGATTTGTGTTGGTATTACACCTTGAGCATCTTTGTGATACTCCAAGCTTATGAAATCATACAACCGGGGTTATGAGTGTAGTAATTATGCTAATTATAAAGTCAGGTTTGTGTTAAATTCTCTGGACTTTAGGAAATCTTCATATTAGAATGATTGGTTTTATACAAGTATATACACATATATACTGCATGTGTTGATGTGAGACTAGATGAATGTTTCTCAGCTTGCAAGCTTTCTAGGTCGTCTTGTAGGAATTCATTTACTGATTTACTCTATATTGTGTAATTAAAACAATACTTATTAGTAAAAACCAATTTGGGTTGTTGTTTGCATTTTTTTTTTACAATTTAAAATAGTATCTTGGAAAGACTTATAAATTATAAAGTTTTCTTTTTTAATTCATAGCAAAGAATAATTTATGGTCCTTTTGATGAAAAAGGAAAAAAGTTTACTTTCTTACAGATCTTTTATAATTTTCTTTAATGTAATTTTATTATTTCTATTGCTTTTGGCTCATTTTAACTGAACTTATGTAATTTTTTCAAGAAATTTCTGTCTTTTTTTATCTCTTGTTTAATTATTGCTGATTTTATTCTTGATTTTTGAGTCAGTAAATGAATTCAGTGGTGTAGATATATTAGGCTGGTAGCTTCACTATCGTCATTTTCCACAGATGAATCAATCGAGGCGAGAGGCGGACGAAACGACATTCGAGCTACGGGAGACCAAAAAGGACACCGAACGTATTAAAGAGGATAAAGAAGCTGAATTAGAAAAGGCAAGCAACTCCGAGTACATTGTCATCAGTATAATAAGAGTTACCTCCCTTTGCGTTTGGATGTTTAATGCAAAAATTTTATCCCTTGAATTTAACTAAAATTCATATAAAAGGGAGGCAATCTGTGTCAAAGTGAAGAGAAATGACTTCAGCACTTTTCAGTGTGATTAGAGTTACCCCACTTCTGTTTGATTCAAAAATTACTTCCCTTTATTTGAACTTAAATTTATTAGCAGTAAAAGGGAGGTAATCTGTGTCAAAATGACGACAAATAATTCCAGCATGTTTAAGTATGATGAGAGTTGCCCCCCTTCTGGTTGATGCAAAAATTACTTGCCTTTATTTGAATCAAAACTGATATAAAAGGGAGGTAACCTGTGTCAAAGTGAAGGAAAATAACTTCAGCATGGTTCAGTATGTTGTATGCATGTTATGTATTGTTTAAAGGCTTATTTGTATGCTTCAGTTTTCATAGTTAGACAAGAATGCCTGCATGCTAAAATATAACAATAATAATCTACAATTTAATTAATATGTATTTAATTTGAATATTTGAATAGAGTTATCAAACTTTGTAGGAATAATGAGACTGAACTATTAGATTGAACTATTAGTTGTATTAACTGTGACTGTTAACATGTCTTCTAACTGTTTCCCGATATAATACAGCCATGTAGTTTGAGTTTGAGTTAACATTTGCTCTGAATTAATATTGAAAATTAACAATAATTAATCCTTAACAAACTAAGACAATATTTATGGTGGTAATTGTGAGATTCAATAGATTGAGGGAGTGGTTTTAGGTACAAATCTGACATAACTGTACAATTACGAAAACTGAAATTGAAACCCTCTATATCCATATATGGTAATAGTACTAATACTTTTATGTGATATTTTATATGGCCTCAAGTCAAGGTCGACATTATGCTAAATAACGCGACTTAACATGTAGAGTGTTGTGAGAAGTTGCTGTCGTACATCAAATATCATTGGTGCTTTTGATTATTTGATGTAAATAATTTAGTTCATGCCCAATTACATGTTGTCAGAAAAATGTAAAGTATTTAATTCATAAACATTATCATCTTTCATCTTTTTACATGGCAATTTTCAATTTATTTTTATTCTTCGTTATCTTACTTTAGTTGAAAAATGAATTTTAACTACTGCTATGTACACCATTATTGACACCTCATTTCTGATGGTATACGTATGCCATCGCTATGAGAAAAAGAAGTAGTTATTTCATCTTTGGTTGTTTATCATTACATCATATACCAACATCAATGCACATGACATTCTCGATGTCGTTGCACTTCTCTCTGTTGCTAGTAAAGTTTGGGGAAAGGTTATCCACGTGTATGCACCCATCACAAGTTATACTTCTGTCTGTCTAGACCTTGCTAGTAAAGTTGGGGAAGGTTAGCCACATGTATACACATTGATATTTGCACGTCTCTGTACCTTCTACATATGTTCTGTGTCAAACACCGTTCTTGTTCTAAACCACATGTCTGTGGCATTGATTCGTTTGTTTGCCATCGACAGAGACAATTCTGCGTGCGTGGTCATCTGTTTGTTCTTAGTCAGTATAGTCATTGACCTGGCTTCGAGGGAAGAGACAGGTCTGTAACATTCATTAGCACCATGATATACAAAGGATATTTTTTATGAAATACGATGTTGGTTATAAAAGGTGTGTGAGTCAGTGAGTGTCTTCAATAGTTTTTTTCTCGTCAGAATGGTTGATGTCCTCTGGCTTCCAGGAAAGAGGCAGGTGTCCCTTGCCTAAGCAAAGCAATACATAGCGCTTTCCACAGGAGGTAATTCATACCTTCTATGTTTAATTGAACGGGAGGCAACTGAATGAAAGCACTTGGTAGCGCTTTGCTTAGGCAACAGACTCCAGGTCTGTGATTATTACATTGATTATCACTAAATACAAGTGATAATTCTATGATATTCATATCTAGGTGATGATTATGTTGTGTTGTGTTCAATTATCACTACATATCCATGCACTCATTGCACTGTACTTACATCACCGTGTGAATCACAGTTTAGGTGTGGGCAATGATATAAAATGTGGTCTTACTGCAGTACTGGAATTATAGCCTATATGAATAAGGGGTCCTTGGATTAAGGGACTGTAGGTTAGGACTAAGTATGTATTGAAAGATTTCTTAAAGTGAAGGGTCTATGAATTGGGGACAAATGTGAATAAAGAGGACTTTGGGTGTATGAAATGGGGTATATGAATTAAAGGGGTCTACGGAGCGAAACATTGATATATGCGCCAGTTTTTGCATTAGATTGTTTCCTAAAGTATCAATATTATTGGAATATGATAAATATGAATAAATTTTTGTACTTCTACAAAACTGTTATCTAAACACAGACCCCCATTGCTTATCTGAGGATCTTTGCCTCCATATCTCTATGGTGAGAGTGCTTGCTGTCTGATATGGCAATCCAGGTTCAAATCCGGGTGGAGGCACATGCACACAATATGCCTGCCATATTTCAGCAGAAAGCTGACTGGCAACTAAAGGCTTAACATTACAACATTCTAGAATTATGAGAAGAAGTGTTATATTACATAGAACTGTATTAGATTTGTGAAACGTTATTCAGGTAGTGTTACCTAGGTTGATGGCCAAGAGAAAGTCTGGAACAATAGGAAAGGTATATAAATGCACTCAGACACACTGACGCACCGTCGGACCGACGCACAGATATATTTGAGCTAGATTGATCACTGTATTATCCTCTGTGTTTGATTTGATTGATGGTTGCACATAGAATTGCTAGGTCAGCCAGGTCTGTCGGGACTGTTATATGCGGAAATTTGAAGAAATTATTTTACCCCCAAAAAATAGTAAAATTGTATGAAGCCCAGGGACATACTGACCATAACTTCAATTGGCAACCTATTAGAACCTTATTTAATGAAGATACATGGGGGGTTTTAATAGATGTGTGACTGGTATAATGTTCAGCAGAGAGGAATTAAGTAATGCTTTCCTTAGGCAACAGGCTCCCGGAACTGTCAACCTGACTGTCAGGGTCAGCTAGTCAACTTCAAGAGTATCTTTGGATGCTTTAAAGGGAATCATGTTATAGAACTTGTAATTTTTAAGCTCATTTCATGAATATGCACAGAATGTTTATGAATATGCATAGATTATTCAAGAGTCCGGATTAAAGGCACTCTTCTACAGTAATATACTGTGAGTTGACAGGATATTACTTATAACTTACGTGAGAACTCGAGAGAGGTTTTCTTGTGGCAAGTGGTCATCATCTATATGTGCATAAATTGTGATAGGTTTCATTGAGTAAGATTTCGAAGACCTCACAAGTTTAAACTACAGACCCAAAACAACATTTGCTTCACTTCGAAAACTATAAAGAGCCGTAAGTAGCAATGCTAAAGGGAAAATTATAAGCCTTTCACAACATATAGTTTCAAAGTGAAGCAAATTTCGTCTTTGGTCTGTTGCCCAAAGTCATGTGGTATTGCTACACTGGATTGGGTGGTGTTGGGTTCTGTGCGTCTTGAGTGTGTGTTTTATTGAGTGAATTTGTGAGGCTACTTGTGTGTTTGTGTGTAAGTATGACTAGTGGGTGTTTGTTTATTGGTTGTGTGTGAATGTTTGTATGTTTATTGGTTGTGGATGTGTTTTCATGTTTTGTGTATCTCTCGTTTCAACAGCCAACAACTGTAGCAGGTCCCAGTGAGGTACTACCGGTATATCAATGTTGTAACTATATGTATAAAGTTATATATGTGGGTTTGGTTGGTGGGTGGGGCATACCTGCCAAGCTAGTTGAATCCAAAATAGGAGTGACAAAGCAAAACATGTCACAAGATGCATTTAAATGTGATTTAAAATGGATTAAGATGCATAAACAAGGAAGGTATTACTTGTAATGCTTATAGATATGTTTTAAAATTAGGTGAACTTGGCAAACCAGAAATTAACAAAGAAAATAGGAGTAACTCCACTTTACTAGGAGTACTTGGCAGGTATGGGGTGGGGTAACATATGATGATTCTGTATAATCACAGCATGCCTTGTGATATCACGGGAAGGTGATAGAATAAAAATGCACAACAATGTTATCATTTGTTAATACATAAATGTTGTTTATAATTTGCTTTTAAATACAAAAATAATTATTCACAATTCTTTCATATGCTAGGATAAATGTGTTGATGCACAGCCTGTCTGAACATACTCAATGATTTGATAATAATTCCAAGAAAGGTCAGGTTACCTTCACCTATCAAGGTTTGACTCCTCCATTATTGCTGGGTCACAAAGCCAATCCTAGATAAGCGATACACATCCAATACATGAACTCCATCTGGCCTGGGTGATTTGTCACCTTGGTATTATACTATAATATAAGCAGATTATGTTCTTCCATGCCATTAACTATGGTCAGTGCTACTCCACATGTGGAAGCTAGCATTATCAGTTGCTTATGGAAGAACCAATTAGTGCTGGTTTATTGCAGTCCAAGCTCTTTGACCACGATCATTCCATTTCATCAATTGATGTTAGTATTGATAAAAGATCATTTATTTATGCTATCCAGAAGTTACCTTAGGAAAATGGTTATGGGTCAACTTCCTCCATATTATTATAAGACAAGAAATTTGGGGAAAAAATGGAAACAATTTAGAAAAAGAATTGAAAGAAAAAAATCTTCCTTCATCATTCACCATCAATATGTCTGTGATTAGAGTTGAGTAATAGGTCCATGTACTACTTGTATGTAGAATTTTCTAACAATATGGTAAAGTCAACAAACATTTCCTGGTTCCCCTGGACCAATTTCATCTTATTACTTCAACAATTGCTACATGTCATAGAATTTTGAAGCTGGTGGTAATTCTTATTAATTCTGTCATGTTGAAAAGCAAAAAAAATTAATGATTATTTCAGTGTTTGTTTTGTGTTTGACTAACAAATGTTCCTGTCTACCTCACACTGTGTTGAATGCAATGTATTATTATGCTAACACTGTACATATGTTCTATACATGTACTTATGTGAAGTTACACTAACACCATTGTCACATATCGCTAGCTTAGAATGAGAAAGTTGTAAGTACTAAGATTCGACATACATATTTGACATCTGCATCACAAGACACTTCTTATATCACATTTTGTTACAATCAATTGCTAGCATTTCATGTCACAACTTTATTACTTGATCAATCAATTAAGAATGAACCATTGTCAATGGCTAGCTTAAAATGAAAAGTGCATAAATACTAGGGATGGCATCGAGTACTTAAATCGGTAATCGAGTACTCGGTCATTCTTCCGATCGAGTACTCGGGTACTCGGAAAACAATAAAAGTCCATGATATTTGGGAAATAGAAATGTTGTACTGCAAACGTGAGTGTTAAACTTCAAATAAAACAGCCCGTTTGCCTGTCCGTTCTGTTCAGTTGTTGATAAAATCTAGATCGGTAGAAAAACTATGGAACATTTACAATAATAAAAATGTATGACAAAAAACCAATAGTGTTAAATCACGCATGTATATTCCCATGGTTAAATCTAAAGAACTTTTTATCCAGAACGCTAGAAAATCAAATAAAACCAAACAAAACTAAGGGGAACTACTCTTATCAACCGGTGACATAATCTTTTCAAAGCGTGACCAATTCACAGAGTATTGTTCGTTCATATACGCGGTGAACGATTGAAATTTAAAGTAATATTTATTTCAATTTTTTAATCGATTGTCACCCCCAATAAACAATAACAGCCTATTAAAAATTGATGACAATTGCTCGGAATGGTGTCAACGAAAGAACCCCTAGCTACGTGTCATAAAATAACACACGGTGATTGACAGGTCTGTTTTAATTACGCTTGCAATTAGCGACCTCGTGGCGGCGATTAAGGATTGATGACACGTTGATAATTGTAATTGACCAGATATCACTTTAACACCTTCAGATCTGTATTACACAGGATTAACATTTTTTCGAGTACTCGAATACTGATTTTACTATTCGATAATCGGACGTTTGAACGAGTACTCGAGTACTCGGGTACTCGTTGCCATCCCTAATAAATACTATTCATACATATTTGAAATCTGAATCACAAGACACTTCTTGTATCACTTTTTGTTCATTTTACAACCAATTGCTTAAAGCATTTCGTGTCACATCTTAAGTACTTGATCAGTCAATAAGGAATGAACCTTATTTTATAATTTAAAAAAAAAGAAGAAATTTAAAAGATTTTTTTTAAATTTGTTTTTTTTTTGAAATCAGAAATTAAGTTATGTTCTTATAGGAGATAAATTCAGATATGGCATACCACTAAATAGTTGTATAGTAAGGTTGGAATAATGTATAGTAAGAATACTACATAATTTCGACAAAGATTTGATCACTTAATATACCAAAATCATCTTCAAATATTTATTGGTGATAAAAGCCCTTAAAGTGTTGAAATGCAGTGTATACTGAAAAGAAAATACCTTGAATTGACTAAATGTCATAGCAAAGATGATCATTCAGTATTACTGTTTGTCGAAGGCTCAAAGTTGTTTGTTGGATGGTTTCAAGCTTATAATCATTGGACCAATATATCACTATAATTTTAATATCATTATTTTTTTTCAAAGGTAACTGATTAACTAGCATTATGTCATTTGTATCCCATTGAGCTCATTAGTTTTAAAAATGATGTTTCATTATGCGTAGTACTCATGTCGTGTGAAAAGTTACTCTTTGTACATAATCGCAATTCAATGTTAATTTTATGAAGAAATGAAAATTTTATTTTCTACTTCTTCTTACTTCAGGTAAAGTCACAGCTTGCGGACAGACTACAAGAGTTACAGCCCTTGCCTGAAATGTTGAAGAATACAGAATTACGTCTACACGAGTCCGAGGATCATTTAAGGAACTCTGAGAGAAGAAATGCAGAAAACGCTAAAATTATTGGCGATCTGACCACAAAGGTTTGTTTTATCATATTCAACCAAAGTTCCAGCCTTCGTTCATTCTGGCCCAATGATTATAGAAATTGTAATCCTCAACTCTTATTCCTGCTTAAATTTAAATGTCTCACATAGAAAAAAGTTTACTTTGTGGTTTACTGAAACTTTTGTATTAGATGGGTAACCTTTCTGATAGCAAAATTATTATTATGCCCCCATCTTTGATGATGGGTACATTGCTTCGTTCATGTCTGTCTGTCTGTCTGTTGGTCGGTATACCAAATAGTTTCTGTTCAATAACTCTAGAACCCTTTGCCTTAGGGTCTTCAAACTGTACATGGAGGTTGGTCGGCATAGTAGATGACCCATATTGATTTTAAGGTCAGTAGGTCAAAGGTAATGGCTACTGTGACCTTTACCATTTTCGAATATTGGGCTGCTTTGGGGGGCATATGTTTTTTACAAACATCTCTGGTTTTTCGGTTAGGCCCATTTAACAGAGGTTACAATGACTATGTTTGTTGTAGATTGATACATTGACTGTGTACATGTATATGTTTTAGGTTGATTCATTGACAGAAACTATAGATAAGATGAAAGATAGATTACAGGGATCACAGACGGATAACCATTCTATGAATGAACGTATTCTTACAGCAGAAAGGTACTGGTCCACTCCTGTTATGTATTCTGTCTTACAGTGTCTGAACCCTCTCATGTGTATCCCTATCATGTGAACCCCTTATGTGACCCATCTTACGTGACCCCTCTCATGGGACTATACTATTCCTGTTCACTGCCAGTGCTTCCTCTGGCTTATATTTTTCTTGCGCCACCACTTTCGCCAAATGAAAAAAGTTATCGCCACTTATGCGCCACTTTGACCAAAATTGAAATGATGTAAATGATGGACTAAATCTTGTATTTGTAATTTTTGTATATATTTCTGTTTTATGTGTATTTTGATGTGTCCATGGTAATGCCTTAATTGCATTACTTATGTTCCTCTTCAGTGTGAACTTAGAAGTCATCATTGTTACAAATATATTTACAGCATTATTATAACAATTTATTTTTATTTTCTATGTTATTGACAATATGCTAACCATTCATCAGAGAATAGCATGCTTACAGCAGTGCCCGATAAATTTCTAATCTGTTAAACTGTTCATATACATTGTGGGCTTTCCCTTGCACCAGGCACAATTAATAAATTCTTTATTCTTATAATATTCTTATAACTGAAGCTAAACTTATAATTGTGCTGGCTGACATTTTAATATCATAAGGCCTAGTAAAAATAATGTATTGCTAACATTTCAGTCCAGACTGTAGGCCTATGTGTATAACTATATTAAACTGTGTGCAAGTTTGACTCAAATTTTATGCATCCAGTGCTTTGATTCAGTATGCATATGAATGTCAGTCAGAGCAGAGTTACCTCCCTTGTAGTCCATGCTACATATTTGCCACCATAATGGAGATTTGAAAGACAAAACTGTCTAGGAAGGGTAAAGAAACACACCTGTTGCTAATCAAACATCTGTTGATATGTATTGTAATGTTTCTGTTGACTACTGACATGTCAAATTCTTATTGTTGTAACAAAATCGGACGTGAAGGTCGCGAAAACATATGACATTTCAAATTGTCGACATTTTGAGTGATTTATAATGGCAAATTCTTTTTACTAAGACATGTTTATGTCTTGCAATGTTAAAGTCTTTAATTAATGCCTTCCAATACAGCTTTTACGGTCCACAGAGTTCATAACCAATTTTGTTGACATCACGGTCGTATTTCATGTGGTCTTTTCATGTGAAATTCCGGAATATAAGTACGGCCGAAAACAGTCTTTAACATCAACCCGATACGCATTTAAAACAAATTGTCGGCAAATTTTAACATCTTTGATGGGATTAACTGACTGATAGCAGCTCTAATTGATTGTTTATTGCAGTCTTCAGTATACATGACTGTATATTGTTGTCTTATCGAAAAAATGGCCGATTTTTATGTTTGTCGCCAAATTGAATTATCTTGCGCCAAATTTTCATTTCTTGCGCAAATGGCGCCATTGGCGAACGCCAGCGGGAGCACTGACTGCTATGTTTTCTTTCTTATAATCTCCCTCTTATAAATGTGAACCTACTCATGTGACAACTCTCTTCTGTGACCCCTCTCATGTAACATGTTTCAATCACTCTACTATACCTGTTCACTGTTATGTATTCTCTCTTACAGTGGTTGACACCTCTCACATGACCCCACTAATGTGACCCCTCTCACATGACCCCTCTAATGTGACCCTACTCACATGACCCCTCTAATGTGACCCCTCTCATGTGATCCCTCTAATGTGACCCCTCTCATGTGATCCCTCTTACGTGAACCCTTCTTATATGAACGCTTTCAATCACTATACCATATGTATCTAATAAACAGGTATCTTATTTTACACACAGCTCAACATTATGTCTAATACAATAATTTGCTGTTAAATCATTAATATTTGTGGAGAATTTAATTTCATGGATGACCTTGACCAGGAATTGTATCCCCCATAAATATTTATGATTTATAGTATTTGACTTAGTGGATCATGCATCCTTGAAGTTATGTCCCCACAAAATGGTATTTTTCACTCAAATCACGAAATTTTGTCCCGATGTGAAAATAGATGACAGTAATTTGTACTGTTAACTTCATGTCAGTTTAAGGTATAGCCACCATTAAATGATAGATAGATTTATTTTGGTCGGTAATTAAATTTTAATGCTGGCTATATTGTGGTCTAATTGCCTTGATGGCTAACAATTCAACCAGGAATAACCACAGGATAGGGCAACAACCACTAAATGAATGTGTACTTAAACTCAATGTAAAAATACAATTATATGCAAGCCAAGGTTGAAACATGTTATGTAAAGGCTATGGCCAGCAGGCAAACATTTATCAATGAAAAGAAGGGGCATCCACCTTTAAGAAAGTAAAAAAAAAATTGGTTCATCAAGCACAGTTAACAGACCATATTTTCACAGACCAAGGAGCGACTCAATCTGGGCTTTACCCTACTTTCGCTTTGGTATTTCGGCGAAAAGCTCAAAAATATTTAACAGTTTAAATACATCACATACATTTATACAATGCATGTAAACTCAATAAGATTTAACATAACATTTAAACACGATCACAAGTTTCTGTAGGGACTATTCTTGTGAATCTGATTTTGGTCCGTGTAGGTATGTAGTGGTTATAACCTGATAAGACCACGACTGTGGTGTAATCTATGAGAGGAGCAAGGGGAGACAACTCACTAATGTCATTGACACAAATCATAATGCAGGGATAAAAACCAAGTTATCCAAATCATAGGATGATGCAATGGAGTTTTAGAGAGTAGCAAGGGGAAATAACTCACTAATGTCATTGACACCAATCTAATGCAGGGATTAAAGCCAAGTTATCCAAATGATATGTTGGAGGAGTAATGAGATATAACTCACTATTCTCTCTTACATTTTCACAACATCCAGAAATAGGGGAACTTTATTACGTAAACTACTGTCGATTCAATAAGTAATACGAATGAGGGAACTATTCCATTCGAAAAAAAATAGCTGGGATTGCAGTTAACTCAGTTGAACCTAAATAAACATAGTTTAATTGATGGACAAGCCAATATTTATAACCATTATCATTTAACTTTAAAAACATAGTTTTCTTGAAAGACAAACCAATGTTTATAACCATTCTCATTTAACTTTGAACAGACTGTAAAATAAAACTGCTAGATTTCACTTGTTTCATGCTTAGCTTCCTGTCTCTTTGTTATGTTTGTGACTAGTTAGGTATTTATAGATGTGTTATTGTACTACGATTTAAGGGATCATGTCTGTATATGTAATCTTTTGAAGGCGATATTTTAAATGCCGTCTTTGTGCGGACCAAACAACACATATCCTTACACCTATTGAGAAAAATAGTTCAACAATATTCAGGCAACTCGGAACATGAAACTTTAAAAATTTCAAGATTTACTTCAGTGATTCAGATCAACGTAATTTACAAAACTTTGATTCATTTTTTAGCAGCAGACACACTACACAAACTACAGGACCGAGACAAATGGATGATTATATAATGAAGTACTTGGTGTATTTTATATGTGTATATATATGTGTGTGTCACATGTTTGTTCTTTGTTTCTATGGTAATCACTGCACTTTGACATTTTCATACATGCCAGATCTCCTGCATCATGCGTGAGTCTCCTGCATTCGAGACTCTTCTCCTGTATGATCTGAGGCTAATTGGTTCAATTTCTTGGAATTCTGGAACCTGATACTTTTTGTTTACATCATGAAAATGTTGACAAATTTTAGTTTGAATTGCTTCATGGAACTTGCGTGGTATTGCCTTACAAGTTAAGATAATGAAAACTGAAAAAAAAACTTCAATTATTTAAGTTTCCTTTGAGCAAGGAAAATCTCCTGCATTTCAATGAAATATCCTGCATTTCGAACACTAATCTCACACAAAGGGGTCTGCAAAATTTGGCATGTATGCATTTTCCACCGGAGTCTGATACACAATTTGTCTGGTTTCCATCACAGTTATGGTGATAAAATCTTGTGTCAGATCCCTGGAGTTTTTGTAAAAGAAGAAATAGATATTTCCCCCTCATACTCTCATCACATTTATACCATCTCAAATGAGGTGTCGAGAGTGAGTAATATAAATTGCCATTGTCTTAAGCAATTTGGTACCTCCCCTCAATATCTTTATGCAACAGGCCCCAGGTCAACCAAAAATAAAGTCCAGTATAAACTAATCACTAAACGCGAAATGTCTGAATTTGCTCAGTTGTTATATATGTCACAATCATGTTCTTATTATATGTATGTATGTGTCACAACTTGCATGTGTTTGTTGGTATTGTTACAACACATTTGTTGAATGAATGCTTATATGTTCTACTTGTTTTACACGACATGTGGTACCTGATTTTCTTAAAAGAAAATGTTGTCTTTTTAACTAAAACTTTGATTTTATTTTCTACTCACCTGACTGTCAAATTGTTTCATTTGATTGAGGGGGGATTGAAGGTGCTATTAAATGTTAAAAATACCTTTTTCAAGTAAATGAAAATCAACAAATAATGCATGTCCATGTCATATAACATCTGGCTAAAACATCACATTTCTCTCCAAATATTCAGATTTTAACAAAATAGAGAGTTAGAAAATCCAGTTTTAAATACAACCCAGCAAGGCACCGATAAGGTTGACAGCTCTAATACTCGTACAAATCATTGTCTCAACCTGATAACAGTCAACCTTGACATATGATAACTAGCAACTTCGAGATGAAGTAGTCACCTTGAAATGATCATGATCTAGCTACCTTTACATGATAGGTAACAACTTTCACATCAAAGATAACACACTTGACATGATAACTAATGACCTTGACATGATAACTAATGACCTTTACATGATAACTAATGACCTTGACATGATAAGTAATGACCTTGACATGATAACTAATGACCTTGACATTTCTCTTTCAGACGTCTACAAGAAGCAGAGGAACAGAATCGTGAACTTCTTACCACGGTCGCACGTCGTGAGGAAGCTCTACATCAAAACAATGTAAGTAGTTTATTCAGGCTCCTATACACCCTTTCAATTTAGCATTAAACTGCAAACAGCATACTGTAAAATCATTAAATTTCGTTGGGACGAAATTTCGTGGTTTTGGTAAAAAAGGCAATTTCGTTGGGACTTGAATTCGTGGATTTTGCATTTCAGGTAATAAAACAAGGGTCAAAATTCATGTTTGTTGTGATAAAAGTTTGTGGTTGGAGTGAACCACAAAATCCACGAAATTTAATCCCCCACGAAAATTAATGATTTTACAGTATATATGCCAGATCTCCTGCATCATGCGCGAGTCTCCTGTATCTGAGACTATACTCCTGCACGATCTGAGGCAAATTGAGCAAACCTTGAGCATTTCTTGGACATACTGGAACCTGGTATTTTTATGCCCCTGCATCGATAGATCGGGAGGCATGTCCGTCCATCCGTTCGTCTGTCTGGCCTGGTTAACCCAAATTGACCGTTTCTTCTAGCATTAATATTGCTTGCTACAAAGCTTTCAAACTTGCATGGATGTTTTATATGACCACTCTCCACACGCCTGTATCACCTGACTCCATTTTGACCTTCACCTTGACCTAATTTTGGATTTAGACTTATTGACATGGCTTCCACGGGGCATAAGCGTTTATTGAACGCAGTCTTGTTTGTTAAGATTATGAAAATGATTACAAATATCAGTTTAAATTGTTTTATGGTGCAAGCATGGTATTGCCATACTGTACATTAAAATAAGTGAAAACTGCATATAAACTTCATTAATTTAAGTTTAAAATTTGAGCTTGGAAAATCTCCTGCATTTCTCCTCACACAAAGGATTCTGCAAAACTTGGCATGTATGAAAACAGGCTTGGATTATATTTTCATGATTGGGCATTTATTATGATTTTATCTTTACAGTTACGTCTAGAAGATCGTGAACGAGAAAATAGTGGTCTGACACGTCAGCTAGAGGGCGCTCTTACCGATCTACGACGACAACAAGAACAGACACGAGACAAACAAGCGTCCAAAGAACGTACTTTACAGTCTAGAATTGTAGATATGGAATCACAATTGAGTCAAACTCGTGCAGAGGTTGCAAGAATCAAGAGAGAAAAAGAGGAGGTAAATTGGTTCTTTTGTCATTATTTTAATTTTTTATACTGTAAATTATTTATTGTTCATGAAAGTTTTCGTAAGAATCTGTAATTTCTGTCGCTTCTATCAATTTCTTGATCAAACGACCGATCTTCCAAAATTTTACAATAAAATTTGATTATATTGATTTGGGGCATATTTATTCTCGCAGTTACATTTTCAAGTACATGTCATTGAATGTTTAGTACAGTTTATGAATGAAAAACTTAGTCATTTGTTTATAAGTGTATGCAAAATCTTACCAATAAAGTGTAAAAAAAATCAGTGATACAGTTACAGTTTGCTTATGGCTGATAGTTCCAGACATAAAATTTAAGGATGATATTGCATATCATTATAGTTCTTTGCTAGCAAAAGACAGGGAAATGATTCAGCCTCGGACTGAAGCAGGTATTGCCCGACAGTTACACACATTTCCGATTGTTCATATTAATTCATTTACAATGTTGTGAATTTTCATCAGTTTATTTAATTTCCAAATTTCAAATTAAAGTTATTTGTTCCTTGTATTGTTTCTTTGTTCTAAATTTTCTTAAAACTTGCAATATCTCATACAGCGATTGTTTGAATCATTAGAAGAACCGACACACCTGGAAAAATGACACTAATATATAAATTTAAATATTATACAAGTAACCAGATGGTCTTGATTTTTGGTGTTTTTGCATATTTTCTCCTAAAGTTTGGAAATTGCCTAGACTTTAGTGTATCATGGTGCAAATGAAATAATAAATGATTTACAGTATTAAAATTGTAAGATGTCTGTTGTTTGTTTATTCTTAACAATTTGCTAAGACTCTAGTGTTACAGTATATATTCACTTAATTCTCATTAAACTTGGTCAAGATGTATACTTCTACAATATCTAGTTAGACCCAAAAAAAAAGTTAAGCGGCATGTGATTTTCCTGATTTTTAATTTTAACCATGTTCATATCGCTAGTATTGGTTGGGAGGCAAGTTTTTCAAGTCCAAATATAAAGCACTTTTGCTAACATCTACAAAGATAGAAATTAAAATATGATAAAACCCTTTCCTGTCTCCGTTTTTTTCAGGCGGAAAGAAAATTCAACTCACGACTTTATGACCTCAAAGATCGACTGGAGCAGTCCCATAGCACTAACAGAAGTATGCAAAATTACGTGCAGTTTTTGAAAAATTCATACGCTAATGTGTTTGGTGACAGTACTGTAAATATGCCATCTACGCCAATGAGATCTGGATACCCATGACAACCGTTTTAGTAATTATTTGATATTTTTAGAAAAAAAACCAAAAAATCTGACTTTTTATAGAAAATTATTCAAATTTGGAAGGAAGTGATTGTTTACAGTTTTACGCTTTATAAATATGTATAGATACACTGAATCAATACACAGTCATCTTCATAAACCACTGTACACAAGCCTTGTTTACTAATACCTAGGTCCCACTCAGCATTTTTTGCATCGGCGGTGTACTCCCAATTAAAATATATAAGTTTCATCAGGCATCGGGAACTCAGGGATTTCAGAAATCTTCCTTGAAGCCCCTAGATCATGAGGATCCTTTTCACATGCCTTCGGATGGCCATTTATTAAATTGGGAATGCATTGTCAAAAATGCTCGGTGGGACCTAGGCATAACATTTCACACTGAAACTCAGACTAAGACTCAAGTTTGCTGAATATATTGAAGTTAATAATTTTGTAACAGCGTCAGAGGTAATAGAATATTAAGTTTTAAGTCTGAGTTCAGGTCTGAAATTATTTGTAAATATTACCCCATGTACCCTGTATAAGGTTTTTGAATAGATTTGATTTGTTCTATTATTTATTAGATATTATTATATTGTATATTCACCCCCAACATTAATCAGTCATTTGTATATTATTTGATGGCATTTTACTGAGAATTCTCACGTTTAGTCGCATCATTCATAAATTATTCATTTTACCAACGAGTCAATTTTTGTAACTTTTCTTTGCATTGGTGAATTTAAGGGCATTTAGTATTCACACAAGTCATATTTCCATGTTTGTGTGCATTTGACAGTGAGGGTTAATTAAAAACCTGAGGGTTAATTTAAAAAAACCTGACTGTCTATTTTCGGACTGAACTGCCATCATTAAACTTGTTCACAGTCAAATCTAACCTGAACAAAGATTTTTTTATATTATTCATGATGTCTACTCGTACCAATTAAGTAATTTTGTATTTTGGTACATGGACAAATAGCATACTGAAGGTTGCCTGCAAGACTGTTGTATGTCCTTCTTTAATTATAAGCAGTTATGACAGTTTTTGCTGTCAACCCTCGAAATTTATTATTACATTTGTTTTTTTAATGTAACCAAGTTATATGATGAAATTAGTTGATATTATTCATGGCCTCTTTGTGGCCATTATTTCAACCTAGCATTACTCATATAGATTATACATAAAATTATATAGATCTGATCTGGGGTGCTCCAACACTGAATGTATGCTCACCTCACTACATATTATTCTCATACTGTATATCAATCAAGATTATTGATGAATGCAGTACAACCTCTTTTCAGCAGCCCTCTGTAAAGCAACAACTTCTCAATGATAACACTTTTAAATTTTCCCTAAGCTGATATGACATATGAATTTAACCTTTATAGAGCAAGAACCTCTCAAAAGCAACACTTTTGAATATTCTCTAAGCAGACTTGACCTATCAGTTTAACCTCTGTAGAGCAACAACCTTTCAATAACAGCACTTTCAAATTTCACTATACAAATGTTTTTTATAAATTCAAACTCTGCAGAGCGACCACCTCTAAACAACCTTTTCCAGCATTTGCAGCTCCAATAGGGTGTTGCTCAACAGAGGTTGTATTGTATAGCATAGTTCCTTGATAAAATGAGAGCTATATGTTAATTTATATAAGATTTGACTTTTAGAGATTTCTGTTTTAATTTATTTTAAATGTTTTATTGATGGTCCGTCCACAAGCTACCTATAATTATATGTTCGTACTTGTTATAACTGCATTAATTTTGTTGTTTGTAGTATGTTAGTATACCAAATGGTTTCCAAATGCCCTGACCTATTATTCCAAGTGTTGTGTGCAGATTGGTTGTGACCAATATTCAGCAAGAGATTGCCCAGTTGATCTTGAGGTCACTAGCTCAAGGTCACTGTCATCTTGAGTATAAATGACTATAAAGGGTTGCATTCTGAGCTGAATTTTTGTTTTAGTAACATCTTTTTTTATTATTGAGTTTAATACCTTCCTAAAAAATGTACACAATTTTAAATTCAATAATGAAATACCAATGTGTTTTGGAAGAGTATTGTTAGCCTGTAAAATTCAGAATTTCTAGATTTCGCAATTTTTCGAAACATTTTTTTCTAGAATTCTCAGACAATATTTTCAGAAACTTTATGAATACTGGCCCTCGTCTGTTTTTAGTTATTGTGTATTTATTATCTGTGATATTGATGTTTTACTTTTGTTTTATGTAACATGTGCTTTATTTTACATTTATCAAACATTCTTCTTATTATAGATGCAGCATTTGATTGGATTTATCAAATCTTGTATGTAATATTGTCGTGTTGTGATAATATTATAAGTGTGATGTCATTGCAGAGGGCCTTTGTCACAAATATTTAACGATAAAACTTAAATTTATTGACTTCAAATTTTGTGAAAATTTAAATTTTCCAAATTTTCAAAATTTGAATTTCTAAAAATGTCTTTACCTTAGAATCTTCATTTCTTAGAATGTCTTTACTGTTGTATCTAAAACAATGAAATTGTATATATATATACTGTTGCAACTGGTAGTACATTCATATTAATTTATATTAAATTTTTATGGTTTTATAAGAAAAATTGGAGTAATTAGAACATCCAACATTTTGGTGACAGTCTGAGTTTGTGACTTAAACATTTTGTGATCAAGGGTCCTGTTTGTGATTCATGGTCCCTGTTCATCGAGTTTTTGGTAACTTCTGTCTCATTTCATTCAATGTACTGTGTGAACTAGGTGGCTTGTATGTCATTCATCTATACACATAAGTGGTATATTTAGTGAATCAGCATTGAATTACAGAAATGAGTCATCCAAGATATTTTTGAATTACTGATACACATAATAAATATCTTTCGTTTTTTGTAATTTTTGTAAACACTAATAATATACTAGTTATTTAAGTTGAATAATTTCTGATTTTATTTAGGGGGGAGTGGGGAGGGTTTGGTGTTGCCGACTGAACGTTGTTGTTAATTGTGGACTGTTTGCCCTAAGACAGTTAATACTTTGTGAACATATGAAATGTGTTATTTCTAGTGTTGTCACTGACTATGTTTATATATATGTATTCACAAATTTGTTGCATTTATGATCGATTGTAGAATATTATATAATATAGTCATGATTTAGTCATCACCATAGAATCCTCAAACATTTCAGCATGCTCAACGAAATATCACCTCTTTCAATGTGCTTAACACATATATGTACCACAGGGACCAGATGCTTTGATTCGTAAAAAAAAATCCAAATTATTTTGGTAACAACAAAGGTGCCAGAGTGGCTCCTGTGTGGTATTATTACTGCCCTATGTTCATGGTAGAATTATGTTACGCAGCATTCGTAACGTTTTCATAACGTTTTCTTACGAATGTTACATAACATGATTCTACCTTGAACGCAGGGCTGTACTACCTTGGATTAAGGGCACTACATTCTTGACAATGACATACTGATTCAAGAGTGCCATGCCTGTTAATAAAACGAAACTCTGCTTGGAAAATATTCCTTAGTCAGTCTGTTCAGAGTAAAAATAGAACGGTTATAAAAATAAGCTTGTCCCGCAGGTAAACTTTGCTTATCAAGGTTTAACTGGGTATAACTGATAATGGTAGTCTGTCCTACTCTTTGAAGTGGAGTAGTTCCCTCATTATTACTTATTGAATCGACAGTATCCCTTTAAAAGGCCTATTTCAGTCACTCATTAAGTGACACCATCGTAGGTTGTGTATCAGTTGCTAGGTAATATGTGGCCCTTTTTATACTGGAGATATGTGTACTTATTACTTAACATTCAATTTGGTAGAAGTTTTGTCAAAGTTGTGGCAGAAATTTCATTTTTTTATCTTTACATATCATGTATACATACAACTGATAGAGAAATAAAGGTATTTTTGTATATCATTTGGTTTTCTGTTGTCTGTAGTAAATAAGTAAATTCTTGTCTGTGGTCAGTCAGCAGGGAGCTGTGGCCTAGAAGTAGGGCTCCAAGTAGGGATCAATAGGTCCCGGGTTCAACCCAGGTCAGGTAAATTTCGCTGAGCAAGAATAACCAACACGCTCCACTCCACCAAGGTGTAAATAGGTACATGAGAGGGCAGTGTCTATTCCTGGGCACCACAGATCGATGTTGGCTCCCGCAGGAGAGAAACGCAGGTTTCATTAGGAAGCTCTATTAGGACCACAGAAACTTAATATGTCAAAGGGTGATTGAACGGCTGAACTGCTGAACACAGCCCTTGAAAATTGGTAGCTTAACTTTTCTAAAATAGTCAGCAGACTTATAAACCCAAAACCTGGCAATCTTGTGGGGGTTTAAGTATGGTATGTGAAAACATCACAACAAGACTTTCAGCAGAAATACAACATTTATTTTATAGACAGAAATAAATGTTTCAATTTCATCACACTCCACAATATGACGATTTTTATTAATTAGGTACACGCCATCAACTGATGATTCATAATTTATTTACACAATTAAGCGAAAGGATTACATGTGTATATCAATAACTGGTATATTTTTATAATGAAAGACAAAAAAAATATAAACGAAAATAAAAACAACAATTTCTCTGTAACAAAGAAAAGATAATAATCACACTGAAGTATATTGCACATAATTACTTAACTGGTACAGCTTGGCTATTTTGACCTGAACCTGACCTTTACGTAAGAATATATTACAAGATTCTTGCTTTGAATATATCGATTTCCGCAACCAATGGTGCGATATCAGTTTTTCAAATTATTTTTTTTTGTGTTTCTATTACATCTTGAGCGTCTTCTTGATAATCCCCGATTATGAAAACATACAATCTGTGTTGTGTCGTAGGTAATATATCGACTGTTAAATTATGCTAATCAAAAGGTCAGACTCATGTCAAATTAGCCAAGCTATAATGCCTTAGTCCCTACAAGCTCTATTTTGCCTTGACAATGTATTCCCGATTTAATAAATTTATGAACTTCAGAAGGTGGGGAAAAAGGTCATCAATGTCTAGGAGAAGCCTTGGGAAAGTCATTAGGAAATCCCGATTCCTCCCAAGTCATTTATTTCCATCGGGAGTACATCCCCGAGGCAAAATAGAGCTTACAGGGACCAAGGCAAAAGGGTCAACTACATTAGTCACCATGTTTGAGTTTAAAGGGGTCAAAACTCTCAAGTTTAACAGTATTTCCGCATGACTTTAACAAACTGAAAACTGATGTGACGCCCTAAAGAAGTCAGGACACCATCTCCAGAAACATCTCATTGACTGGCAAGTAGAAATTTCATCTCAAATTGAGAATTTGCTCAAATCAGAGTCTTAATTTAAGATAAATCTTAATTTCAAGCTCTTAAATTTTTACTGTAATTATAAACTAAGAATAGTGCTTTTTGTTTTGTGATGCAAATTCAAAAGAAATTAATCTAAATGACTCTTGGAATTTTTTTAGATGAGATTTAGCTCAGATTAAGATGTTTCAGGATACCAGGACCCAAATACACCACATCTGGAGTTCCACAATTGAAAACCGAAGTAAAGCTGTGACGGAACTCATAAAATTCCACCTGAACAGCTCAAAATCCATACTTTCTCCATATTACAATTACACAGTATATGTATTCTACACAGGAAAATAATTTTTGTTGCGTTGATTTTTTATTAATTTTTAGGCAAGCTTGACCGTGACACCAATAATAAACGGCCACACAAAAATGCATTTAACCAAAGTCAACAAAATTTAATGCCCATGAAAATAAGTGACTTTACAGAAATTCAGAATATCTAAATCTGAAATTCTAATAACTACTGGTTAATATGATATAACAAGACACATTTGTATTACATGTATGCCCACATGGCAGCCCAATAGTCAACTAGAATTGTGGCAATTTGACCGACTAATATTCCCCATGCGGACAAAGGGCCATAATTCTGGCAAAAATCATTGCAGCGCAAATTCCGTACTTCATGCAAATCTACATGTTAAGGTTGTTCAAGAGTGAAAGTTAGATAGAAATCCTGTAAAAACTGTAGGAGGATTTGCGTCCACAAGAATCTGTCTACAGGCAGACCTCAGATCAATAGAGGTCATCTGCTGATGCTGGCAAACCTCCATGTTAAGTCTGAAGATCCTAGAATGGGGTATAGCGTTCTTATCTTATTGTACGTAAACCATTTGGTATTATAACAGACCGACCACCATGTGCAAAGCAATATACCCCCTTATCAAAGATGGGGAGCATAAAAAGGTTTTCCATTCTGGTATAACACTCCAATACAATATAATTATTCCATACTAAACAAGAGGGCCATGATGGCCCTATATCGCTCACCTGATTATAAATGAAGCCCTGCACAATTTAGACTAACAAAGGTAGAGCGTAAATATAGAAACTGGTGACCCCCGGGGCGGGGTCAATTTTGACCTCAGGGGCATAATTTGAACAATCTTGGTAGGGGACCACTAGATGATGCTACATTCCATATATCAAAGCTCTAGGCATTGTAGTTTTAGAGAAGAAGATTTTTATATGTTTTCCCTATATAAGTCTATGTAAGACGGTGACCCCCGGGGCGGGGCCAATTTTGACCTCAGGGGCATAATATGAACAATCTTTGTAGGGGACCACTAGATGATGCTACATACCAAATATCAAAGCTCTAGGCATTGTAGTTTTAGAGAAGAAGATTTTTATATGTTTTCCCTATATAAGTCTATGTAAAACGGTAATCCCCGGGGCGGGGCCAATTTTGACCTCAGGGGCATAATATGAACAATCTTGGTAGGGGACCACTAGATGATGCTACATACCAAATATCAAAGCTCTAGGCATTGTAGTTTTAGAGAAGAAGATTTTTATATGTTTTCCCTATATAAGTCTATGTAAAACGGTGACCCCCGGGGCGGGGCCAATTTTGACCCCAGGGGCATAATATGAACAATCTTGGTAGGGGACCACTAGATGATGCTACATATCAAATATCAAAGCTCTAGGCATTGTAGTTTTAGAGAAGTAGATTTTTATATGTTTTCCCTATATAAGTCTATGTAAAACGGTGACCCCCGGGGCGGGGCCAATTGTGACCCCAGGGGCATAATTTGAACAATCTTGGTAGGGGACCACTAGATGATGCTACATACCAAATATCAAAGCTCTAGGCATTGTAGTTTTAGAGAAGAAGATTTTTATATGTTTTCCCTATATAAGTCTATGTAAAACGGTGACCCCCGGGCCGGGGCCAATTTTGACCCCAGGGCCATAATTTGAGCAATCTTGGTAGGGGACCACTAGATGATGCTACATACCAAATATCAAAGCTGTAGGCATTGTAGTTTTAGAGGAGAAGATTTTTATATGTTTTCCCTATATAAGTCTATGTAGAACGCTGACCCCCGGGGCGGGGCCAATTTTGACCCCAGAGCCATAATTTGAACAATCTTGGTAGGGGACCACTAGATGATGCTTCATACCAAATATCAAAGCTCTAGGCATTGTAGTTTTAGAGAAGAAGATTTTTATATGTTTTCCCTATATAAGTCTATGTAAAACGATTAGTAAGGTTGCATAAGACTATAATTACAGCTTAATAATTGTTTAATAGTTTGTAAACATACAATCACTGTAAACGATGATAACCCTAATATCCACATTCTGCATTTAATTTAAATTAAAGCCTCAAAGCTGCTAACAAGTACACATTTCGTAGTTCTACAACTAAAATATAGTAAGAGAGACAACTCTTACATGATCACAACCAGTAATAAATACAGAGTACACTCCCTTTGACAAAATGAAAAACAAGGTTTTTCTATAACTTGACCTAGTAGCCTAATTTTTGACCTCAGATGACCCAATATCGAACTTGACCTAGATTTTGTTAAGATGATCATTGTGACCAAGTTTCATAAAGATTAGACCAAAATTGTGACCGCTAGAGAGGACACAACCCAATTGTTGACAGACGGACGGACGGACGGACGGACGACGGACGAAGAGTGATCACAAAAGCTCACTCTGTCACTTTGTGACAGGTGAGCTAATTAACACAATATTTACAAAGTATATAAATAAATTCACTCAATCCATTAATAGTTATATCAATTAAAATTACTGATATAGCCATACCTGCCAAGCTTGTTAAATCCAAAATAGGAGTGATAAAGTGAAACATGAAACAAAATTTTGCACTTAAATGTGACTTAAAAGGGATTACGATGCATAAACAAGGAATGTACCGGTATTCATTTTTGTGGTTATAAATATGGGACAGAAGATCATAAAATGAATCAATTGTACCTTATTCAAAGTTAGGTGAACTTGGATAACCAGAAATTAACAACGAAAATAGGAGTAACTCTACTTTTAATAGGAGTACTTGGCAGGTATAGATACAGTCATCCCTGATTTCAAGCAACATACATAGATATACTTCACAAACAATTTCCTAACATAAGTATTTGTCAATAAAATACCAATAACAGATCCCAATAATGCTTTGGTCCCACTGAGCATTTTGTTTGCCTCGGCAAAGTACTCCCGACAGAAATAAATGACTTTCGGGATAAATCGGGAACAGGGATTTCCCACACTTTCTAATGACTTCCTTGAAGCTACCCCTACACATCAAGGACCCATTTCCCGATACCTTCCGAAGTTCATTTATTTAAGTACATCGCCGACGCAAAAATGCTAAGTGGGGCCAAGGCATAACCTCATGCTCACAGCACTAACAACAAAATAAATATTAATAATTTATATATTTACAATATGCATTTCATAGATTTTGTACCTGCTTCAAGACAATATTTAGCACATAACAGTTAGTGACACAAATTAACAAAATTTGCGAGGTGATAAATAAATAATAGAACTTTCTGCATAACAATGATAGTTTGTGAACAACATTAAAGTCACATTAAGCCTTAAAGTGTATAGAGCTATATCGGACGATATTTTTAAAAAGTTTCAAAAACTGAAAAACAATTACTGTAAAATCATTAATTTTAGTGGGGGATTAAATTTCGTGGATTTTGTGGTTCATCTCAATCACGAACTTTTATCCCAACGAACATGCATTTTGACCCTTGTTTTCTTACCTGAAATGCAAAATCCACGAATTCAAGTCCCAACGAAATTGTCTTTTTTACCAAAACCACGAAATTTCGTCCCAACGAAATTAAATGATTTTACAGTATGCTTTCATATCCTTAGATCATTTTTCGCTTCAGTTTTAACAGAAACTCTCTATGTGATTTGTTGGACATGCGAATTGTCCATTTTCAAACGAAAGTGTTCTAGAACATCCTATGAAATTATAAGAATCGTCTATTTTTCGACGATTGATTCAAAGTACACGGAACCCATTCAAAGTTTTATATTGCAATTAAGGTAGTCTAGCATCATACTAAAAATGATGCAAGTAATTATTTTGACATTAAATGACTGTTAGAATATAGCTCTATACACTTTAAATGGTCACTTTCATAAAGCAATAGCTAGGTAACCTATCTGCAGAATGATACATTTTGAGCACTTAAGTAGGTAAACACCATAAGATAAAATAAAGAACACATAATAAAGCATCAAAGTTGTTTTGTGGACAAAATAACAATTTGTAAATAATAAATGCATTATTTTAAGTCAAAGGGGAGCAACCCTTGCAAAATAAGTAGTTTGTCATCCATACATTTTACTATATATGATGTTGGGCATACTATTTCAACAGATACATGTATTGTAAACCATACCTGCAAAGCTAATTAAATCCAAAATAGTAGTGATAAAGAGGAACATGTCACAAGATGCAACTAAATAAACCATACCTGCCTAGATAGTTAAATCCAAAATAGTAGTGAAAAAGCGAAAATGTCACAAGATGCACTTAAATGTGATTTATAAGGGATTTAGATGCATAAACAAGGAATGTATTCATTCTTGCGGTTATAAATATGGGTCAGAAGATCCTAAAATGACCTCAAATTAATGTACTTTTGTGCAAGTTAGGTGAATTTGGAAAACCAGAAATTTATCCATGAAAAGAGGAGTTACTCCACTTTAAAAGGAGTATGCGGCAGGAATGATGTATGGGATGATCAAAAAAATGTCTTGGGAGCGATTATGTGGCTTTAAACAGAGATATGAAAACGCATAGGCTCAAAGTCTCAATTTAATGTTGATAACATTAATGCGACTAGTAATGATAATACAAAAACACATCGAGGACTAATTGGGACAAGCCAAACGATTGAAATAAACCATGAACTCAACATATCAATGTGATTGGTATACAATATATAGAGCAAATTCGCCAGAACTTTTGCTAAAAAAAAGCCGGTTGCTCGTAATATCGATGCTCGTCTTAACAAAGTTTAACTGTATTTTAATTGGTTACAAATTGTGGTGGTCTTTTATTGAGGTTTCAGTTATATCAATTTATGATCAGTCAAAATGAGGTCAAAAGTTTATAAATCCTGATATTGTGTTAGTGGTCAAGTTAGTGACGTTAAAATTGGACTCATAATAAATGTCAGAAATAAAAAACTTTTACATCTGGGAAGCATTTCTTTCCATTGGAAAATCAGGTTAACAACACAACTATTACAATATATATATCAAAATAATTAAACAAATTGAATGTACAATATTCAAAACTCAAGGAATGGCAAGAATAATTGTATCCAAATTATATTCAAACAAGCTATTCTTCAGTTCAACCAAACACAATTCCTTGTATTTAAGATGATGACAACATATTTGTAACCAATTTTTCTCTGTCAATGTATGACAATGAGTGGAAAATGTAATAAACTTGTGTTGAAAAAAAAAACTTCAATTTTTCCTCTCCTGAAAAGTTGAAAATTAGGAGCTACGGTGATTAGTAGGCCTATTGATGAAGACATACAACTGGCTTAGAATGAGGAGGTCGTAACTACAAAATCCATATTTTGAGAAAACAAGAAAAACTGTCTGGGGCACTTGTGACCTTCTCATTCTAAGCCAGCGATATTATGTAACTTGATTGTGTTTTCATTTCAATTAACAAATTTACCAATACAGACAATTAATTTTTTTATAAATATATGGCAGAATGAATGAAAGTCAAAATGGTGCAATTCACATTGGATCAATTTCATAGAAAAATATTTTATCATATTTCAGATTTTGGTTAGAGAAAATGGTATGG
Organism: Spisula subtruncata; assembly: GCA_963678985.1. Classification (NCBI taxonomy): domain Eukaryota; kingdom Metazoa; phylum Mollusca; class Bivalvia; order Venerida; family Mactridae; genus Spisula; species Spisula subtruncata. The sequence continues at coordinate 11,603,236 of OY787673.1, read as the reverse complement.
TTGCTATGGCAATACCTCAAATATGCTCAAAACTTTCTGTACATTTCACAAACAATATTCAATGTTTGATTGTATGCTAATTCCCTGGACAATATAAATTCTACACATGTGTCCATGTCAAAATCAAATGTTCACTCTTTCCCATGACAACATTAATTGTCCACTCTTTTCAATGACAATATTCATTCTTCATTCGTTTCCATGACAAAATTAAATGTACGCATGTTTCCATGGCAAATTAATTGTACACTCTTTTCCATGACAAAATTAATTGTTTGCTCTTTTCAATGGCAAAATTAGTTTCCACTCTTTTCCATGGCAAAATTAACTGTTCACTCTTTTCCATGACAAATTTGACTGTACACATGTTTCCATGACAAAATTAACTCTCCACTCTTTTATATGACAATATACATTGTTCATTCGTTTCCATGACAAAATTAATTGTTTGCTCTTTTCCATGACAAAACTAATTGTCCACTTTTTTACATGACAATATTCATTATTCACTCTTTTCCATGACAAAATTAATTGTACATTTTTTCCATGACAACATTAACTGTTCACTCATTTCCATAACAATTCCACAACAACTTGTTTCCATGTCTATATTTACTGTACACTATTTTCCATGACAATATAAATTGTTCACTTTAATGGTTAAACTGAACATTATTCTTGTGGTTACATTGTGGTTAGTTCCATGAGAAAAATAACTGTTCACTCATTTTTCCATGACAATATTAATTATGCATATATAATTCCATGACAGCATAAATAAGTATCTCAATATTGCATGGTAAAATATCCATCTATTTCAATGACAACAAAACAACATTCTGTTTCCTGTTGCTATGTTTAAACAGTCTGTGTTACCATGTCATCAAACAACATTTTTTTCCTGTTGCTATGCTTAAACAATCTTCATGTTTCCATGACATCAAAACCACATTTTATTTTACTGTTGCTATGTTAAAATATTATCTCTGTTTCCATGACGACACTATACAATCAATGACCTTCACCACTGTTCACTTTCTCGTCAAATTCACTGGTTTCAGACATCAACGCTTGTACATGTTTCACTCTTATACTGTGTTCTTTATTGAACGCCTTCACCACCTGAGGGAGAAATACACAAATTTGTTTTCATGCTAGATATAAACCACAATAATAATAACTGATCAAACTATGGTGTAAAATGCTGTAAGGACAGCCATGGTGGGTTGTTTTGAATGCACCACAGTGATTGTTTCAGAAAACCCTAACAAGAATAATATGACAAAGCACATGAGCATTGAAAATTGGTCTAAGTATTGAGTAAGTGTTAATACTGAGATTAGGTAAAAAGCAAATACACATTTAAAAGTATGCATTTTGAGGTTGTCATAATCAGCTGTTAGAGGAATGAAGTTCAGGCAAACTTTGTGACATCCGTCCAGACAGACAGGCAGACATCCATCAGTCATTCCTACTCCAACTTCAATCTTTTTTTCCCAAAACAGCTGTTATTGGTATTCCAAAACTACATTTCAATGTTATATTATAACAAACAATGAATGGTCACAAACCTCTTTCTCCCGGCTCAAAGACCGCCAGATTTTGATAGAGAAGTCATCACTAACAGTGACCAATACTTCCGGATCAGCTGGATTGAACGCCACAGAGTTGACCACGTCTGTATGAGGATATTTATGTAAACATAAACCATAGTGACGATCCCATAAATAGCCGTGCTTGTCCTCGGCCCCACTGTAAGTATACAGGTTACATAATAATAATAATAACGACTTTATTTTAAGAGGCAACACAGTTGGGCAAGCCCAGTCTTTCCTTTGAGCCTCCATTAAATAATAGGACCCAGGTTTTTATATTTCAAATTTGGCATTTAAAGTTTTGCATTAATTCCTCGATTGCGTATGTGCATTAAGATGGGATATACTTCACTTGATGAGTATATATCATCATATTTAAATGTAAACAACACAATGTGCATAAGCAAGAAACGCATGAATGTATATCAATATTAAATCAAGTACCGGTATTTCTTAGGACGTAGCAGCGTAGCAAGGTAAAATGACAGAAACTATCAATCTTGCAACTTTGCATTCTGATCACCTCGGCCTTTATGCAAACCAGCAAATTTACTGGTGACAAATGCAAAATTGCAAATGGCCGAGTTTTCACAATTGACAACGATTGATGATCTCAAATTTTTGTTATCTCAAAGTAATTTCTATGGTTCTGTAAAACTCCAGATAACGAGAGTTGACTGCAGTTCAACGTAAATTTGTATAGCTCAAAGAATTTGACCTGATCTTGACCTTTATTCATGAATATATTACAAGGTTCTTGCTTTGAATATATCAATTTCAACAAGAAAATCGTGCAATATCAATTACCACTTGAGCGTTATTGTGATACTCTATGATAATGAAAACGTACAACTGGGGTTATAAATATAGACAAGATATCGGCTGTTAAATTAGCCTAATTCAAAGGTCAGGATAAGGTCAAATTTGCCAAGCTATACACAATAGTTACCTAGCAACATATTCTTCACAGACATCCAGAAATATGAAGAAACATTCATCATTGGAGGTGTAAGCTTTATGTGCTCGATGCATGGTACCAACTTGTCTCATGTTTAACAGATCTATCACATGTATGTCTATCTCCTGGGCGATAGGTGGTGGGTATAACGGGTTCTCTATGAAGTAATTCTTCGGCCACGGTCGACTGTTTACATACAGGTACCTGAAGAAATAAAGTGAAATAACTAACAACCATGTATATACTATTATTATAGCAATAATAAAAATGTGGAAAAATTTGTTACTGTAAAATTATAAATTTTCGTGGGGATTCAATTTCGTGGATTTCGTGGTACGCCTTTAACCACGAAATCAAATCCCATCAAAAACAATATTTTTACCCTTGTATTTATTATGTAAAATTCAAAATACAAAAATGTACACAAACTTATGTACCATCAAATGTTCATTGTTACCAAAACCAAGAAATTTTGTCCCATCGAAATAAAATGATTTTACAGTAAATAGTGAGTCCGCAATAATGAACAAGAGGGTCCAAAGGGCCCTGGGTCGCTCACCTGTTTGGCCTAGTGACCTAGATTTTGGCCCAAATGATACAGTATTTAACTTGACCTAGATTTTATAGAGATAAACATTGTGACCAAGTTTCATAAAGATAGAGTCAAAATTGTGACCTCTAGTGTGTTCACAAGATTTTTCAATGATTTGGCCTCGTGACCTAGTTTTTGACCCCAGATGACCCAATATCGAACTTGACCTAAATTTTATAATGATGATCATTGTGATCAAGTTTCATAAAGATAAGGTCAAAATTGTGACCTCTAGTGTGTTCACAAGCTTTTTCAATTATTTGGCCTCGTGACCTAGTTTTTGACTCCGGATGACCCAATATCGAACTTGACCAAAATTTTATAGTGGTGATCATTGTGCTCAAGTTTCATAAAGATTAGTCACAAATTGTGACCTCTAATGTGTTCACAAGGTTTTTCAATGATTTGGCCTAGTGACCTAGTTTTTGACCCCAGATGACCCAATATCGAACTTGACCTAGATTTTACAGAGATGATTATTGTGATCAAGTTTCATAAAGATTAGGCTCAAATTGTGACCTCTAATGTGTTTACAAGGTTTTCCTTTGATTTGACCTAGTGACCTAGTTTTTGACCCCAGATGACCCAATATGGAACTTGACCTAGATTTTACACAGATGATCATTGTGATCAAGTTTCATAAAGATTAGGCTCAAATTGTGACCTCTAATGTGTTCACAAGGTTTTCCTTTGATTTGACCTAGTGACCTAGTTTTTGACCCCAGATGACCCAATATCGAACTTGACCTAGATTTTATGGAGATGATCATTGTGATCAAGTTTCATAATGATCAGGCTAAATTTGTGACCTATAGTGTGTTCACAAGCAATTGTGAACGGACGGACGACGGACGGACGACGGACGACGGACGAAGAGCGATCACAAAAGCTCACCTTGTCACTTTGTGACAGGTGAGCTAAAAATGTGGAAAAATTTGTTGTATTGCACAAAGGGTGGATTAATCACCCACTGTAACATATGATGCAGGACTTATCTGTGATGTTTTAAGTACAAAACTGGCCACATCTGTTAGCTTTACTTTCGTAATTTATAAAACCAATTTCAAAGCAGTTGATCAAAAATGATTAACAATTGTTAATATCTCATTCTCTGGATGCATTTGCAGTTTAGAGTATCGAATGCAACCCCAGAAAAAAACCTCTTCATTAGAAACACTCAATCATATAAACAGCGAAGTATGGTCTTTGTTAACGGGTGGTCTCTATTAATGAGATTAAATTATCAAGGAAAACAGTCTGAAGTGAGGAAAAAATTGGTGAAATTTGCTGACTAGTTGGGGAACAGTAGTCCTCGTTTGCAGGTTGTGTCTTTTTAACACAGGTTTGACTACGCATAAATTTGAGTCATTCTCCAGGCAAACCAGGCTTAATTACCTTATTATAATAATTATGCAATTACGTTTATAAAAGGCTCTGTAGATAAAAAAATGTCATGTTCTTTTATTTAATTAAGTAATTAGATAATACCGTAATTAATAGTACCTTCTCTATGATTTTAATTTTTCTCATGGATTGTATTAAAATAACTTTAATTGTTACCATAGTAACCAATTTCTGAATAGTATCCATATTGAGAAAATTGAGCAGTTAGCAGTTTAAAACAGAAGAAATAGTGGTCATGTACTGACACAATAGTAGCATGTAGTAAATTGCAGGATATAATTCTTTCTGACACTGGAAAATCAAGAAAATATTTGCATTAGTTCCAGGGTTGGCACATAAAACCCGCCCTTTTAAACCCCTTAAAACCCGGGTTTTAAAGGGTAGGGTTTTATACCTTAAAAACCAAATAAGGGTTTTAACCATGTTTTAACCATGTTTTTCCATATTTTGCGGGTTGCAAGTAAGACTATAATAACCCTATTATCGGGTTAACTGATCTTGAAAGAAGCATGTAGGTAAACATTTAGACCATTTTAAGGTCGATAGTTGCCTTTCAAATTCTTGTAAGGTGTGATATACAGTGTTAAACACTGTCTGACACCTTCAAATGTGCTACATATTCCAGGCACTTCTTCATGTAATTTTATGAGATTATTAATGAAAAGAATTAAAACCCAAAATTATTTTTATAAAACCCTTTAAAACCCCTTATAAAACCCCAAAACCCATTTGGGTAGAGTTTTAAACAAAAAAGTGGGTTTTATGCCAACCCTGATTAGTTCAGAATAACAAATGCGCAAAAATTAAATCTTGCATTTTTGTTTTGATTTTATAGAATGTACATTAGACCTACCTCTGATCTGGAGATAATGTCATTCCTATAATATGTCCATGCATATCAATCAGATGGTCAACATCATCGTAAATATCTTCACTACGTTCTGTACCGTGAGTATTCCGTGATACGTTAGGTAGCAGACGTGAACCATCTTCATTGAATGCTTGGAATGGTTTTATTCTTTTAATGCCAATCTGATGCGGAGTGTACGTCTCCGAACCTTTCGTGAATATTAAATACTTGTCTCTTACTTTTTTTGAGCCACTTTTCTTTCTAAAGCGCTTATTTTTACCCTTAGGTCTGAATTTCTGAGCACTAGGACTAGCCTCTCCGCTGCCTGTATTCTGCGCGCTACAAGCAGACAGCGAAATAGACTGTGTATCAGACTGCATCACACAGGCATTTCGGACTGGTTTACATTTTATTTTCACTTCATTGTCATTAGACTGGTAATCCATATTTTCAACAGAACGGGTTCCCGCTCGGGTACATATTCTAGACTGGACATGTCCGGGTACACAGTGTGTTTCTACATCAGACGTAGACTGGTTCTCAGTGTTCGTACAAACACCAGCCTGTGACTGGTCTACTCCGAAGCCAGACTGGTTTTCTATCGTGTCCACAGACTGTCTCCCTAAACACATTCTAGATTGTATAGTCCGATTTGCTGAATCACGATTATAAATCATGTTATCTGATGCGGCAGACTGGGTTTCATTTACGTCCATTTTCTGACGACCTAAGCAAGCACGAATTGTCTTTTCCTGCCCACCAGTTTCTGCGGTGGCGCCACCTTCTGGAAGAACACGTTTTTGTTTCTTATAATCTACACAGCAAAATGCCAATCGAGGAGTTTTTTCCGGTAGTTCCAGACTGTCGCTGGAACCGGTACAGGTATGACTAGGGAATTCAAGGTTACCCTGGGGTATATCTACAGGTCTCGACGTCTGACCATGATTACGTTTTGGACTGAAGCTCCCCCGAGAACTTTCAGAACACAGATCTGCAATATTGGTATCTGAAAAAATATAGTGAATTTAAAAATTATTTAATAAATAAAACATCAGTGTGAAAAAATATCTGCCTTCTACTGCCACTCAAAGATCCTGATACAGATAGGGATCAACCCCAGATATTGGAGTAATTGGCGTTACAAACTTGGCATTATTTGGGTTCCATACTTCGGGCCATCTAGTGTGTGCATTCCTTTTTTAGTCTTCTTTGCTCAACTGTTTCTGCTCAGTGCTGCAGTGTACTTTTCACAATCCTTTTACCCGTCTAATTGTTGACGACAAACACTGGTGACCATTACAAGGGGTGACCTCAAAAGGATTTATAATTATATATACACAAATACTTTTAACTGTGATGGTATTTTTTATGATATTTTTCACACATTAATGTGACATACATTTTATGTAATTGTCTTTGCAACCAAACGGTCAAAGTTAAAAAGTATTTGCCTGAGTGTACAGTATAAAAATTCAAGACGAAATAATTACCTATAATTGTGTCATTTCCTGCAGACTGTGTATCACTTGTACCTGGACTGGTTCTACGATTTAAATCCAAATCTGACTTTTCTTCAGAGGCCAAAGGAGCAGAATCTATGAGATCAAAATGGACTGGTACAGCATCACATGACAGACTGGGTCCACTTTCATCTTTTGAACACTGGGAATAGAAACTTGCAAGGAAACTGTTCCGACTTCCACTACTTTCCACACTAGGACTACTAGTGAGACTGAACCGAGCCGACTCCGGATCAAAGGGACTAGGTTGTCGAGATCCAGGTTTCACTGGTAGTGTTTGCTCGGATCTTGATTCCTCTGAATCACATCTGTTACATTTATTACCTGTAAAACAATATATTATAATTTTTTTATCATTTATTGTGTATGTTGAAATATCATTAATTTTAGTTTATGCCAATTTATTATAAGTTGATGTGAAACATGTTTTTTCCACATGGTATCAAATGCCACAACTAGAAGGCTATATGAGAGAAAATGAGACAGTTTTTCCTTTTATGCTGAGTGCCTAACAATGGAAACAGTGGTATACTGACTATAGTATTTTAATTTTGGCTTCGGTACCTGATACCGTTGACACACTGGACACCAATGCTCTACCACAGTCACTATAGAACAAACAGTACATCTTAAGTAGAGCAACACCTAGAGTTGCCAATTTGGCTCTTATACAGACGATGCTGCTCAAAAGAGGTTAATTTATAGCCAATATCAGCTTAGGGAAATGTTGAATGTGATGTTATAGAGAGGTTGTTGATCTACAGAGAAGCACTCTGGAGAGGTTGTACTGTGAATCAATAAATAAAATATATTTTCTTTAAAAGATATCCCACCATATTCCATCTCCTGGGAGGAGTGACTCTGATCTATAACATCCGATGAACCATTCACTGAACTTATCTCAGACCCGGAATGATTTCCATTGGTACTCAACTCTGACCCAGATGTGTCCCCGCAATGTCCTTTTTTACTTAACACTTCAGGACCCTCGGCCAGACGATAGTCACTACTGTATTCAATAGTCCCATTCAGTTTTTTATTATTAGGTTCGTCTGCGTCTACTTCCAAGAATTTGGTTACAAATTCTCCATTTTCAAACACTTGAATGCTCTGTAAAGTTCTACGAGTATCAGTTGATTTTTTTGGGTTATTTTTCTTTGGTTCCAGATTATCATCTTTTCCCTCATTCATTAAATTGGGTTCTTCTTGCTCCTCATTCATGTCTTCTTCATCCTGACTGCCGTAATAATTGGTAAAAAAATCACCAATCAGTGGCAGCATACTAACGGATGCTGAGTCAGCGGAACTTGCATCATCTATATTCCCCTTCACATCTGAAGAGTCGATTTCTGTCTCATTGTTCAAACAGTTTGCTATCATTATAGTTCTGATTGAGCTGGCGTTTATGTTTGAAAATTTAAATAACCTCATAACAACAGATTCCTCCTCTGAACTCGTCTCTTGGTATGCCTGCAATAGGGGAACACAGGTTATTAAGCTAGCAGACATGGTTTATTTTAAACTCATTAACATTTCATGAATTAGGGAACAAGTTGTGAAACATATATATGTATATAGGATCCGTCATGACTTGTCTTTGGAGATCAACTTTAATTTCGTAGACGAGTCTAGAAAGCACAAGTTATTTAGCGAGCCTTTGAAATGTTGATCTCAAAGACAACAAATGGCAGATTCTTTTTATTACATTACCATAGTTACAGAGTCAAAACATCGTCAAAAGTAACAAGTTTATGCTGGTGACCTTCTATTTTCATGCCAAAAGGCTGACGACGTCACACATTCGTTTTCACACATGTTGGAGAACATTGTTCCATCATTTGTTCTCACAATAATGGAAATATCGCTTTATTTCGGCGATTTAAAACATTCTCCCGTAACCTTGACATGATAGGTCCAGTGCTAGTCTTTGTCTGACATCCTTCTAATAGACAGAGCTAACAATGCTGAATGTATGCAATTTAGGCATACGGCCATTTTTTCAAATATAACAAAACCTGAATATTAATATCCCCATTTGTTGCATAGAAGAAGGTTGCATGATCAAATAAATGTGAAACCTGCAGAGCTACAAATAAGCTGCGTATTGGAGTAAGTACCCAATTAATTTTCTTAAAAACCCAATAGATTTTGAGAGGAGGGAGTAAGAAAAAGCAATGACAATCTGAAATACCCAAAAAGAAAATGATGATATAGTGAAAAATAGTACATAACAGATCATTTACCCTATGTGTTTAATTAAATACCCTATTAAAATCGGTCAAAACCCAATCAAATTTGAAACTGGGGGTAAAATACCCAATGGGCTTAAACCTTAACTGTAGCTCTGTGAAAGTATCTTATTGATCTTATAAGTCTGCTAATAGGAAAAGGTATAGTATCCAATAGAATGTAAGTACAGTAACTATAGTTACAATAGTTTTTGAGTACTTACCTTATTAAGCCAGATAGCTGAGCAAGAGTTTAGGTGACCAGTCCAATGTAGATTACCCGATAGTAAGTAGAAGTCATTGAACCATGTACCAAATACATCATATGGTTTGTTCATCACACGACTCTGCATGACAAACTCACCTAAAAACAGAGTTAAACCACATAATTATAATGTAAAGGTCTTTACATGTTGATATGAATTAACATAGGTTCCACAGGCCTGATCACTGCAGGGCTGTCCCATATATAAGGGTTCCAAGTGCAGAGGTACCCCAATGCAGAGGTATCCCAGTGCAGAGGTGGATTTCCTGCAAACTTTCGGTTTTGACAGATCAAACTGATAGTTAGCGAAAGAAAACACGTTGTTTTGTTAAAATTTATATTTGACCATAAGCAATTCGTTAAGGAGGACTTTTATTGGTGTTTGCTCCTTGTTTTCATACTCGCTAAAATATGCGAGTGACTTTAAATGTCACTCGCTATTCTGAATTTCTACAAGCTATTAGTGAGTATGCGATCCTAAATTCGAACCCTGAAGGTTAACAAATATACCGAGTTTCAAAAACTTGAACATTTTAGTTAATATTTTCGATAGGATGGACAGACAAATGGATGGTCAGGGCAATCACAATATGCCTCCTGCATCAGTGGAGTCTGGTCAGTTAAAATTAATGCACAAGCATTAAAGGGAACATGTACTTCTAAATCGAGGGCTCAGTGCAAAACTATGGGATGTACCGCTATAAATTGAGGTAGTTATCATAGTTTTGCACTGAGCCTTCGAAATGAAATCCACATCATGAGATCATGTTTTCACACTTTTTCAATGTTTTCAAAATATGGGAATGGCTGAAACCATAGCAACGAAGGATTAATATGAGTTAGTGATTTTCAAACTTAGCAAATTTATACAGTATACATGAACTTGTGAAAAATAAATCAACCACAGAAACAAGTGCTTTTCAAAATATGGGAATGGTTGAAACCATAGGAATTGCCGAAACCATAGTAAAGAAGGATTAATGTGATAGATTCAAGCAAATTCAGTATACTCGGGAATTATATAAAAGGCCGAGCATAGCCTTTATTTGCCAGTCAGCCTTCTGCTGAAATACAACAGGCATATGAGTGCCTCCATCCTGAATCATATAAATATAAATCGTGTACAAAAACAAGTACTAGCATACAGTCCCGAGCCCCTTACCTTCCAGACTGAATACAGCAATTTCTCCTGATGTACTGAGGGAACCAAAATGTACGCCGGACACCAGTAGCAGTGTATCTGTAGAGTTAAACTGTGAGAATTGTGTGTACTTCCACGTAAACTTCCTCATATCAGCCTTGTATTTGATAGATGTAGGATAGGTGGCATCCCAAACCTGTCATAATACAAGATGTCTATAAACAAAAATATGTCATGATAGACATGGGTGCCCCCATTTGGATACATGGTAAAAGTAACAAAGGGCCATAACTCTAGTAAAAATTGACACAGCACAAATTCCACCTTTAAGGTCAACTACACATCAAGGTTGTTAATCAGTGAAAGTTTGAAGAAATTCAGCCAAACGGTTTGGGAAGAGTTCAATGCACAATATTTGCTCCCATGGCTGTCTAATAGTTGAAAATGGCAAATAGCACAGTGACCTTGACCTTCTGATCTCAATCAGTGCCTGATCTACTGTTGCTGGTCAACCTCCATGTAAATTTTATAGAACCTAAGGCCAAGGGCAAAGCATTCTTTAGTTATTGAACCAAAACCAAAATACGTGTGCAAAGCAATATACCCTGTATCAAAGATGGGGGGGGGGGCATAATAAAATTGTCAACATCAGCAACATACCCGGGATGTTAGCCATAGTTTTAAGCATAGCCCATGGTGCTGGGATTGGGACTTTTAAAATTTAATAGTTAAGTATTCTTTAAAAACTACACATTGGGGACAGAGATGGTTTGTACAAGCTTGTTTACTAATTTAATAATCAATATTGAACAACTCTTTAACACAATTTATAGCCGTGTCAGCTTTCACATATTCACTTAACTATTGTTTATAATTTATAGCTCTGAATTTAAGAGTAAATAAGAACTGAAATTTTAATGTAGCTACGTCATTCAGGGGACATAATTCCATTGAAACGTTGGACAGTGTTACATGGGTTTGACAATGAAATGTTTTTATGGCAATAAACAAGTATGCCAAGTTTGAAAGCAATGCCATGATGTACTTCAAAAATATTAGAGTTTTAACAAAAGGGCAATAACGTAATTGGCGAATGGTTTAACGGACAGGACAATCACTATATGTGTCCTGCAAAAGTATACAAAGAGAGAAAAGTTTAGTACCCGGATAAATCCGTCCTTGGAACACGTAGCAAACATCTTTCCATTGTGTGAGAAGCTAACATGTAAGACTTGATCTGCATGTTGTTTTAATACCTCACTCTCCACTACTGGGGTGTGGTATAACAAACGTTTATATTCCTGTATCCATGAATACTTCCCCGGGGCCATAGGGATTGTCCGCGAGATCCCCCAGTGACGATAGAAGAGATCCTTCCATAACAGCTCATCAAACGCTACGCGCAACCAGCCTTTACACACCAGTCCAGTCTGAAATATAGAATTTAGGGGTCTCATTAGGGGTTTAAACAAAAAGGGGCCAATTTTAAATCACAAAGGGTTTCAACCATTTAATAGCCTAATTATCTAACATTGGAAGGTGGGTTGATTATCATTTGGTAAGATTCCAAAGTCAAAAGGTGATATCAAGAAATTATGAAAGCGGTTTTAAGGGTCAATGTTAGGAAACAATGATTAGTGGATAAAACAAATAATCAGATAATTGCAATGAAATGACAGTGATTATAAATGTTGTCAATTTTAAATCTAAGCCTGAGTTTCAGTCTTACAATGTTGGTTAATATGCCCCTGAGCCTCAGATATAAAGCGATTTGCAGTTCTAACTATAACTCAATATACAAAAAAGTAACATGCATAGATATAGAAATGTTACCTTTGCCAAGCTGTTAGCATCTAGATAACTGAAGATATGTAAGAGAAAATGGTCGGGCAATGTTCTCCAACACGGAAACATGCAATACACCTCCTCCTCGTCCAGAGCTACCTCCAACCCCGGCTTCGTCGACATTGTCGGCATGATTATACTCTCTCTGTCTCTACGTGTCTACAGTACTAGTAGATAGACTTTACATGGTATCTATATCTGAAACAGAAAAACAGAAAGTTGAACACTTAATATACAGAATTTCCTACTGAGTGAGTAATCTACCTATATGTAACTGCATCACACATCAACCCTGTGCAGGTATTACATGCAGGTGCCCGTCGGTGCAGTGTGAGTAAAATTAAGAGAGTAAACAGTTGATAAAAGCAAGTGAGTGAAATTAGAGTATAATTGTTAAAATGTTAAAAATGTCAAATACTCAGTGAAAATCAGTACCATCATCTCATAGAATATGGGTAAAAGCACCAGTAAATAAACTATTAGCACTCAGCTGAGAAGAGAGTACTAAATATATGCCTACATGTAACAATGACTTTATTGCACCAAACATTATGTACGGATTGTATGCGACTATATTATAATGTCAGACATACATGTATGTCACATGTATATGTGTGCCTGTCAAACCATAATCACACAAGATCAGTGACAAGGTGCAAGGTATATCACAGTTACACAAAACAAGACCCTGTTCAATAAACGCTTATTTTTCCCAATAAACACTTATATTAAGCCCTGATGGAAGCACTGGTAACTGTATCGTTGAAAATGAAAAAAAAAATTTTTGATTTTTTTTCTTTTTTCTTTAATATAGAAAAATATAAATTTTCATTTTTTTTTTTTTTTCAACGATACAATTACCTGTGGATGGAAGCCTTGTCGATAAAATCTAGCTAAATTATTTAGGGGCCATAACTCTGTTGAAATTTGTGTTACATGGCATTGCCAATGCAAGGTGTTTATTATAGTAAATGTTACACCAAGTATGCCAAGTTTGAAAGCAATGCCTTCATTGGCAACTAGATTATTTGAATTCAACAACTTAAAAGTTTGGCTTAACATTTTCAGATGTCAATGGACAAAAATTCACTATATTCCTCCTGTGTCATTTGAATTCTTTCAGCCACAAATCACTGGAAATGATAGATCACAACTATTTAGCAGGGGTGTCAACAGTGCCAAAATCAAAATCAGGGAAATCATATGCTGCCAACCATTTAAGCCAAACAAGAGACCTTCAATAACATTATTCCACATTTAACTCAATTTTTATTAAAGAAAATCCTTCAGAACACATAGGCGTCTCCAAGGGGGGGCGGACCCGGCGTACGCCCCCCCCCCCCCCTAAAATCGCCAAAGTAACGATTTTTATTTGTCTGCAATAGTCTAGTCATATGTAATTTGCCTTTAATTCCTGTGAAAAAATATTAAAATGTGAAAATTTCGTGCTCGGTACGCTCGCAAAATTAACTTTATTATATAAGAAGGGACATATACCCGTTGAACGAGATCTGCATTTGAGAAATAAATTTTGAGTCAAAGTTTGCACCAGTTTTGAAATTGCTGTTGCAACACCAATTTCCATGTTAAATACCCCTTACAATATTAACCCTTCACATTTAGGTGCATAAGGACAATCCAAAGCAACACAGCTATGTATGGCGACAGCGCCTAGCCACTCACACAAGAGTAAGACATAGAACCTCACATCCACATCCCCAAAAATTGATGCTACAAATTCGCCTATATACTTGATCACTCCGCAATGAATGAAACACTGTAGACTGTGAAAACTTCAATTAGCCTGGTTTTGTAGAAAAGCATGCCCTATTTATTAGCAAATAAGGTATCTCAGACCACCAGAATGCAGCAGATTGATCCCTCATTTCGAAAATCTTCCCATGAGAGCATGCCTCCCCGGACCCCCTACTTTTCCAATAAGAAAATTTGTAAAACTCTGATTCAGTGCAGATAACTAACTTTTTTTTTGCTCACTTAGCACGCAAATTAACTAGAATCTATCAACATATGTCAAAACACATTGTTTGCGAAAACATTATACAGCCCTTAATTAGGATTAATCCAAGGACTTTAAGTTTCTGTATTTAACATTAAAACGTGTCCTGTTAAATACGAAATAAGTAATCTCAGAACGCCCAGAATGCACCAGATTGGTCCATTGTTTAGAAAATTTTCCCGGGGGAGCATGCCCCCCGGTCCCCCTACTTAACTGACCAACTTCCAATTACCACGTAATAACTAAAGTGCCAGATAACCATAAACTCAGTTGTTATGTATATATTTAACCAACATACGCTATCATGAAGGATGTATTGTTATTTTAAAGACGCTCCTACGCCCATACAGGACTTTGCCCTGGACCCCAGCAAATTTCTTACGCCCCCTCTAACCGAATATCCTGGATCCGCCCATGGAACAGATTAAATTTAACACAACTTTATCATTTCTGGAGATATTATCATCAAATAACTTTTATTTTGGTCAGAATGCATTGCTTTATCAGGAATGAAAAATCCGGAATTTCCAGATTAATCCGGAAAATTCACCCCAGATTCAGTCAACAAACTCACTAATGTGAAGATCTATAGAATCATTCAGAATTAAGCTTTCAGCTAAAGTTTTAAATTTCAACAAATACTTAAAGTCCCAATAAGGTTTAAAATGGTAGTATTTTCTATCTACAAAGAATATCGAAATATTGAGATATTAAATTATACTAAAAATGGTGCAGAAGGGACCCATATCTGACCTGAGGTCGCTGTTCCTTCTTTGAGAAATAATCAACTGAAAACGCTATTTAGTATTTTGTCCTCCGTACAAAATACTCAATAGTGTTTACATTTAAATTTTCCGAACGATTTCGAAGATTTCGTCAATGATCGTAAGTACACGCACAAAACCCGGTACACCGGTATCTGCCGGTATCCTGTTGTATATCACGACTTACACCTAATTGAATGGATATGTATAATCCAATTAAAGGATTAGTGAAGAAGTGTGAATAAATATATATCACTTAATATAATCACGGAATTATATAGATAAGCACATTAATTCCATGATATATAACATATCGCTGGCTTAGAATGAAAAGATCGTATCTACAAAATCATATTTTGAGAAAATCTGTCTGACAAATAACTCTTTACTTATGGCTAACAAGCTTGAATAAAAATAGGCTCATAAAAAGTGCCTGGTGATATAGATTTCAGATATGGCACTAACGACCTTCTCATTCTAAGCTAGCTAGCAATATAAAATTATAGGGACAAACAAAAACATCTACACTGTAGTTTTTTTATATTTTATTACAGCTTATGTTGTATCAGACAATAAACAAAATGTAGCTAGCTAAAGTTAGATACATATGCATAGGAAAATTTGAGGGCATGTAGATATAACATATGTTTAATTTTCCATTCATATGATCATGTTTGTGCGTTTTACGAGGGGCGTTTCAAAAGTTTCAGGAAAAGTGCTCTATAATGTGTATCGTATCTTCAAATTACTTTAAACTTTGCATCTAAATAGAACAATTCAGTATACATATTGTACAATAGATCAAACGATTTAGGGTGTGTCATACAAAATGGCACTGCTGCCATAGTAACGTCAGTAATGGCTATCCGGGGCAGTTTTGACGTCACGTCGTAGAAATCGTCAAACTTACCAACACATTGACTCCAACCAAACAGCTACCAATTCACTACGACCTAAAATTACTGCATGGAACATTTGCGAAGGGCGGTATAACATCATTTGGATCAATTTATGCCATAGTTTAAATAGTCCCACAGTTGTGTTCAGGTTTATTTGTCGCCGTATAAGAATCGCCCGTCAGTAAATCATTGGAATTTGACCAGTTTTTGTCTTTTGGCAGGAAAATTAAGACTTGAAACAGTAGATTTAATAACAACTGCCTGTTAAGAGCGTTGTATGTCACTGGGTAGGATGTATGAATTATATGAGCGCTTCCAGACTGTCAGTTATACTGCTGCATATGTTCAAAGGAAGGTAAGGCCAGTTGCGAATCAGACGCTAGACGTTGCGTTGAACGTTTATGCTTGATTTTGTGACACTTTCGAATGCTTTGCATAGGGACACAGGAAGAGCATACCTTGAAGCAAGGCACTTTTTGAGAAAAGCATCGTTGTTGTTGTAAGCGGTGACGTTTGTGTGTCATTTGACTGACTGAGTGAGATTTAGTCAGAACATGTTAATAAGGTACGACCAGAGATAACGTTGCGCCGGGTAGCCATTGTTGACATTACTGTGTCAACCGTGCCATTTTGTATGACAAACACCCTTGCGTTCGATTCATCGTGCACTATGTATTATGAACTGGACTATTTAAATGCACAGTTTGAAGTAATTTGGCCAAAAAATAAATATTATAGAGCACTTTTCCTGGAATTTTTTTAACGCCTTACGTATATTGATATTAAAAGAAAAGGCCATCTTCATAATGATTGACACGTTTTTATGAAAATTAAATAACTCACAACATTCGTGTATATTAAACATGCAGATTTATATACTTACAAGTAAACACTTATTTTTTTTATTGAAGATTCTATTGTACATGAAAATATAAATATAATAATTATCGGAGAAATTAATACATCTGCACACATCTATATTGCATACGCATAGTTAATCCCCCGCATCTGGCATGTTTCAATTGATTAATGTCAATATGGAAGGCAATATACAAGGCAATATACAACGTGATCTGGGCCCGCATTCATAAAGCTTCTAAGGGAAAATATTCCTTAGGTTGATAATTTACCTAAGGTTTAATAGGAATTCCCTTAGTTATGATTTGACCTTATATATCTGAAATAACATCACGAAGAAGGTTTCAGATATCTAAGATGAAATCATATAAAACTAAGGGAATTTCTATAAAACCTTAGGTAAATTTCAACCTAAGGAATATTTTCCACTTAGGAGCTTTATGGATGCGGGCCTATGTGTCAATACCGGGCTACTATATACGATACCGGAAGGTACTGTTAAATACCGGGTTAGAGTGTACACTCTACGTTATAAATAGGTGTGCTATCCATCCATTGGTTATCAGAAACTGGCGAAAAAGTCTCGGTAGTCTCCGGAAAGTGACGGAGATGCTGTTAAACGCCGTATTTGTAAACAAACCGGGCTCGTTATGCCAATCTTCAAGGGAAGATTATTTCACTTATATGACAGTAAGAGCGTGTTTTAATAGCTTGATGTGTTAATTATTTATCAGTCTTCAAATCAGTAACAAAGATTTGTGTTTCCTATCTATAGAAAATAGTCGTTCCGGAACCTTATTGTGGCTTTAAGATAGATTAAGATACTGTACCTTAAGTAATATCAATATACATGAATAATTTCCAACAAATTACATTTAGAACTGGACTTCACAATTCTCCATTACATTTTATTGATTATGATATTTCATAACACCATTCACTCCTTTTAATGCCATATTTGTGTACATTTAACAGTGAAAATTTCGCTAAAAGTCATTTCTTTCCATTAGTCTAACTTGCTGGTAAGGATGAGAGATTCCTATTGTAATCATGTATCATGTATCATGTAATGCAATTTAGGCCACAATTTTCCATTTTCAATTTTTTGGTTCAACATGAAATTTTCCAAAAATTTGCAGTTGGGTGAGGGAAATGCTTGAAAAACAAGAAATCTTTTACAGTTTGGTAATCTTTACTAAATAAGGATATGACTGGTCGTGAACTTGTGAATGGAATCTTACAAGTTCATTAAAATGCAGCACTTGTGGCTCCCTATAATCTTGTAAATCAGGGACCACCTACCTCATGTAACTAATCAGGGATCAAGCCATAGAGAATCGAGGCCAACTTTTGTTGAATCTAGGTTTTTATTTTGATATGAGTTTATAAGGTCCTAATATCGTCCTATACCTTTCTATTATTTGGATTTTTATAGGACCCTAAAAATCTAGGCATTCAGAACACTTAAAATACATTCACCAACATTGTAAGACTGAAATTCCAACTAACACTTAAAATTGACAACATTTATAATCCCTGCCATTTCTTTGCAATTAGATTTAACCATGTGAAATTTTATTTGATTATTTGTTGTTACCCACTAATTTACATTTTGTATCAGGGCTTTCACTAGCCTCTAAAAGTGAAGTGTCAAAATGACTCCTGACTCCCAATTTTCAAGAGTCATCAACATATATTGCAAGAAAATTTGTATTTCAAGTATAGTAAATTTGACTCTTCAGGTTAAATTTCCAAGAGTCAATATAGGTACTTTTGTCAAATTCAAGAGTCAAAATGCAATTTCAGGGGTCAAATGAACACCCTGTGTATACCCAATGGACATTTATAACAAAATTCATACAATTTATATAAACAACATGAAAGCGAAAAGAACATTTGACAATGTAAAGTCTAAGTTTTAGACTTACACTGTTTGTGAATAAGGTAAGGTCCCTTGGAGGAACTAAAACTAAATGTCACTAATGCTAACATGCTTATTAATAACCATTAAAGGTCAGCATGCGATAATGATTTAAGAGCAATTCTCTGTAAAAACCAAAAAATTAAAGAAGGGGTCCGGCAGGCATAGTCACCGATTTTGCTGAAACTTGCACCCTTTTAAACATACCACCCACTAACAACAAACCAGGGTTCATATCAATGATATCGGGTACCGTTGCCATGGAAACCGAGTTTTTGTGATTTGGGCATATTTTGCCACTTTTCCTCATTCATTTTACAGCCAAAATGCGTTATTTAACCATCTCCTGTAATCTTTACTAAGCCACTTACATAATTTTGAGTTTTGAATTAGATAAGTTCATGGATAGTTGGTTATTTAAACGTTAAAAGCCACGGAAATATACAAATGCTAAGTATATGGCATGCATTTTAGATGACCATGGTTTTCATATATTGATATTTTATCAAATTTATATTTTTCATGTGTTTTTCAAATTAAATTTGCTAAAAAAGCCGGGCACATACCACATGCTTGTTGCCATGCAAGCAAAGACGACAGACTGGTACAAATCAATTAAGAAAAATCTCGGTGGGGCTATGGGAATTTTTTTTGAAAATTTTGTTTAAAAATGTCGAAAATGGCGACTTACGTATTTCTTTAATTTTCCTATTTTCGCTATTTTTAGTTTAATTCCATTCAGAATAAGTCTTGGTAGGTAAAAGCTGGCGTTATTCACAACACATATTGTCAAAGCAACACTTAAATTGTCTGAAGTAAGTCCAAAAATCAATATTTTTGGATTTTGTGGGTATTTAATTAGTACCCCACCCACTTTGTTAACAGGGATATCAGTATACACATTTTTCTTAAATATTATGAGGTACATGAGGGATAATATATGTCAGACTACCTAAACAACACACTATTAAATAGTTTTGATCATCAATTATACAACATACACTCATATCTTCATTTGTTGCCATGGCAACAAAACTCAAACTTTCCAGTTGATTTGAAAGAAAGTACAGAAAGTTCATACTTTTGCTGCTATCTGGTATCAACATGATACATGTGTATCTTATACAGCCCTCTACATAAAAATGTGTAATTCTGTGAGGAACATGTTCATAGTAATACCCATTCCAGAGTTGGGGGGGGGGAGTTTAGGAATACAGCAGATTTCAGATGGGATGTGTCATGGCCATATGGTTCAGTGGGCGACTGCACTGGATTTGTAACAGGACATTCCGTGTTTGTTTCCCAATCGATGCAGGTCATAAAAGTCTGTACATGAAAATTGGACAAGATGATGTTTATCCACCTGTGGATTTGCTGCTTCCTGTTGGAAGGGTTGGTATAGCAGTACTGGTTAGAATAGAATACAGTTCAGGAAAACTTGTACGGTTTATCAGCTACTAAATACTGTATTTAACTGAAAATGGTTGTGAAATGGCATTTAACCAGGATAAACAGACAAGACAATTATTCCATGGACAATATGATTTACGCTCCGGGGAAATCCAGATAATGAGATTTTTCATGTGAGAAGTAGGATGTGTGCACATTATCAAGCAGAAAAGGGCCTCGGGGTTTTGAATGTATTATAAGCCTGAATTTTGATTGTGCATGATGAACAAACATACATGAAGTTTTAACGATTGACAAATATCATCAAACTCAATGTTAATGCCAAGAGAGTTAAGACTTGCAATAAATAGACTTAATGAAATGGCCCCTTGAACTTAGAAACATTTATAACAATAACTTACACAAACATTTTTTTTCAGAATTGAGTCTTTTAAACTATTTATACATTTACACACATTTCAAATGACTTTTCTCTAGTTTGGTAGATCATAGCACAACAGAAATATAGACTATGAAATAATTTGCCATTCCATGCATATTGGTTTGCATGCAAAAACTGTGTTTTGCTAACAATGATAATAATAAATAAATTTATTGAGGTTTTGGTAACTTTTATTTGACATAGCTCATTTTTATATCTACATACAAGCTCAGTGGCTTTTTCAATGACTATACTAACAAAGTTATAACTACCTACTTATTACAAAAATAAGCAATTCAAGTATTTTTACATAAATTTACAAACTACCAGTAGTTACCATCTTGCATGTGACTGTCATGTAAAATGACTAGTGATGACCTAACATTTTAACTGCAAATTATCCAAAATTACCAGATACATCACAGCCAGTCAGACTGAAATATGGCATTATGCATTTGAGGCTAGACATGAAATGGAATAATTTTTACCAAATATAAAGATTCATACACAATAATTTATTATAGAGACAATACATTCAAATATTTGTGAATACTGTACGCATACATTTTGGAATTTCAGATAAATAATTTAAAATAACTAGTGTATGCATTTATTTATTGGCTCATTGTTTAATATTAATTGATCACACTGGATAATAAAATATTATATATTATAATTTTAATTAACACAATGTTTACTATGATCAGAAACTATTTATTTTAAACACTCTGGACTGATACATATAATATATTAGATTCATATTTTAAGGCAAGAAATGCTATAGTTTCAATGCTAAATCAAATATCGTTTCAATTAAAAGCACAGAAGAGTTCTTAGAAAAAAAGTATATTTGTGTTCAGATTATGTTGAATCTTGCTGTCAATACTGCACATTATGAGTCCACTGTTTGATTGCACCTTCACTAAACACTATGTGTACTTTGGTATCTTAATCAGCCTTATTTGTAGAATCTGAAAATATAAATACACCGAATGACTGATTATGCAACATGTGCAGTACAAGCTCTGTAGAATAACAGCAATTGTAGCTAGCCTTTATATTGGTCATTGTTTATAGGTTGTTGCTGTACAATAGATTAAATTTACAAATGAATTTTAACTCTAAAAGGACAATTTTTAAGTGTTGCTATACAGAGGTTACTTTCTGACAAAGGGCTGCTCTGTAGATGAAGTACTTTTTAAAACATTTGAGTGATGATAGTTTCAAAAGAAGCTGATGATTCAACATACTGTGTTTAATAAAAATAAATAGATGTTGAATAGGCCTGTCAGTATGGATTGACAGTTAATGTTTATAACTCAGAATAGCCAAGTCTTGCCATCTTAGTAAAATGTGCATTTATGATTGTGTGCAATAAAGTACCTTGATATCTTGGAGATTGATGCATTGCTAGCTGTTGATATGGCCCTTTGTCACCTAGTCATGACACCACGAACAGAATCAAGAAAGACTGTATTTAATTAGCATAGACTGTGGTATCATGTTGATCCATAGTGAAATCTGAAAAGATAAAATAATGAAGTGTATTAAAATGAATTTATTTTAAAAATGACTCCTTGTAATTAGATTACGGATTGAGGGTATCAATTGTCGCAACTGAGAAAGACATCTGATTACAAATACAGGTCAGCAGATCAGACTTTAGCAACCTTATTCTTTCTAAATAGTCTGGTAAAATGCTGGTTCTCAAAAACATTAACCCTTCCACAAGGACCTCACAACTTCTCCACATGTGGATAAAAACCAATATTGCTTTAAAATTTTCATGGAATATACAGTGCTGGAATATCATGCCCTCAACCTGGGGTGACCCGGAAAAGACATTTCATCACAGTATTACTAAAACAGGACCCATTGCCTAAGCAAAGCGACCGCTCTGTAGCACTAATCTACAGATTCTTTTTCCTGACTTTATTTTACAACAGTGATATCATAAATAAAACTTTAAAAATCTAGAATAAGTATATCTTTGTTTTAATGCAGTGTGTCAATCGCATGTTACTAAAAAATCATCACCTACATGAATCTAGGGCCAACTGTCTGAATGTTAGTCTTATCTAGACGAAATCTGACTGTCCGAATTGCATAACATAGACGAATATTAGTCAATTAGCAGAAGTGTTACTGTTTATGAACTCAAAGGTAAATAAAAACCAAAACTTGATAGCATTTCACTTACGTTCAAATCAATGTCAGCCTATGACTTTCTCAAGTTTCTGAACTGACTGTCCACGTCGGTGATGATGAACTGACCCGACACAGATCAGCTGATAAATTATCCTCCATATCTTACACCAATTCGTTTATACAGCATATGTCTTTGGTCGGAGGTTTGTTCCCTTTATCTAAACACCTTTCAAGCATACATGTATCATTCTAACACCAGAAACAGGGTAAAAATGCAAGCATTTACAATATTCCGCGAATGTTAAATATTTTCCATTTGATAAAAACCGAGGTGATCAGAATGGTCGTTATGGAGATCGTAGTTATAAAACCTCGTTAATCCGTACAATTCCGTGAAAATATGCGAAAATAGACGTTTCGGTAAAAATTGATGATTGATAAATCGGTCAAATCGAGTAGCCCCACTCAAATTTTTATTCATTTTAGATATTCAACATCTCGTTAATTAATACAGTTAAGCATCACATTCAAAGTGCCCGGCTTTTCTCGTAAACGGCTGTAAAATAAGCCTTGTTTTCAGTCTAAAATTAGGATTAACATCAACTTTAAACTGGTATAAATATTCTACAACGTATCCATTCAGTTGACGTTTGTACTTTTTAGGAAGATAATTTATTCATCTTTAATTTGGTATATCAGTTTGTTCACTCAGAAAAGTTTGTAGAGATTAAATTGGAAAATTACATCAACCACCCTAATTTGACAAAAATTGCATTTTTCTCGAAATTCAAAGTCAATTTCCATAGCAACCAAGCAACATTTTGGAATTCAAAATTTATTTTCATGAACAGGATGATGACATGTATGTGTGGAATAAAAATCACTAGAATCCATGACTATGCCTGGCCAAGTTTTTTTGGTGGTTACAGAGAATCACTCTTAATGCTTCAATAAATATTGACAATCATATGGCATATTAAAGTATCAACGAAGGAATAACAGGAGTCTGGAGTAAATAAATGTAGAATTCTTCCAAGTGACATTTAGCGTAAACATGTAAGACTACCTGGATAATATATAAGCCAGTCTGAGAACAACACAGCTGTCAGTTAGTATTTGCCACATCAGTCTTCTATAGAAATGTTAAGCTTCAATGACATTTCTCTTTCATGAAACATTCAGTAAAATTGGAATTTCATAATTACAACACCTCTTGTAAAATTGTTTGTTGTTTGGTTTTGTTGGGTTTTTTTTAACTGAAAGAGACATAATAACATGGCCATTTGGTTTTCTGTCTGCCAGTTTCACAGGTAACTGTATCAATGAAAAAGAGTAAAACAACTTTTTTTGGTAAAATTTATTTTTGTCTTATGAGAACCAAAATTTCGAGAAAAACAAATTTTCCAAAAAAAAATTCAATTCCATTTTTAAATTTCTTTTTCAATGATACTGCACTGTTACATGATTCTCATTCAACCAGTGTATATTTTTGTCCAAAACAGTCTGGGGACTAGACTAATCACTGATTTAAGCCCTGTGATTAATGAGGATAGTTTGGACAATGACCTCTAACTGCAAGGGAATACTACTATAGCTAGTTTGCGAAAGAAAAAAATTGTGTTTTTAAACATTTCTCTGTAATTATGAAACCTACATGTATGAAATTTTGCATGAATGCACTGAAATTTCAATAAACATCAGAATTCAGTTTAAAATGTTTTGTTCATAAGTTCTATGTAACATATTTGTAGTTTTGTATGAAATATTAAGTTAGAAGACTTGATACTTGCAACAGCCAATTTTACGGTCACGTGATACGCCTAACGGTACATTTACGTATTTTCAACCTACTTAATTTGACTCTTGCGAGGCCCGTCTGTGAATTTGACGAAGTACATGTTATTATTGTACATTGTTTACAAGCGACACATCTACATAACCTGAATCATACGGGCCTCCTGAAGTCTCGTCTTCATAACAGTAATGTCAATCCCCATGAACACAGAGTGCAACGGTTAAATAATTGATAATAAATCATCAATGGAATACCAGATTACCTCCCTGCGTTAAACTGTTCATACGCATGTAATTTCAATATATAATAAAGAATAAAAGTATTTTAAGGTGACTAAAAATTATAAAATTTGGAATGAGAGTACTTTGAAAACTGACCGGGTAAATTCTAATCCAGGTGGTATTGTTATTTGAGATAAATTTCATTACAAGATTATAACAAGCATAGAATTTCAATAAGATTAACTTTTTTAATAATATTGCCTTTTTAAAATAACTTCAGTTTCGGCGTTTTTCTTGTGTGTGATTTTATCTTAAGTGATCCCTTAAAGTAAGTTATGCTTTTATTTATTCTCGCTACCAGATGTGGGCGAGGCCCCAAAGAGATTAGTCAGTTTTTTGGAGATAGACGATGCCCAAGTTCCAGAAACATCCCTGATTCTTTTTTTATGTGCAGATATAGACATGTAGCATCATGCATAGAACCTAGGTTTTTAAAGTCTCATCTGAAAGACTGTTAGTGAAGTTAATGTGGAGTGGGAAAACTAAATAGCATTTCGGTCATGCGGTGGTGAGCAGGATCAAACTGGCAACCTTCCATGCAGTAATCAGCAGTCATATCAACTGAATCACCAGGTCACCCTAGTGGATTCTTATTTATGGTTTTATTTATAAATAGTGTTTCATTAAATGAAATATTGTGGAGTTTTAAGCTGGTTCTATTATTGGGGTGTGTGTATGATGATTTTAATATTGTGGAGTTTTTATTTTTTGGTGGTGATGTGTTATTTAAAGTACTTGGTGGTAGGTGAAGTATTATTTCAGATTCCTCCTATATATTTCTAGGCTATCGATTAACATGTTAGTTATTGGGTAGAAACACTTTTAGCGAGTTCAGCATTGGAATTTGTTTTGTAACTCTAGGATATGTAAGAAAAAAGCATGTCTGATGTAAAAGTACAATGTAGACTCAATATACCTTGTTTATTTTTTAGAATCAAGTAAAATCTGTAAAATCAATATGAACTATAATGATAAACATCTATATATAGTTATTATGCACCAGTCAATTGCATCCACAGCCCTCCCCCAACCCCAGGGATGGGCAGTAAATAGCCGGGGAAACAGCCGTGTTTTTACCTTCCAGCTTCCCCCGCACTGCTGGGAAAATGTTGTGGATTTTCTCTCCAAACCAATACCCCGGTTGTTAGGGGGGCAGGAAAATACCAAATATTTTCAGCAATTTTCATCAGCAGTCCCCTGCAGGATGGGGGACCAACTTGAGAATGGCGGGGGTTTTGAAAAACAAAAATTAAAAATCCTAGCCCATGGATGCAACTACCTTGTACATAACTACATTACGCTACAGAAAATTATTTTGGAAGTGGTCAAGCAGATAAAGTGCTTGACTACTGATAGAGTGGTCCCTAGTTCGATCCTCGGCTGGGACACTTGTGTCATTTTCTGAAACGCCATTTTGTGAACACAAAATATTTCACACTCATCTAGAAATGAACTGGTTGGAAAAACCAAGCAGTAGCAGGGTTCTCTGTAGGATTTTAAAGTAGGAGTCCCAGGACTCCTTTTTGCAAAAAAGTAGGAGTCCCAAGGACTCTATCCGAGTCGCGTAGCGACGAGTGGGGGAGGGTGAGGGAGGGGTCGACCCCTCCTGCAAGGGGGGTTTGGGGGATCTCCCCCAAGAAAATTTTGATTTCTAAAGCCTTTAATCCTGCATTCTGGTGCATTATGGAGCTATTTTTCCAGTTGTTTGTTACCAATAAATATTTATTTTTTATATCAATATGTGACATTTTTAAGCAGCTTAATTATTTTGTGGTTGATCCTTAACCTATTACTGAATGGTAGAATCAGCATTCATACCCAGAAAAAGAGCTAAATTACAATTTACATACTCATAACATTCTTGCTACGTATTAATAATTGATAAAAGATCGAAAATTGAAAAGACAAAAAAAATCGAATCTCATCCGAAATTTGCAACTTGCATGTCATACTTTATCCTATTCACGGTCAATTGCAACCAAAAGCTCGTAAAATGATTGATTATATTTGACTATAATAAATTGTGTTAAAACACGAATCATACCAGCATCGTTCAATGCTTTAAACATCTCGTCAATTGACATGCGTTGAATCATGAATGTTCGCGAGTGAACTAAATCTGCAAAGTTGGTTAACCCAGAAAAAGTCAGCTGCATCAGTCATATTTTCAAATTCATAAAAAAATGCACGTATATCGAATACAATTTACGGCATTAAGTTCACATGTCGCACGATCAAAGTTCACCGAATCGCTGGACCGCTCCTCTGAAGTTACCCGCGTCGGTTCCATCAAACCACCTTGATGTAGAAATTGTCGCCGCACGTGCGTTTGATAATTGAAACTGACGACCTTTACTGAGTACAGTTGAAACTTTTGTCTTCCGTAATAAGGTCAAAATGACCTCGAGTCGGAAATATTTCTTGTGTTGGGATTTTGATATTTTTATCAAGGAATTATCAGTGTGGAATATGAATTTAATAGGTATGTTCTTTAAACGTGGCATTTGTAGAATTCGAAATTATTGTTTGGATTTAATTTATAACACACGCGTTAATCGTAAATAATAAGTTTGGATTAACGAATCGCTTTTCCGATGTTACAATGTTACGACAAACATTAAAATCGTCGTATGAATCTGTCTGCAATTAAATAAACGACACAGTCAGTAATTTAGTGGAGATATCAATTATCACTAATCAATTAAAGCGTACGTGTTTACGTAACAGTTAGTAATTTACACATATGCATCGATCTAATAAAGTTTATTTTTCGGGGGACGCGTCAATGATTATCTAAGGACTCGCGAACGCTGATTGGTTCACGATGAGTATCGTTGGTATTTAACCCCGCCTCTCGCCTGTCAATTACTCGATACTAGGGACGCTGCAATTGTTTATTGTATAATCGTGTGTGACGACGATATTATGACCCAAGGTCAAACGCGTGCGTCGGAAAAAGCTTGCGTCCCGAAAACGCGTTGATCGCTGATTTTATGCGTCTGATTTCAAAAGTATGCATCCAAATACGCGAAATTACGCGTTGCCGAGAACCCTGAGTAGTCTTGTGTGTATCGGTGCTTTACAATTTACACTGTGTCAGCTCGTTATGCACTGTCAGTTACTGCATGCACGACCCTCACTCTTTCCCATCACAGCCGGAAAAATGTCCAATAGCCCAGGACAATATTTAGTTGTCAGGGAAATACCGGATATTTTAAAAGGCGGGGGATTGGCCGAGGTTTTTTATCACCCAATATTAAAATTCCCCGCCATCCACGCTGGTGGGGGTGGCATGGATGCAACTGACTTGTGCATAAGTAGCACAGAGTAGTCAGCGTTTACTTGGCTAACAGTAAAGAACCAAGAATTCTATCCGAAACAAGCTATGGGTAACACACCCGGATTCCTAGCTTGTATCTCACCTCTGTCTCTGCGATAATGACCAAGAGTGGGCCCTGCAAATAATTTGGAAAAGGAAGAAGATATCTAAATTGTCACATTTGCAGGAATGACAGCTGTGCCAATGGCAATGGTTCCTGAATACAGCAGAAGAAGTCAGATGTCAAGATTGAATTTACTGACATTTCAATTCCGTGACACGTCTCAAATCCGAACATTACTAATCTAGAAAGTCTGGATTATCAAACTACAGCATTGTTTACTGAATCAATCAACGAA
The DNA here is from genome assembly GCA_963678985.1 of Spisula subtruncata. Taxonomy (NCBI): domain Eukaryota; kingdom Metazoa; phylum Mollusca; class Bivalvia; order Venerida; family Mactridae; genus Spisula; species Spisula subtruncata. The sequence continues at coordinate 11,574,646 of OY787673.1, read as the reverse complement.
ATAAGACGTACCTTATAAATAAAATACGCATATAATTCTTCCTGACAGTCTTGTTTTTGTGACCTATATATTTACAGTAGCGCTAGATGCCATACACTTTAAGTTGCTAATAGTTCTAATCGTCGCAAACCGTTTCAAGTGTCGTAAAAAGCACAACCATACGGATAGAGCTAACGCCTGACCTCCCACTCACCTGTAGATTACCAATATGCCAATTGTTATCTAAGAATGGCATTTAGCTAGTTACGTAACGTATATTATATAATCTGCCCGAAATATAAACAGACATGCAACATGTACATGTTTATTTTTGCGTAACCAGTGTTCTACATTGTTTTTATGCTCGTGTTAACAAAATATGAAAGTGTGGCAAGTATGTCTTCATATTGTTTCAGAAGATTTTTCGTAATGAGAATCGTCATGAGAATGGCTAAATGCTATATTTTCACAACATTACAAGAAATATTGAGAAAGCAATACTTAAGCCTTTGAATGACAGTGTACTAGTATTTTATTAGTTGAAATACAATGTAAAGTGATTAGAAATAGTTTAAGATTTACAAGAACACGTGTTTTCATTTTTGGAAAATACACAGGGCCAAATGTAGCCATTTGTGAATGTTGTCCTTTATCAAAAAAATTAGATGCTTCCTGCACAAGTTTCCATTTCGTTCTTAGAACGACTGTAAACGTTATCTATAGTCCCTGATCCGGACATGAAATGTAGATACCATACTTAAAAACCTATCAATTACATGTATATATTGTACTCATGTAAGTGCATGTTGCAACATTGTTTACACACTGGCAAAGGAGATTATAACCGAAAATGCAAGTATTAAATGATGTCGGTTAGCAGTCATCAATTGTATCTATGTTTCAACACCAGGAAACGATAAGAATTATTAACCCTTTTTAGTGATAGGCTACTGTATTTATATGATGAACAATCGTGCTTGTCGATGGCAAGTTGTTTATGAGAATCCACCATAATGACTTTATCGTTATTTGTATCAGACAAAACGGACTCAAATTCTATTCCTTTGATATTAGATTTTATTTAACTTACAAGTTCTTTATTTGATAAAACTGTAATAAGACGCATCTTTTCATCTCTTTATAAGTTGTTGATAATGGCCTCGCTTATGCGCAATTTTTTGATGCACTTCCTTCTTTGAACATCACAATGAACGCGATACCTGCTGAGTGAAAACACTTAAAACAAAACGTTTGATCCATAGTAGTACTCTAGTATTATACACGGAAGCTCGCTAGGCAGAAATGTTAAGGTAATAACTCAGATAGAAGCCTTTGTGCATGTGCAGTGGTCGGCTTTACTATATCACTCATGAATACAGATAAAGGGAAGGGGAATTTTCCTGGTGCAATTATAGTGCATTCATCAACTGCACGATTTTGATTTTCTTTACAATGTTATGTTATCAATTTGTTCTACATAGTGAATAAAATATAACTATCAAAGGAGTTAGTTACTGATTAATTTATTATCTACATAATGACTCATTTTTTATGTAAACATGTTGTTGCAGTAATTTATAAAATGATGCAGATGTCCAATTATCCGTTCATTTCTTGTTTACCAGAAAATCGTAATAACCTGGCAACGTGTCCTATATATGCACCAAATGCATTTCAGCTCCGCTATACAATGTAGGCCTGTCATGATTTATGCACTGGTCAAAGGTGATAGCCCAAACTATCACACCGCTTCCTCTCCTTATAAATAGTCCGTCCGACGTTCATTTTCTTCATGGGGATTTGCGTCTCACTTCTGCAATTCGTAGCAATAAATTGTATTACAAATTTCGTTGAGAAATAAATATTAGTAGAGATACTATGTTTCTGCTCGGCGTACTTCTGTCGGCTACATACGTGCTTGGTATAGTCCAAGCATGGGTACCACCTTGTAACTCACCCGAGAATTTCCAGGTTATTCCTAAACATGATTGTTCTGGTTACTATATATGCGACCATGGAAGAGCAGTTGAGATGCCAAACTGTCCACCAGGATTGGTCTTCAGCCGAGCAGCGCATGTCTGTGTTACTACTGACAGCGAATACAATGATTGCACATACAGAGCTCCAGGAGTGCAACCTCCGGTGGCGAATGGTAAGTTGTGTTCACCTACATTTACTTTTTTGTAAATGAACGCCCGTCAGGAACGACATTCCTTTTTAATTTTATATTTCGGAACTTAATTTTAGTTTTTACCGATTGAAAAATTAATAAATCGCTGTTTTAGAATTCAAATGTGTAGGTCCTAATCACGATGTCCTAAGGTAACGACATAACATTATGTTATGAACTTCTCATTACAGCATTGTTAAATACATGTGACATCGATCACTTTGTGATTTTATGGCATGTCAAACGTTGCATTGTTTGTTACATTTCATTTGTGTTCTATATTTTGTACTTTTATTTTGATCCAAAAATTTATTATTTATACATATGCCGCAAGTTTTCCTTTAAATTCAACGATTGCTCATTTCAATGCAATAACGTACATTTATCCTTTATATTCAACGAATTTTTAATTACAGACAATCAAGTTTCATTTATATTCAATATTTTTAATTACATTTTGTATATTCAATATTTTCTTATTGATATGCAACGAATTACCATTTCGGTTCAAAAATAGTTATGTATTCGTAATTTGGTACGCAATACTTTTTTATTTATATTATCTTATTTATGTGCAACGGATTTTCATTTAGGTTCAATATTTTTGTTTTCGTAAGCAATACTTTTTCACTTATATTTTCTTATTCATTTACAATATTTCTATGTTTCACCATTTCTTGAATTTCACGTTTTTCATTCATTGTGTTTAGTAGGTGGACCATGGAGACCAACTTGTGGCACAAGCAGACATTTCCAGATCATTCCTAAACTGGATTGTTCCGGTTTCTATATTTGTGCATTCGGCAAACCAGTCGAGATGCCAGACTGTCCAGCTGGATTGGTGTTCAGCCGCACTGCGCATGTCTGTGTTACTACCGGGAGTGAATTCAATGATTGCACTCCAGGTGTTCCAGAAGATCTAACAGATCTTCCAGTAGTGAGAGGTAAGTGAAGTAGTAGAATGAAATGAACGACCATCGGGTCCGATACTAGTTTGTGATTGTGTATTTAAGACATATATTTTAATTTTGCATGATATTTTAGTGAATAAATCACGATTCAGAGTTCATTCGTGTAAACAGGGATTTTATATGCAATTAGTTTTCACTAATAATCAATATTTTCATACATGCATGCAATAGTTACTTTATATTCAAGGTTTTCTTATTAAGGTGGAATATTTTTCATTTAAATATTTTCCATTTATAGTCAATACTTTTTTATTTATATGCAATATTTTCCAATTATATGCAATAGTTTCTAATTAATAGGCAGTATTTTCCATTTATATTCAATATTTTCTTATCATGTTACGTTCAATAATGTTCCATTAATATTTGATAGCTGCTTATTTACGTGCAATAATTATATTATTCAATCATCCCGTAATTGTATATGCAATAAATAATAATTTCAAGTACGATTTATTATAATTACGTTATCCATGGTTGTAACATTTTTCAGGTCCTCTAACCGTCGATGCACAATGTAAGATGGACAGTAAAGCCATAATTCCACATCCAACCGAGTGCCAAGCTTACTATAACTGTAGTCTACATTACGACACAATTCCCAGATATTTCGAACAACATCTGGCCGAGTGTCCTTATCCACTATACTTCCACACAGTGACTAAGAAGTGTGAACATTTTAACAACGTGGAATGTGGACTTCGTGACGCGTTTAAAGACAGATGTAAGTTGCGTTTTTAACCTACATGTATTTAGTTTTATATCGTATAGCTGATTGAACAAGTTCTTTTCATTATTTTTTACAATTGCTTAAGTTACCAACTATTCCCTGCTTTTGATGGCCAAACTGTTTGAACATAAATTCAACGTTTTATACACACTTCTCGATTTGTTAAGTTTAATGAATATAATTGATGAAAATACATGTAAACACCGTTTAAACTAAATGTGACTGGCAAGCATCTACAGCATTTTTTTTCAAACTAAGTGTTTGGTGTGCGTTTCCTTAAAACTTCCCAAATTAATGAATTATATACATGTATGTACAATGTTTTATATTTTACTTTCAATGTAGAATTTATATGTTGAAGGTACAAATGGAAAAGTATAGTTCATTCCCTGATGTTACTGCTTTATTTGAAAAGTTTAATCTTTCGCTATTTACAGTTCTTCCAAACTCATGAAACTATGACGTTTTCAATTTCAGGCGATTACAGACAACACCAATGTAACACTGCCCATTGTGTACCTTGCACTATGCAGTTTTCAAGCTGCGATGGCAAAGAGAACGGAGCCAATATCCACGAGAACAGACTGTGGAGCCCTTACCATGTTATCTGTGATAGCGACCGTCATGTTTCAACCGAGGTGTGCAAACCTGGCGACGATGGTAGGGCGCAGTTTTTCCATCCAGAAAAGAACGAATGCGTATCGTTGGATTTTGTTCCACAGGATCATGGCGGTATGATGCCAGAGTGCCAAGGTAGAGCCGATGGGCTTTATCCAGACGAATTCGATCGTTGTGATAAATATATCATCTGCGAGAATGGGAGATTCTTGAGCATTGAGCAGTGTGCTTCTGGTGATGTCTTTGATCCAGAGAAGAATACCTGTGCACCGAAGGAAGAAGTATGTGGACCTTGTGGAAACAATGAGTGGTAGGTGGAAACTATGCTTGATTATCTTAATCATATGTTGAATTATTACTAGTATTTGATCCAAGAAGTAGAATCTAGTTAATGGGTGAGTTTGATCTAGTTGTACTTATAATGATATATATGCTAATACACGCAGTTTATATTTGCCATTGATTTTTTAATCAAATGGTAGATGTCTGCACTGCATGCTCCATGCTTTTTATGGTGTACCCTTTTTGAAGATTGATCTTTTTAAGAATTTCTAACATTCACCAAAATATAAGGTTCTGGTAAAACATTAGTTCAATGTGCGTAATGTTCATGCACAAAGAGAACAGCTCAATAAGTTCAAAGAACGCACCCCAATGTACCTTAACCCTAGCCTTTGACCACTGGATCGATACTGTTTGGAATGAATGTTTGTCAAAATTACATGTACTGTAGTGCAGATTAAAGTCAGAATAACAAAATTCATATTAAATCAATTGTAGCAATTCCTTGTTCAAATTACTCAAATTTTAATATAAAGTATATTGTAGTGTCAATAGTAAAAAGTTACATTCTTAGCAATGAAACTGTTTTGTTATTTCCGATTTGTTATTGTATTTAGTCTATTTATTAACTTTAATTTAAAGTGCTTTATTTTGTATGTACATGTGTGCACTTAAATTAATAGTGTGTGTATGTGTGTGAGTTTAAATACACTGACTTTCTTTGTAAATTGTTGTGTCATATGCCTTTAACCAAAATTACGTACAGAATTATCAATAAAGCATATACTTTTCTTTCAGTTAATCCAGAGGGCCTGTCATCACATGCTTCCACAAGATACAGTCGACTGTCTACATACAAGCTATAGTGTTACATTAAATATGCATCATGAAATATGAACATTTAATTATTCGTATTTGTAGTCTTCTGCAACATTTCTTAGGTGCAGCAATCTCATTAAAAGCATATCCTTACATTTGCTCTGTTCCTTTACGCTGTTGTAGCACTATAATGTAGTGAAGCGTAATGGGGGTATGAGTTTAATGCGATTGGTGATACCGATGCATATTTTGTTACATAATGTATTTGCAAATACAATAGAAAAGGTCTCCATGTTGGTTCCATTGTAGGACAGTCATTAAAATGTGTAAACAGTAAATCTGAAAGCGTTTTAATGCATCCAAGTAACCGTGTAGTTTTATACCCCGACACGCCCACAACTAAAAAAGGACAGGTCTGTTATTTTCGTATGCAGACATTATCAGCTACTGGAAACCCGTTATACTATTGTACAAAACATGTACCATTTACTCAGAAGATCAATTAGAAGAAAACTATGAAGAATCTTCGCATCGGACAGCTTAGAACTATCTACATCTACATAATACGTTAATCTGTCAGACTTGACAATAAATTAACTATCTTCTAACCCAGTTCAAAATGATGGTACATGCTGCACATGTTTCATCAAAATTTTAGCGATACTCACTCAGATTGCCGTCATGCAACGTGTGTATTGTTCTGGCATCAATAGACTATAATTGCATGATAACTTAAATATTAATTGCAAACAATGTTTCCTGCACTATAAATATCGATACAATATGGTGATATATATCACTCAATATCTGAGTACAGTAAGCACTATAAAGGCATTCTGTCTCAATTTCAACGGCACATGTACACAAGTAGTGTAGTGCACGTATATGTATACTAAGTACATGCAATGTAAGCGCACAAACAATACGTTAAACATTATATAACAAGCAAAATAACTTGGAAACTATACAGTAATGAATGATACAACAAATGATGTGAAGAAAAAATCATACTTTATTTCACAGACCAAAATCGTAATTTAGGTCTTTGTTTATTTTGAGATCGTGGTGGAAGATAAAAACACCATTTAATCATTATGTTTTAACAAATATTTTGCTACGGTGTTTTAGATTTAGCAATTATTTATCAATTGGTACAAATCAAAGACCTAAAATGCATGCATTATAATAACTATTTATGTCTTTGGTACAAATACACAAAGATCTAAAAATACATATTTGCCAGATTAGACAAGTGCGCTAACCACAGAGCTACAGAGGCGTACATTTCATATGCGACAATACAATGCAACGAGTGTGTCCTGGAAAGTAAAAGAAATAAGAATAAAAAGAAAGAAGGTTTAAGATAACATTTCACCACTACACTACACGTGTTGTAAGACCCGCGCATCGAATTTCTCAATCAGTATGGCAGAGGTTTATCTCATTTCTGCTTTAAGAGATTGGAAAATAGCTTTTTTAAACTTGGCCGGTGAACCGTTATATTTCTGCTGTCGTGAAAATCACTAATCCAAAAAAGTGTCAACAAAGACGAAGTAAACGATATTTAACAATTTATCGCCTAAAGTCACTATTATAAGTAGAAGGTAAGTCATATACCACGACAAATGTTATATTGTCATTTATTCTATACTTTTACTATACGATTTTTTGTATTTTATTGTGATTTGACCTTTCAACTCTGCACAGAACCCAGCTGATAGCCAAGGTCCAGCTGAAGCCAGGGACCAGAGTAGCTGCTGACAGGCTAAAGTAGATTTTTATATATTACATACTAAACGACTTAAATGACATATTGATGCTAACTCATCTGGCATTCTCCGCCGGTTCAATCTGGGACTCGGGCGGCACGGTGGTCGAGTGGTAAGACGCTTGACTCCTGATCGAGAGGTCCCGGGTTCGATTCTCGGCCGGGACACTAAGTCATTTCAGAAATACTCTTTAGTGTTTCCCACCCAACTAGAGATGATCCTGGTAGGAAACCAACCCAAGGGTAGTCTCCCGTGTATCGGTGCCCTACACCGGGCACTTTAAAGAACCAAGGAATCTATTCGAAACAAGCTAGGGTATCGCACCCAGATTCCTTGTATCTCACCTCTGTCTCTAAACATTTGCGATAGTGCCCAAGAGTGGGCCCTGCAAATAATATGAAAGAAAGAAAGAAAGTTATACACTGTATCGACATTAGCAGATTAGTCCAACTTAAAGCTCTTTCAGTCTTTGACGATGATCATTCCATTTCAAGAGGTTGATGCCAGTATAACCAAAAGACCATTTAGTTATGGCATCCAGAACTATATATATCGACATTAAAGGACTTTAGGTTAACATATTTCAAGCACTACTTGGCAAAGGAAGTGTTTACTGATCATTGATATTTCCTTGATAGTCAGCTGAAGGGAAATAACAGAAGTCGAATGTTAAACATGTACGTATGATACTAGTAGTCGATGGTGAAACATTCATGAACATGTGATACTAGCAGTTACTAGTTAATATAAATATGTCACTCATTGTTGATTGCTCTTACTGATCAAGTACAAACCAATAAGTTCCTGTTTATCATAACTTATGAAATTATCAAATCCTGGAGTGAAGTGTCAAGGATAATATATCCATGTTTCTCATACATTTCCGGCACACTTCAAAAGCGACTTTGCATCACTACTGGCATGCGAGTGATGACCGGACAAAATTGGCATACAATACTTTGTATGAAATTAAAAATCGTCTTTTCCTCATAATTTTTTGTGTTGACACATACCTGGGTTCAAGGTCTTTGCTAAACTCAACTTTTTCGGCCTTACATGAGTGTTAAAAAAAACAATCTACCTCCATGTTATTTTTAACCAACTTGTTTTCCTGATAGGTGAAAAATATCCTTGTAAAAAAGATTTTTTTTTCCCCAATTATTCTTGGTTGGGAAATACAATTGTCTGATTTTCCAGGGCAGTAAGTCTTACAGGGTTCGCAACTAGACTTTAAAATGTCCTTACCGTAAATTTCATCCAAACTCCAGGAAATGTCCTTAAAAAGTATTTCTTCAAGCTTAAATTTTGGTTAATAAGCCTAGAATTAGTTTGCTGCGTATAAAAAAATGGACTGAAACGTCACAACAAAAATGGTAAAAAGAGCAGATGAACAAATCAACTCATAACTGTACTGACAACAACTGCCAAGTTGTATTTATTTTCAATCATTAATTATTATTCTTTGTTTGAAATTTCATTATTGTATATAAGTCTAACGCGATATTTTGCAATGTCAATATAAACAGAAATCACTGACCATTACATCGATTTAGGGAGAGCGGAAGTGTATTTTACCTGCTCCCTTCTATTCACCAAGTAAATTAAAATAACAGTAAAGCTTCGCCACATTCACATGAGCCTGACCTATTGATTAGCATAATTTAACAGTCGATATAGTGTCTACGTTTACAACACCGAGTGTATGTTTTCATAATCGGGGAGTATCACAAAGACGCTCCAGATGTAATACAAACACAAATCTGAAATACCGATATTGCACGATTTGCTTGCGGAAATTAATATAATCAAAGCAAAAATCTTGTAATATATATTCTTGCATAAAGGTCAGGCTCAGGTCACAATAGCCAAGCTATACACATTGAAAAAGATAATCCCTTTTCCAATATCCTTATATGTTGTATACCTGATCTGACTGTTTACTTTAAGTGGCACAGGCCCAATACCGCGTTAGAGTTATACCATAAGAATGTTTAACTTAAACTGATAAATCTGCTTGTACAAGGACAAGTGTACAAGCACCAAATATTCATGACAGTCCAGTAAATAATACTTATGTTTACCTTAGGTAGATTATTCCTTTATTTATAAATATCATCAATTATTTAAAGTTTTTATATTCAGGAATTTAATTTCATGGATGACCTCAATCACGAAATTTAATTCTCCATGGATATTTATTTAGTCATTTCTATAGTATCTGATTTTAAGTTAGTGGATAATTTATCCTTGAAATTACGTCCCCATGAAATTGTTTCTTTTTGTTAAAAAAACATGAAATTTTGTCTCAGTGAAATTAAATTATTTACTGTAGTTATCAGACATGATAGTTATAATGTTTAAATCACCACAAATACCGTATGCATGTACAATTTTGACAAAGAAAATTTAGGTTTCAGAAAGTTATGTTCATCAGTTTAAATGCATTGAAATTGTTAAAAAAACTTAAATACTTTTGTTAAACGTGATACATTTCTTTCATACATGTTCTGTAGTCTGTACATATTACATGTTACATGATACAAGGCCTACTTGTAGGCAAGTTATAGTGAAGAGATATGACCCAGATTTGTCTTATCCTGAGATAAGAGTAGTGTGTTAAAGGCACTTGAATAAATGTCAATTACCACTGGTACGGAGCGATGTCAAAGCGTAACGCAAGTCCAGACGACAGCCTGTTATAGACTCTTTCAGACAATAGCCAATACTTCTTAGTACCTTGGGGCGGGTAAAACAGGTTTAAATGGTATTTTCACTTATTTCTTATGTTTTTATGGAAACAAAGATAATGTTCAACAGTGAATGATTATCCTATGTATGAATGTACCCATTAAGCATTTTAAATGCTTAACACTTTGATTTTGTTTCGTTATTAGTATGGTGTAATCAACGGAAACATAATATCTTTAAATAAAGGCTTATATGTTATCTTAATATATGAAATATACCATTTTAATAGTCAATACAATACCTATAACTGACATGCTTGTAATACCATGCAAAATAATCACCTTATAACAAATTATTTCCAAAAAATAAAATTCATACATGTCATAGTTTCGATCAGACGGTGTCATGGTCTGCATACGAAGTCCAAGTACGGTGTCGTGATCTCTAAACGAAACCTTTATAAAATACATTTCTTTCGGAGTACAGAGTTTGCATTATTTCTGGCATACACGTTGTTATGACGAGATCGAGAGAAACAGAAAATGATAAGGAAGTCTTGTATGTGTTATCGGGTGATTTTAACTTGAGTATGAATGCACTATTTCTTCTAAGTACTAACGGACATGTTACGTACACACACAAATCAAAATATCAATCTGCAGCAACTACATATTATCACCATTTATAATGGCTTGGCGTTATTTGACTATTAAAACATTATTAAAAGTACATGCCTCTCTTTATCACATTCACACTTGGATACAAATATGTGGCTTCTTTTAGTTAATAAGACCCAATGGGTCATATACGTGTTTTGTGTTTTTTCGGCCACTGGTCCTAGCATTTGTAATTTCCTTAATATGGAGATTGGCGCTCTCAATTGAATGATCATTTGATTGTTACACATAGAAATACATAAAATGTTCAATGGAATGTGCCGTGCGCATCTTTTTAAACACATTTTTTCTAATATAATGGCATGTATCCCTGCTCAATTTAGCTGCGCCTGCTTCATACGTTGACTGGTTATGTGCTATCTCGTTTGAAATGGCCACTCATCTCTGTTACAAAATATACCTTACAAATGTTTAGTTTAGCCGATTGGAATATTGTAGTGAAATCATCACCTCTTATTATCATTAATACTATTTATGATTTTACTTTTTTGGAACACAAGTTCAAATGCAGCTTTTGTGAAGTGTGCAGTGAGAGTGAAAATTCAGCAATAAGGCACTGCATGCGAAGTCACGACGATGAGAAGATTTCTTATCTTCATTTCTTCAAATCAGAGGACAAACTAAAATACGAAATATGTTGTTTTAAAATTACAGGAAGTGAGTTGAACTGTGATCCGAAATCAGTGTTTATTAATCAGGAGACAGGAAAACATAACATTCCTATACAACAATGTGGCACAAGTCCAATAAAAAAGATGTGTAAAGTAAACAACAGTTCGAACTCAGTTCACAACAAGGTATTCAATGACATTGACAACACTTCGTCTACATGTGAAGGTTAACTCGGATAGTACTCCTAGTACTTATCGAATCAAGGTTAACTCGGATAGTACTCCTAGTACTTATCGAATCAGAAAAAAGCATATGCACACAACAACTCTTGTTGACTATTATTACAATTTAGTTTGATGACTACATAAGTTTAACAAAAGTTCTCCTGCAAGTATTTTCATTCTATGTCCCATCAGCATTTGTTCTATGACATTAAGACTACCTATATATCACAATAATTCATCAAGTTTTATATAAACGCCTTAACATTTTGAACTAACGAACAGGTAAGCGATGTTTATACAGGTTTGACTGGTATAAGATATATACATCAGTTATAGTCCAGTCATTGAAGCTAAAAAATATAGTCAACCTCAAACAAATTGCAAAACAGAGTTTCTTTGCATTTTCATCATCTACAGACTATTATCAACTACAGACAAAACGTCAAATATGCAAGTTCAGTGGGGAAAATACAAAAAAATCGACATGTTTAAGGTCACTTTTGGTAGCAATTTCAGCATTTTCCTTATTTCATACTACATGGGGAATTTTAAGTTCTAATAATTCCCATGTAAGTCGATAAATATTTACTAATTGCACCTTAAAGCTTATATTTTCTGAAAGATACAACCTTCTTCTATCGAATACAAATATTGATTTCATCATCAGACAATTTACTTTTCATATATTTGCCAGTCTACGTGTTGGTATACTACCCATTCAAATGTCGACAAAATGACTCAAAATAGTACTTGGAAGGGGAAACAAAAGTTTTACTCATTTCTTTAATATTAATCCAATTTGTTTAAAATTTACACATATCATGTGTTGTATACATGTATGTCTAATGGAAAAAGGATATTTGTGTTTGGACAGTATGCAATATTGTCAATATACAAAATGTACACGAATTTATCGATTCGGGAGAAATAGTGATTGTTCTCTTTGTCTGTTCGTCCACAATTGCATTTGTATTCACAATTTTGACTTTATGATTATGAAACTTGGTCAGAGTGATCATCTGAACAAAATTTAGGCCAAGGTAGAAAATGGATGATCAAGGATAACAAACTAGGTCACAAGGTCAAATTGTAGCAAAACCTTGTGTAGTCGCTAGAGGTCATAATGTAGACCTTATATTTATGAAACTTGGTCACAATAATAATATCAACAAAATATAGGTCAAAGTTATAAATTGGGTCATCCGGGGTCAAAAAGTAGGTCACTAGTTAAAATCAAAGGAAAACGTTGTGTAGGTACAAAATTCACAATTTTGGTCTAATATTTATGCAACTTGGTCACAATGCTCATCTCAAAACATCTAAGACAAGTATGTTATTGAATAATTTGGGTCAAAATTAGGTCAATAGGTGAAAATAATTGATGCGACTTTTTGCGCATGAAGGTTTGTCTATTTTTTGACCTAGTGACCTAGTTTTAACTCATGATAAGTAAATATTGAATTTGACCTACATTTTGTCTTCATCATCCATGTGACATGGTTTCATAAAGATTAGGTAAAAAGGGCGCCTTCTAAAGATTTGTTCTATAATTTGGCCTAGTGACCTAGTTTTTAACTCAGGTGAATCCAATTTCATACATGACCTTGAGTTTTGTAAGGTGATCATTGTGACTAAACTTCACAAGTGTAAGGTCGAAATTGCGACCCCTGGTGACTATATCTTGTTTTTTCTTTATTTTGACCCAGTGACCTAGATTTTGGCTCCGGTTAACTCAAACTTTTATTTTACCTAGATTAGCTTTCGATGATCATTGCTGCCAAGTTTCATAAAAATCAAACCAAAATTGCGACCTCTAAGCACGATGTAAAATTAAGTTACTGGTACAAGTCAAGATTTATTTACATCAAAAGTGACAAATATCGCGAAAACATGTGACAATTCAATATATTTGTAAATATCTCAAAAAGTCCCACGAATATTCAATTAGGACATTTTGTACATTGCTAAGGATAGCTTTACGCACCATATAAACACAAAACTGTTTGTTTTGCAATTAGTTTGAGGTTAAAAGTTAAAATGACTGGACTATTAACGGGATAGTTCCCTCATTGGTATAACTTATTGAATGGACTATCTTTGGTTATCATTAACATTGTGTGTTAAGATAGAACGTAAAAAGTAGTTCTACAACATCTGTTATTAAAAGTCGACGACAGAATGGTTGGAGATTCCGCATCTTGAGCAGTAAAATACGGGTCTGATCCCAGGCAAATTGTGTCTGTTACCAGGATGATATATAGGTAGTCTTAATGTCATAGAACAAATGCTGATGAGACATAGAATGAAAATACTTGCAGGAGAACTTTCTTTACAGGCGTATTGAACATTTGTGGTTCAGAAATGTCTGTCGTCGTTACATTCATAAATGAGCCGACATTTATGCCACTAACATCAACCGAATCTCCATATTCGTAAGAGATTTCCTTCTGGAGAATGTCGTCTATTATCTATATCACTTTCGTTTAGAGTGCAAGACATTCCCTAAAAATCAACAGCTTCACATTTTACGGCCTGTGAGACATGTACGTTTATCAATACACGTATCATAGCAAAGATAGTTCTTATAGAACATTATCTGGTTATAATAACTCATTTGTACTATTCATATTGCGATATATTAAACATAATTAGTATTTTCTTTAATTTTTCGCGAAACATGACTACTTCAGGTATAAATATAAACTTACTACACACGTTTAATTATATTTTTTAGCGTAATAATTTAGAACAAATACTTATATGTGGATGTGTTGAACGATCGCATCAAGTAAAACGTTATTAGAGGGGTAAATCGTTGTAAAGAAGACACACTCAAAAGCGTGCTGCCTGATGTGCAAAGTGTCTATGGTATTTTCGCGAGGAGTCTATAGCAGGCTGTCGTCTGGACTTGCGTTACGCTTTGACATCGCTCCGTACCAGTGATTACATGCTATATAAATAAATCATTGTCACACAGTATCAACACAAATCCTTATCACAGTATCATTTCTTTTGATTCTACTGGTATATAAATCAATTTGTATAACTTATTGCAAGCACAACCACCAGTAACTTCCTGTCACTGACACATTGTATGACTTATTGGGAGACTATACAATTCAACTTGTATGACTTGTTGCAAGCAAAAGCACTGGTAACTTCCAGTCACTGTATGAGATACTATATTGAATACACAATTCAACTTGTACGACTGTTTGATAGCAAAAATACCCATAACTTCCGTTTAGTGTATTACTTATTGGGAGACTCTACAATTCAATGTGTAAGACTTTTTGCTATAGTTCGGAATAGAGATGATCCTGGTTGGTAACCCAGGGATAGTCTTGCGTGTATCGGTGCTCGTTAAAGAACCAAGGGATCTATTTGAAACGAGCTAGGGTATCGCACCCGGATTCCTTGTATCTCTAATATTTGTGATAATGCCCCAGAGTGGGCCCTGCAAATTATATGGAAGAAAGAGTATTGAGCCATGACTTCACTTTTAGCGGTAGACTTTATATGGCAAATTGTTCAAGGTCACAGCTCAGATGTCACCAAGAGTTTACTTGTTTATACACTGTGATCGTAAGATAGTGACAGTAAACAAAACTGATCAATTTCCAAAAAGCTATTCATAAACTCTCAGGTAACCGTATCATCTAAAGAAAAAGATAAAAAAAAATCATCAATAAATTTTATGTTGCTAATTTTTTACAATGATTTATGTTATGTTCAGCGTATAGGAATCAGTATTTTTAGCTTAAAGGTTTACTTTTTAGCTCACCTGTCACATAGTGACAAGGTGAGCTTTTGTGATCACTCTCCGTCCGTCCGTCGTCGTCCGTCAACAATTGGCTTGTGTACACTCTAGAGGCAGTTTTGATCCAATATTCATGAAACTTGATCACAATGTTGTTCTCTATGAAATCTAGGCCGAGTTTTAAACTGGGTCATGTGGGGTCAAAAATTAGGTCACTAGGTCAAATCTTAGAAAAACCTTGTGTACATTCCAGTTGTTACCAATTTGTTTCAATCTTCATGAAACTTGGTCAGAATGTTGTTCTCCATGAAATCTAGGCCAATTTCGAAACTGTGTCATGCGGGGTCAAAAACTAGGTCACTACATGTAGGTCAAATCTTATAAAAACCTTGTGTACACCCTAGAGGTCACCGTTTTCATCCAATCTTCATGAAACATGGTCAGAATGTTGCTCTCCATGAAATCTAGGCCAAGTTTGAAACTGGGTCATGTGGGGTCAAAAACTAGGTCACTAGGTCAAATCTTAGAAAAAAACCTTGTGTACACTCTAGATGATATCAATTTGATCCAATCTTCATGAAACTTAGTCAGAATATTGTTCTTCATGAAATCTAGGTCAAGTTCGAAACTTGGTCATGTGGGTCTAAAACTAGGTCACTAGGTCAAATCTTAGAAAAACCTAGTGTTCACACCAGAGGTCACAATTTTGACCGTATCTTCATGAAACTTGGTCAGAATGTTGTTCTCTATAGACTCTAGGCCAATTTCAAAACTGGGCTATGTGGGGTCAAAAACTAGGTCACTAGGTCAAATCTTTGAAAAACCTTGTGTTCACTCCAGAGGTCGTGGTTTTGATCCAATCTTCACGAAACTTGATCAGAATGTTGTTCTCTATGAAATCTAGGCCAAGTTTGAAACTGGGTCATGTGGGGTCAAAAACTGGGTCACTAGGACAAATCTTAGAAAAACCTTGTGTTTACTCCAGAGGTCGTGGTTTTGATCCAATCATCATGAAACTTGGTCAGAATGTTATTCTTTATGAAATCTAGGCCAAGTTTGAAACTGGGTCATGTGGGGTCAAAAACTAGGTCACTAGGTCAAATCTTAGAAAAATATTGTGTTCACTCCAGTGGTCACCGTTTTGAACCAATCTTCATGAAATTTATATGGTCAGAATGTAGGTTGTACTGATATCTAGACCAATGTGCAACAGGTGAGTGACCTAGTTTATCTTGTTTATCATTGCATTAATTCAGATTTTACTTTCTAATCAAGATGAATAGATTCACTTGTTTTCGCTTCGGTAAATACATGTAACTAAATGAACGCAGTAATATTTCAGATAAAATAAAACCATTTGAGTTGTGCATAGTATATTTTCCAATCTATCAGATTGAAAATTTGTGTAGATTTAAAATACTTAGGATAGTTCTCATCTCATTTTATTATTTACACCAATCAATGTTGAGGCACTTAGCATTTGGTGTCACTTTGAAGCCACAGGTAACAGTATCATTGAACCGGCTTGTGAATTTCAGTACAAATGGACCTTGAAATTTTTTTTAAGTTTTCAAAAAAAAAACTGTTTTTCGTTTTCAACGATACAGTTGCCTGTGTTTGAAGCCTACTGTTGCCTCAATCAAGATTATGCATAGAATATTTTAACTGGAATTACTGGGATTTGATTAATTTTGTTATAAGCATTTACTTATGCAATTTACTAATGGTATGAATCTGATTTATCAGGTTGGACATACCATGTGACTTTTTGGCTAAGTCTGCAAGTAAAATTGTGTCAACAAAAAGTTAAAATCAACCGTAAGTATCTTATTCTTTCATTGATTTTCACGAGAAAGAGCACTGCTCACACAACTTTTTTACTTGCAGACTTAGCCAAAAAGTCATGTGGTATGTCCACCCTGTTAATAGTCAGTCCTAAACTGGAAATGAAGTGATAAATAATTATCTTTTTGGTTCTGATAAATTTGGTGTAAACTTTACTTAGTCACCTGGATGCAGTAAGTGACCGTTAGATTTATTTATGCCATGGTTTACTTACTAGTAACTTTCTTTCTGCCTAATGACTGTGAATAGTAGTTAGACTTGGAATTTTGTAATGCCTTACCTTGTCATATTGTGATGAGCCTTGTCTGCCTGTCTCACAGGTTGATGCTGTTGTCAACTCATGTGCACCTGATAGTTCAAGATGTTTACCATGTTCCCCTGAATAAGTGCCATGGGGGAGATTTTATTTAGGGGTCTTAATTTTAAAAAATCATAAATAATATATTTCTACGCTATTAATGAAGCAATAACAAAATATTGATAACCATTGTATAATTTTTAACATCAATAACTGTACAATATGTAAAAAAAGATTGTTCGGTGTCACTTCCAGCCTCCATTTGAGCCTCCAGGGGTGGTATACAAAATAGATCTTACTTGACTTTAGGCTAAAACTATAAGGTGGAAGAAAATAATGTAATAAAACATCCCGCTGGTTTGTTGACAAAATGACAATTCCCTGGGACATAAGCGTTTAATGAACGCAGCCTTATTCTCGTTTATATTGACACACCAGTAACATGGTTCATTACTTTCTAGGTACAATAAGCAAGATTCAGTATTCAGATGAGAAATCTGGAGAGGATATTTGATGTGCCATGTTATTGTGATTGACCTGCCCTTACTCAACCATCAGTGATCATCAGACGACAAGATGAAGTTTGCGGAACATTTAGGGGCTCATATAACCCCAGAATGGCGGAAGCAATATGTCCAATATGAGGTAATGTATTATATTATGTTTTTAACCATCAGTTCAATTTCAAGTTGTATATTTCCGAACCAAACCACCCATCTTTGATGAAGGGATATATTGCTTTGCCCAAGACTGTTCATCAATCGTTTGGTAGACCAAATGCTTTCCGTTCATTTACATAAGAACGCTTGACCCAGTCCCTAATGAGGAATCTATCCCATTCGAAAGAATACTCAGTTTACGCAGTTACACCCAGTTAAACCTAGATAAACATAGTTTACCCAATGGATGAGCTTATGTTTATAACAATTATCATTTAACTTTGAACATACTGTAAACCTTTGCTGTTATTTCTTGTAGATAATGAAAGATATGATATATCAATCACAGGAACAAGCACCGTCAGAGGAAGGTAGGGTACAGTTTGTAAGAACTACTGAATCTACATTGTTAGTAGGGCTGTAACGGTATACCGCGGTACACGAAAGACCGCAGACTTCAGTCCCACACGGTTCACGGTACAAGAGTTGCAAATTTCGGTACGGTTCGGTATAAGCCTTTTTTTAGCAAAATGATATTTAGAGAATGAAAATGTCTGAAATTCCACTGATTATGTATAATTATCATGCATCACTCGTTTTAATTGTATTAAGATATGTCTCATACTGTCGAAATCCATTTAAAATAGTTGATAGCCACATAATAATTGCTGTTATAGAATCAACAAATTCGTTGTCACTTAAAAATTGTAGTTTTTAAGCTACTGTTAGAGAATATTGTATCATACCGAAATATACCGAACCGTTAGAAAAAATGACGGTACGTATCATATTGTGAGGTGAGCGTACCGTTACAGCCCTAATTGTTAGATAGTCTTTGTAAATTTAATAGGCATGCATCGTCCTCTCAGGTTAAATTCCGACCCTCAGGGACATCATCTCTTAAAAGTGAATATTAGATACAATATTCAGTGTTGTAGAACAACCCTTGTAAGTTACTCCCTTGTATATTGCCTTATTGTTAATGAAGGCACTGTAATTGATTTTCCGAGTAATTTGTGAACAGAGGATGATTTTTGGTGCTTGAGAAAATGTGACATGGGCTCATTCTTATTTTTGTGTCATGTAGAGTTTTACTATAATACTGTAGAATCACTGAATTGCAATGGTACAAATTTTTGCTTAGTTTTAGTAAAAAAGACCATTTAGATGGGACGTTTATTTGTGGATTTTGCATTCAGGTAATAAATACAAGGGTCACAATTATTGTTCTATGGGACTTAATTTCGTCGGGAGAAGGTGACCCACAAAATCCAAGAAATTTAATCCTTATGAAAATTAACTATTTTACGGTACATATTTTAAACTATTTCAGTCACGGATGAAAGTAACATACAGAGATATTTTGCCAGATTTGATGAAAATTTCTTCCAATTCTGTGACAAAGAACTTGCTAAAATCAACACATTCTTTTATGGTAAGTACAGATGTTTAATAAATGATAATATCGGTCCTTATTTCATATGTTCGGGAAAAAAAAATTTGGTATGAAAGAGTTTGAATTTCATATTTTTATGCTTCCCGAAATTTAGGGAACATACAGTTGCCGCTTTGTCCTGTCATTCCGTCGTTCCATCCAATATTTTTGTTCGGAGCCTACCTCAAACAGTTTGTGAGGTATCATCACGAAACATCATAGGTGGATTGATCTCAATGAGTAGAAACACAACTCTACATTACCTATTTTTGGAGTTATTGAAATTTCTGTGAAGCTGATCTGAAAATGGATTTCCAGATTAATAGGACCTGTCAAAAAGCCAAAAGTCCAAGCTTCAGCTGTAAATATTTGCAATTATTTCTGAATTTAAGAATGGATGTATGTATTTATTTCCAGAGAAGATATCGGAAGCAACTAGGAAGTATGCCAGTCTGAAAGCTGAGCTACAGCTTTATACAGAGCATGAGAAGAAGCCTTCCACTCTACATCTCCGTAGACGACGTTCAACTCCGGGTGGATTCTTCAAAGGTTTGTTTTCATTAATAAATTTGTAAATTTCATTTAAAATATATTATATTTCCAAAGAAATTGGATGGGGCAACAGGCTTAGCCTATATTATCACTCTCCTTAAACAATTAAACAATTTTGTTAATATTGCTTTCCTACCTAAAAATTTGAAAATCATATCCCTTTTCCCTGATTTCAAGCAATAAAACACACAATTTATTTAAGCCAAATTTACCAATTTTACTGAAAACAATATTAAGTATGACAGCTTTTATTGCTAGACCATGTTGTTACAGTTACTTGTACATGTACTTTAACATAAAATTTAGTAATTGTGTTCATGTAAAAAGTGCCTCAAACATGTTGTTCCTTTTGCCAATGATGGAAAAATGCTGCAAACATTCCATGGGTCAAGTTCACTAACAGAATAAAAATGACCACTATGCTTATCTTAAGCCTAGGTCCCACAGAGCATTTTTGCCTTGGCGATGTACTCCCGGTTTAATTAATGAGCATGGGGAGGCATCAGGAAAAGGATCCTTGTGGTCTACGGGAAGCTTCGGGCAATTCATTAGAAAATTTGTAAAATCCCTGTTCCCGATGCCTCTGGAAGCTCATAATTATTTCAAATCAGGAGTACATCGCCAAGGCAAAAAATGCTAAGTGTGACCTAACCATTATCCTATACTTAGTGTGACCTAACCATTACCCTCTACTTACAGAGAAGGAGCATAAGGAGTTGAATCGTACGAGAAAGTTACATGATCTGAAGTTAGCGTTCAGTGAGTTCTATCTCAGCCTGATTTTGTTACAGAATTATCAGACTCTAAACTTCACAGGATTCAGAAAAATTCTCAAGAAACATGATAAGGTATGGTATAATATATGATAGCCTTGTTTGTCATTTAAACTTAACTTATTATAAACTTATTATAAACATGCTAGCATCGTAAAGACCTTTCGCTACAATAACATGTTGGAACATATTAATGAAAACAACTCTTGTTTGTCTAAAATGCTTGATTGCTTATGTTTTCCTGTTTTCCAATCATTAAATAAGGCAAAGTGCCTTAGTCTAGTGTGACATTACTTTTGCTGTGCTCTTGTTGAAACTCTAAGCACTAATGTGGACATACACTCACCTTATAGCACTTGTTGTTCATGATATGTACTATCAGGGGTGTTGCAATTGACTAGGAAGTAGGGATTTTGGCTCTTGAATTTTCAGAAGAAAAAAAATTTGCACTCAAGATTTTTGTTTGAAGGGACATTTTCTCTTAAAGTCTTTCGCCTATGAAATGGTACCATTGAGTCAAAAATAACCAAATGACCATTCAGATTTAGAAGCTAGTAGAAATCCTGTTTTGTGTGTCTCCATAGCTTAGTGTTTGCCACCTAATCTGGCGACCTGGGTACAAACCCAGTTGGAGACACTCATATGCCTGCCATATTTCAGCAGAATCCTGACTGGCAAATAAAGGCTTTGCTCGGCATTTATAGAAAACCGTTTTAATTAAATATGTACGTATATAATCACAGATGATGAAGACAACACGAGGTGTGGTGTGGAGACAAGCACATGTTGATACTGCTGCTTTCTATACTAACAAGGAAGTGGATCATCTTATATCAGAAGTCGAGGTAAAACTTAACATAAATGCAGCCTTCCCATTGGTCAATTTGAAAATTGTAGATAAATGCAGCCATGCCATTGGTCAATTTGAAAATTGTAGATAAATGCTGCCATGCCATTGGTCAATTTGAAAATTGTAGATAAATGCAGCCATGCCATTGGTCAATTTTAAAAACTTATTCAAAACCAACCAATCAGACATGCTCATTACAATAGTTAATTTAATGCAGCCTTGTCAAATATTTGTGAGGGATTTTATTTTGTTGATTTCATGGCTGATCTCAACCACAAAATTAAATCCCAACATATTTCTATAGTATATAACTTAGTGTACAAGGTATCCTTGGAATAACTTCCCCACAAAATAGGGGGTTTTTTTTCACCAAAACCACAAAATTTAGTCCAATTGAAATTAAATGATTTTAAGTACATGTTTCAGATATATAATTTTTACTTTTCAGCAAAATGTGACATCTAATTTAGAGGGAGGTAACAGACAGAAAGCAATGAAGCGGTTAAGAGTTCCTCCCCTTGGTGATAAGGTAAGTGTATGTACAATAATAGGGGTCTGGGTACTGTTTTATCAACATCAACACTTAGGGATATCGTAAACTACTACTAAGTACTAAGTATCTGCATACTAAATGTCTGATTTTAAAATTTGCTACCTTTATAACTGGGTACATGAACTATCAACTTCTACTGTATGTTTAACAAAATCCTGACTATGTATAGCTAGTTTGCGATAGAAAAAAATCGTGTTTTTTAAATATTTCTCTGTAATTACTACACCTACAAGTATGACATTTTGCTCGACTAAATGAAATATATCTACCTAATACATACTTAAATTTCAGCAACATCAGATAGGAGTTAAAAAAGTTTTGTTCATAAGTTCTATGTAACATATTTGTAGTTTTGTATGAAAAATCAAGTAGGAAGACTTGATACTTGCAACAGCCAATTTTACCATCACGTGGTACGCATAACGGTATATTTACGTATTTGCAATCTACTTAATTAAACACATGCGAGGCCCGTCTGTGAATATGACGAAGTACATGCTATTGCTGTACATTGCATACAAGCGACACACCTAAATAAATCGAAAAACAAGGGCCTCCTAAGTCTTGTCTTTATAACGGCAATCACAATCCCGACGATCACAGAGGGTAACGGTTAAATAATTGATAGTAAATCATCAATGGAATACCAGATTACCTCCCTGCGTTAGACTGTAAATACGCATGTAATTTCAATATGTAATTAAGAATAAATGTCTTTTAATTGGTGACTAAAAATTATGAAATTCAAAATGGGAGTAGGTAGGAAGTTATTGTATTTCTATGTAATTTTTTAACAAAATCTGATGAATAGATTTTCAGAAATCTTTAAAAAACACGATTTTTTTCTATCGCAAACTAGCTATACCTTCATGCACACAATCTTGTTCTTTTTTTAAAAAATGCCGTATGAGTGACTGATGGAAAAATACCATTGTTCAAGTGATCTAGGCCTCCCATTAATATTCCCTCCTCACTACTCGAAAATCTTTAAAAATGTTTATCAACCTAAACATAATATAAACTGTAGTTTTAATATGTTCTATTTGTACCTATTTCAGGAGAATCCAATGACGACATTTAGAGTAGGAATGTTCTCTGGTGTGTTTGCAGTACTAATTATTGTCATCACGATTGCAGGTAAAATATAACCATACATTGTTTACCGTATACCTCTGAATAAATGCCCCGCAGATGCTTTTTGTGGTTTCTTAATTTTCAAAAAAATATTATTGTCATCATAAAAATATTGATAACCTTCATATTAAACATAAAAAATGATGTGATATTAAAAGTCTCAAAATAGGGGGGCGTTTATTTGGGGGAATACGGAATACAAATTTATATTTGGTCAGTTGTAAGACATGTTCTTACAACTTAAGTTAATCACTCTCAACACCTCATTCGTGATGATATTTTTCGCCACATGCCAGGTTTCCCCACAGGTAACAGTATCATTGAAAAAGAAATTGAAAAAAAATTTGGATTTTTTTCTCGAAATTCAGGTTCTATTTAAAAGATGACTTTCCAACTGGAGCTGAGTCCCTATAAAAATTAACATGACAAATATCTCTAATCATTAATCTATTTCAGCATTTTTCACAACACAGGATGGAAAGTGGGAGCCTGCGTTACGGATGTATCGGGGAATATTTATTGTTATATTAGACATCTTCCTGTTAGGTATAAATACGTACGGCTGGAGATCATCCGGTGTGAATCATGTACTTATCTTCGAGATTGATCCAAGGCATCATCTAACACATCAACAGTTGATGGAGGTAATATTGCAGGCCATTATATTAAATATCGACTCTTTTGGTTGCATTTTGCCTCTTTGGGTTATTTTGACATTTTGGGTTCATAAGTGACTTTGGGTTTGTTTGACACTTTGAGTTATTTTGCATCTTTGAGGTAATGACCCTCTTTCAAGTTTTGAGGAACAACTGTTCTATTGACAGTTTTGGAATAATTGAATAAATATATTTTTGTTAACTACATGTGTGTTATTGTATTGTAGTGCAAGCAGAAACGACTCTTCGAAATAGTTCTTAAAAAAGCATTTTTTTTCAAACAGTTACTTGAAGCAAACAAAAGTTTTAACATACCATTATTAAATTGTGTTATTTTGTATTTTCAGTTATCTTCTGGACTTGCTGTTATTTGGTGCATCAGTACATTACTGTATTTATTCAGTGGATTTTTTGGTATCTCTGGATATATATTCCCCTTGGCGCTGGCTGGATCACTTCTACTGTTCCTCATCAATCCTATCAAAATATTCCATCATAGTTCACGTATGTGGCTTCTACGAATATTGGTAAGTTATTCTGGTAAAGGTTTTGTTTATTATAGTGTCATCGCTATTCAAAGGGCCAATTAATTAGGGCCCTGCAAATTTTTTGCAGGTGCCCGATAGTAATCACCCTGTCCGTCTGTCTGTCCATCTGTCTGTCTGTCTGTCCGTACGAATGCACCGGTAGTTGTGGGGTGTGGAACAATAGGCTATTTTAAGATTCCATTCATTCCGTCACTTGTGGGGTGCAAAATGCTACTTGTGGGTTGCAACCAAACAAAAGAAAGAACAAAAGAAAACCCCACAAATACCGTCTCATGAGTACGTCCGTCCGTCCGTCCACATTTTTCATGTTTTTTCTTAATAACTTGCAAACCGTTAAAGGTATCGACTTCAAACTTTAAACATAAGGTCACAGCAACAATACACTATTGTATGCCAAGTTATGTTACTCCAGCTACAATATTGTAAGAATTATGGCTCTTTGTAAAATTACAATTTTCCTCATTTTTCATCTTTTTTTCAACATTACTTCAAAACCGTTACAGATATTCAAATGAAACTTGCTATACATATTGACGGTGACAATAAGCACATGTGTAGCAAAGGGCAACAACTCTAGCTTTAATGAATTTTGGCTTGTGTCCCTTTTTCGACTTCAAAACCGTCCGTCTGTCCATCCACATTTTTCATGTTTTTCTTAATAACTTGAAAACCGTTAAAGGTATTGACTTCAAACTTTAAACATCAGGTCACAGCACCACTACACTATTGTGTGCCAAGTTATGTTACTCCAGCTACAATATTGTAAGAATTATGGCCCTTTGTAAAATTACAATTTTCCTTATTTTTCATCTTATTTCTACATTACTTCAAAACCGTTACAGATATTCATATGAAACTTGCTATACATATTGACAGTGACAATACGCACATGTATAGCAAAGGGCAACAACTCTAGCTTTAATAAATTTTGGCTTGTGTCCCTTTTTCGACTTCAAAACTTTAACATTGGCCATAGTTCGAAAACTTTTCAAGATATTCAAATGAAACTTGCAATATTTATTGACAATGATAACGACAGGGCCCTGATCACGACAGTGATGGTTCTAGTTTTGACTTAAGAAACACTTACCTTTCATGCATGCTGCACCTCTAGAATCCCTTCTGGTATTACCAAGCCTGGCGGAGATTGGCTTAAGGTATTAAACCTTTAACTAACTAGCGTGTGGCCCACCAACCGATCACATCAGTTCTAATCCAGCATCTGCCAAACATCTAACCTAAAACCTCCGGCTCCAAGGCAGACGTCCTAACCACTCGACCATAGTTGTGGTATAACTTCTGTGTAGCATATTTATAAACATTATGTCTCTCACATATTAATTTTCTGCTGGATGTCATCAAAAAAAAGTCTTAAATAATAAAAACACATATAATTACACATATTATATAAAACATTATCATCTAATAGTATATAAAAATCATTCCTATGGTCAGATTTCAATAAAATTACACTCTGTATGTATCTATATTTTATTTTCAGTTCCGTATTTTTACTGCACCATTCCAACATGTAGGATTTGCTGATTTCTGGCTGGCAGATCAGTTGAATAGTTTAGCTACAGTATTGTTAGATTTTGAGTTCATGATCTGTTTTTATGCCTTTGAAGTGGATTGGCTACCCAATTCCAGTAAGTATTTGTCACCTTAAATTATAATGATATTATTTATTATAGATGTTTGGTCATAGACCAGTTTACTACTCAGTCCAATGAAGTGGAAAAAAATATATTTTGTAGGTTGTTGGGTAGTTGGGGTCGTCCTGGGAATTAAAATACTAGTATTTATGAAAATATCAAATATTATTCTGGTGCTGTTTCTTGGACTGTATTCTAACTAGAACTAACTAATTTGTAAAATTTATTTTTGTTTTAATAGATCTAGAAAAAATACAACTTTTTCGATGATACACTTATGTGTGCCTCCTTAGCGCACTTGCCGCCTAAACCAGCGAGTTGGGTTCAAATACAGGTGAAGGCATTCATATTCCTGCCCAATTTCAGCAGAATGCTGACTGGCAAAATTTTAATAAAGGATATGCTCGGCTTGTTTTTTATATGTGACTTTCTATACATTTAGGACCGGATGTTTGTACAAAGACTACAGCAGGTATTGCAGTGAGAGCCCTGGTCAGTATACTACCCGCATGGTTCAGGTTTGCACAATGTTTGAGACGTTACCGAGATACCAAACTATTCTTTCCACATATAGTGAACGCTGGGAAATATTCCACGTCATTCCTGACGGCGTTATTCTCTACCCTGTATACGCTACAGAAAGGTACGTAAATGATGATTATTGTAAAATAATTTATTTTCGTGGTTATTAAATTTCATTGATCTCTTAGTAAAATACAACTTTGTTGGCTCTTCAATTTGTGGATCACAAAACATGAAAGCAAGTGTCCAAAATAGAGTTTATTCATGACCAGTACCATTTTTAATGACTTTGGTATTTTGCAAACACTGAGATCCCTTACACTGAAAGAGGATGCTCTATCATTTAGCACTTGGGTATCAAGGCAGATAAAATTTGAAATTTGAAAAGTAGAGACATAGCCGGGAACAATATTCCACATTGGTCATTTTGGTATTGGTATTGTTCAAGCTCTTTAAATACTTAAAGGCAGACATTAGAGCCTAGGTGTCCACTGAGCATTTTTAGCGGTACTTGTATTTAATTTACTTTTTGTGTTATTTCTGTTTCTAGTATTATACGGAGATGAACACCGACAGTCACATGCATACTTCTATCTATGGATAGCTTGTGCTATATTTAGCTCATGTTACACACTGACCTGGGATCTCAAGATGGATTGGGGTTTATTAGATTCAAGCGCTGGAGAGAACAGGTTCCTGAGGGAGGAGATCGTTTATGCATATAAGGTTAGTTGTGTTAAAATTTACAATCCAGAAATTCAACATTCCTGCTGAAAATAACTTATCTATTGAAATAATCCCAAAATTTTGACTAACTGTTGATTCAATAAGTAATACTAATGAGGGAACTATCCCAGTCAAAAGAACAATGGGGATTACAGTTAACTCAGGTATACCCAGCTAAACATAGTTTACCTGACAGATGAGCTAATGTTTACAACCGTTATCAATTTACTTTGAACGGACTATAATTATGGTCATGTGAAACTGGGTAATAATATTGAAACTTCACATGTCAGCCTAGTGGTATTAAGCCTAGTTGTGCATAATGTCAGGAATTTTAGGTTAGCTTATTTTTGCCACAGTAAAGGCCCCTACAAGAAACACACATTTGTGCGTCAAAACTTTCATGTAGTTACTGCATGAAGTTTCATATGACTGAGGCATAATATGATTGTTAGGTCCTTACCATTTTTCAACCAGAGGGAACTATAGGTTTGCCCTCCGTCAGTCTGTCGAGAAATCTGGATCCTGCCATAACTCAACAGTTTTCAAGCTAGGTTTATGAAACTTGGTATGTGGATAGGGACCAAAAAAGTAATAATACATGTCTAATTTGTTTTGTTTGGGACAAAAATTGTGGTTGCCATGGCAACAGAAACATTGAAAAAATTCTTAATTACTTGTTTACTATAATTCTTGTTATGTTTTTATGTTTCAGTTTTACTACTACTTTGCAATAGTTGAAGATTTTATATTGAGGTTTATATGGTCGCTGTCTGTATCTATCGGAGAGGGTCTGTTAGTTCACAGTGAAATCCTACGTACGTTGTTAGTATCACTGGAAATATTCAGGTAAATCATGGCTTGATTTGTATATTGTTTGTGTTTGATTTATGACTAGGTCCCACATAGCATTTTTGCCTCGGCGATGTACGCCCGATGGAAATAAATGAGCTACGGAAGACTTTATAGTCAAGAGCATTAGACATTCAACCACTGTGCCCTACAAATCTTCAGTGGCAAATAGTATTTTTCAAAGTCAAGGAATTGTGAGATTAGTCTAGGAAATGTGAAAATTTAGCAAATGAGTATCACTAGAAATTATTGTTAGTTTGTATGAGGAATAGACAAAAATCAAGAAGGCTAAGGTTGTGGTTGAGATACTCTTTGTTTTTCCCTATTATAAACCAAGAAATTAACCAGGCAATTTAATTTCATGGAGTTCTCGAGTGGTAGAAATTTAGAAAATTAAGTAGCCACTAATGTGTTCAAAACATTAATGAGAATATTGCAAGAAACTTAAAAAGGCAAAGATTTTAGTAGCAAATATCCAACAATTGACAAAATGCAAAAGTTAGTATACTTTGAAGTAAATTGGTTTACAATTTGTTACCCAAAAGCATTTCATTTACTGTTATTGATCTGTGTCATTTGGTTTGTTATTACAAAATTATTTGAGATTTTAATTAATATACCATATAATAAGAAACAGTCCTTATCTTCACCTTTATTCATACCTTGGCTAAAATGATTGTAAATTATTTTTCAGACGTTTTGTTTGGAACTTTTTCCGTCTAGAGAACGAGCATTTGAACAATTGTGGTCAGTTCCGAGCTGTACGGGATATATCTATCGCACCACTGGATGCCAGTGATCTATCTCAGCTGATCGAGATGATGGACGAGGAGGATGGAGCGTACGCACACCGATCTGAGAAACGTAGATTGATCGGAAAGTAGGTCAAGGTCACCCCGGGTGTTGTTTGAAATCATCAATGTCGTGGAACTCTTTTCCTTTTCTGTAGTTTGAGATTTGACTTAGTTGTTTGCTGTTGATTTCTGGTTTTATATTTTTGTTGTATGATAACATATTCACAGATATGCAGGTTTATTTCTACATTGCTTTTTATTGTATCAAATAAGAATTTATCACATTTGAAGTCTATACTACTGTATTTCGGATATTATTTGTTCTGTTTTAATTGCACTATAATTTGTGAAATGACTTTCTTGCAAACTCATAAAGCAGTGTAACTATACTTTCATAACATGAAAAAATATCATGGAATTTTTGTTCTCCAAATTCATAAATTGGTAGAATTAGTCTTTTATTGAACTTTGTCAAATAAAGGTCACACAAAATGAATAGAAAGTGAACTACGGTTGTTATATGTGCAATAATAAGTGATTTTAGGGAAAAATTTTTTAATTCCTTGGTATCTTTTGTACACTGTATTTCCACAAATATTGGACCAGACCTTAATCTGTGAATATGATGACCAAGTATGAGTTATAGCATGAAAAACTGGCTACTAAAATATTTCACAAATCTAAATTTCTCGAGTGTGCCAGATTTTGTGCATTTTGACTCATACTTTACGCCAAATGTAACTGTATCATTGAAAAACATATCCTAAATTTATTTAATGAATACATGGATAAAATTTCAATTTTTGTCTGTTTTTCAAGATTTTGTTCAATGATACAGTTTCTGGTGTTTTTAGTTTGTCTATGTGGTACCCTACTAGTTCTTCTGTTTTACTAATGATTTGCTGTGGGAATTATTTGCTGTGCACCACCTATAAAAAACTACTGTGATATTTGTATTTTGCTATTAGAAAATTCACTTTTGCTATTAGAAAGTTCACTTTTGCTATTAGAAAATTTATGTTTGCTATTAGAAATTCATTTTAGCTACTTTGTATTAAAAAAATAACATTTCTACTGATATTGCCACCTTCTAAACCTTGCATATAGTTAAACATGTACTGCAAGGGTCATTCAATATATAATGCAAACTTTCAATTATCTCTTAAAGCATCAAAATAATTCTACAAAATTTTGCATGTTAAACATTTATGGCACGTTCGGTTTGTTCAGAAAAATTAAGGACCTTTCCGTCACTGATGTCATCAGTGCAAGCCTTTCTTCAACGTTACTAAAATCAACGTGAACGTCACTTCAAACTTGATATCAGATTGCTTTATCGCTTCCTTGTGGAAGAAAATTCATTTTATCTATGCTTTTATCTACAGATGAGATGTAGATTCCTTTTTATTTGCCGGAAATTATCTTAGAATTTGACTTGCTAATTTACATTGGCTGTGGCCAGGTAGTTAGGAGTGTGTGCGCAGTTGCCTTGAAGGGGAATAGAAGGCATCTCAAAATGATCAAAGTCAGTCATTGACAACACAGTACGTTGCTTTGAATGATTGTGTCTATGTATTAACTATTACTTGTATATGTAAAGAACTATTTGTTAGTTGGCATTATGTATTGAATGACCCTCGTAATAATCACCTGTATTTAGTAGTCAAGTGCAATCAATTCCAATGAACCATTTATTAGCTCACCTGTCACATAGTGACAAGGTGAGCTTTTGTGATCACTCTCTGTCCGTTGTCCGTCCGTGAACAATTTGCTTGTGTTCACTCTAGAGGCAACAGTTTTGATTCAATCTTCATGAAACTTGGTCAGAATGTTGTTCTCTATAAAAGCTAGATCAAGTTCGAAACTGGGTCATATGGGGTCAAAAACTAGGTCACTAGGTCAAATCTTAGAAAAACCTAGTGTTCACTCCAGAGGTCACCATTTTGATCCAATCTTCATGAAACTTGGTCAGAATGTTGTTCCATATGAAATCTAGACCTAGTTTGAATCTGGGTCATGTGGGGTCAAAAACTAGGTCACTATGTTAAATCTTAGAAAAACATTGTGTTCACTCCAGGGGTGACTGTTTTGATCCAATCGTCATGAAATATGGTCAAAATGTAGGTTGTACTGATACCTAAACCAATGTGCAACAGGTGAGCAACCTGGGGCCTTTCAGACCCTCTTGTATTTTAAATGATGCTTTTTTGCACTACCAATACTTTTAAATTATAACTTAATCAAGCTGTATTCATGTTTGCAATCTATTTTCCCATCTGAATGTTAGTTTTATACCACCTTTGAATTGTTGTTTTCTTGTTACTGATTGATCTTCTTGTTGTAAAAAGCATGTAAATGCATTTTGTTTATTTGTTTGTTTCTTAGTTTATAGCTTTATGGGCTTATTATCTAAACTAAATCTGTCTTAAATAGCTTTAGACTATTGGTCCAAATTCATGAATACTTCAAATGTTATAGCTTGATAAATTTTGAGCTAGTCTGACTATAAATTAGTATTATTTCTACATCCCTAAATTTAAGTTCTTTGTTCTAGCCCCTTGGTTTGGGTTTGGTACATTAGCATGCATATACACTGCTTAAAAGTTATTTTAGTTTTGAAAATGTTTTGTTGTTATTGCCATTAGTGTTCTTGTTTGCAATGCTTTACATTATCCAATGGACTTTTAGTTTGATTTGTTAGATTAGTTCTTATTATCATGCCATCATCTTTGATGAGGGGGTATTTTACTTCAATGCTCATGTTGGTTGGTCAGACTGTTGGTCATTTGGTAGACCAAATAGATTCCAATCAATAACTGTACTAATGCTTTGGCCTAGAATCTTCAAACTTTACATTGAGGTTAGCCAGCAGTCAGTAGACCCCTATTGATTTTGAGGTTAATGGTAAAGGTCACTGTGACCTTTACTATTTCAGACTATTGGGCTGCCGTTTGGGCATACATGCTTTACAGGTTTTACATCTCTTGTTATTTTTTACTTTTTTGATGTTATTCTTTGGAAATCTTGTTTTGAACATTGATTTGTTGGATCATTCATAAATCCATTCTGTTGTATTGGAAGTGATAGTGATTTATTATTTAACAATATTTCTACAACTACATTTAAGTGATTAGTTACTGGCATGAATTAATATAAATATGGTGCCTGTCTGTTTACCTAGTAAATGTAATACCTGCATAGTTGACTTGCATAATAACAAAAAAGTGCTTCATCTATTTAGAATTCTGTAGGGTTAGGGACACAAAGTTTTGTCTTTTCTTCACTGATTTATGAATAGGCAACAACAAGTTATCTCGGCTTGGAATGTGCCAATTTTGCATGAAAATGGTGGCCATATTTGATGCCATCTTGTATTCTTGAAGTGTTGTGAAAGAGGACATTTGTAAGAAATGGATTTTCTAAATGTTTGGCCATACAACTAACTTTGTACGAGTTTCATATTTGGACAATGTTTTTGAATAAATCACCCTCATTTCTTACGCTATTTATAGTCCCTTCAAGTATTCCACTGGACGGGATTTTAATTAATCCCTCCATTCATTTGTCAAGAATCTGGACCCGCTGTAATTGAAATAGTTCCCAAGTTAGGTTAATCAAACTTGGTGTATGGGTAAGGGTCAGTTAGGAGATAGCTAGATGCTTGTTCAAATATTTTTTTATTTTGACAAAAAATGTGGTTTCTATGAAGACAAAATATATTGAAATAATGCCCAAAAGGGTCATTACTAAGGGACTTATAAAAATTGAATTACCGGTACTCTCAATTCTTCAGTTACTTGTTAGTTATTTTAAGTCTAAATGTTTATTAGTACCGGTGCAACTGGAGGGGACTTATGGTTTGCGCTCCGTCAGTCAGTCAGTCCGTCTAAGCAAGCTATGACTTTGAAATTTCACATGTGTATAGATATTAATGAGGAGAAGTGCAGTGCACAAGAACCATAACTCTACCTTACTTAATTTTTTAGTTATTCCCCTTTGTTAATTTTCATACTTAAATTTTGTCCGGAGCATAACTCCAATTCCAAAAGAGATATGATTTTGAAACTTTACATGTGGATAGATATCAATGAGGAGAAGTGCAGTGCACAAGAACCATAACTCTCCCTTGCTTTATTTTTTGGTAACCCCCTGCATTTATTTTTATACCTAAATTTTGTTCAGAGCCTAACTCCATTACCAAAAGAGATATCATTTTGAAACTTTACATGTGGATAGATATTAATTAGGAGAAGTGCAGTGCACAAAAACCATAACTCTCCCTGTTACAATTGGCTACCGGTAGGGGAATTTCATTGCTTGGCAATAGTCTTGTTCTATATATTTTGAGAAATTTTGTACATATGCTTGGTTTAAACATACATGTACAATATATTTATGATCAAGATATATATTTACAGTTATATGATACAAATGTAGTACATTTCAACAAAATCTGTGTATATTGACTTGAAAGCTATTAGCTTTATCGAATTGTCTAATGCTATTAATAATTGCAATATACATTGTACATTAATCACCCTTACAGCAATTGATATATCATAAATTTATGTGCTTCCATTTATTAATGTGCTTTATAGGGAAGATCACCTATTCATGTATGCAAAGTGGCAACCAGCATTCTATTAGGTGAATCAACAACAAACATTTGCCATTCACCAATAGCTGGCTGTTGGGCATATTTGCTTATGAATACCACTGTAAATAATTTTATAATATGTTCTTGGCCATTGCCTATCACGTTAGCGTAGCTGGTCTTGTTTTATTTGCAAGCTAAGCATGGGGTATGCATTGGTGAGGAGGGGGGGGGAGAGAATTATGTCTGTAATATAATCATTAAAAGTTCTACAAATTTTTAGATTTTGTCCGAGTAGTTTATTGATAAAAGAGACCTTGTCCCTTCAGTGCCATATATATAACATATAGTAAGATACAACCTTGTTGCACCAAAGGGACAACTTATTTACATCATGTGTATAGTAATATGTCATTATTGTAATACCATAATACGCAGAATTTTACATATTTGTATAATATTATATACAAGTGATATTTTTCACAGGTATCTGTATTACGGAAAGTTCAAAATAATATTTGATTTTTTTCTATGATACATTTACTTGGGAAAGTATATTGACTATCACATTGGAATAAAATCTGATAAAATGTGAAGATTTTGTGTGTTTTGTTTTCTTGTCTGCTATCAACCAAATCACTGTATGACTTATTGGGATGCTATAAAATTCAACTTCAATGTATGACTTATTGTGATTAAAAGCACACAAAACTCCGATCACTGATAGACCTATTGGGATGCTGACATTCAACTTGTATGACTTATTGTGATACTATATAATTTCAATGTGTATGCCTTATTGCGATAACCGGAATTTGACTTGTTTATACACTGTGATCACTGCATGTGTCAGTGTTGAATGCCATTCAGTTTGAACAACTTGTGATCTCTAGGAAACATTTTCATGCCCCAGCATCTACTGTTGCTATGGCATAAAGTGATTAATCTGTCTTTCTGTTCGTCCGTTACAAAACATTCAAGTTGATTGACTTAACTAGTTGTTATGGACAAGGCTACCACCGGGCACAAGTGTTTTCTGAATGTGATCTTGGTTTTTTGCAGCTCATTCTACCCTACTAATTCATTCAGTTTTCCTTTAGCCTAATCTAGCTAATAGCTAGCTAATATCCATTTCATTTCCTCAGGCCCCTGTAGAGTCTATAACAGACATCTGTTTTCAAACTCACATTTTACTTAGTCTACCATATTATTAAAATCAGTGTCTCGAGAATTTACTCAAATCAGTGTCTCTAACTAAGATTTTACCCAAATCAATGTCTTCAAATTGAGATTTTACACAAATCAGTGTCTTAAACTTGAGATTTTACTCAAATCAGTGTCTTAAACTTGAGATTTTACTCAAATCAGTGTCTTAAAATTGAGATTTTACTCAAATCAGTGTCTTAAACTTGAGATTTTACTCAAATTAGTGTCTTAAACTTGAGATTTTACTCAAATCAATGTCTTAAACTTGAGATTTTATTCAAATCAGTGTCTCAAACTGAAGATTTTATTTAAATCAGTATCTTGAACTGAGATTTCGCTCTAATCAATGATCTTTTAGACTATAATTCTATGAAAACTTAACTTTTTACTTATTTTTTTCAGAACCAAGAAAGACAAAGTGTATCTCGATGATAATACACATGAAAAAATTCCGTGGAAATTCAAAGGAGTTTGATATTTGTTACTGTGTTTGTAACGTTAGTAATCTCTCGTTTGTTATATATTTTACATTATCAACGGAAAACAACTAAACATTGCTGATTATGTGTTTCTGAGTTTCAAATCATCATTGAGGGATCTTGTTGACAATTCACACGACTAAAATCCACGGCAATTAAAATGTTCAAGAGATAAAACCAATATAATAGTAATATAATAAAACTTTGGTATCACACAAAGTTTTTTGATGATCTGAAGAGTTAACCTGTTGTGAATTGTACCTATTGTTGCGCGTTTGTAATTGGACCCGGTGTTTGATGTCAAAGACGGGACCAGCAGTCATGGACTGAACCCAACATCAAGGACTGAACCCCCGACGTCAGGAACTGGACCCAGCGTATCATGTCAGGGATTTTAACCCTGTGTTTGCCTTGTTTATGTACTGTGTACATCTGTTTGTCTCCGTTATAAGGGACAGTTGATTATGAAGAATAAACAATATAATGTTATTTGCTATTATATAGCAGTATGTGAACAACGAATTGTGTTAGAACTGTTATTAATATTTGTATGATATTAAATTTCGTGTTTCACCTTTAACCACAAAATCAAACCCCATCAAACACTAATTTTGGCCCTTGTATTTATTACCTGAAATGCAAAATCCACAAATTAAGGTCGCATCGAAATGGTCTTTTTTACCAAAGACCTAAATTACACAGATTGGAAACATGTACCAAATCTCGTGGCAGGTCTTCTGAAATCTTTCAAAATCTCGTCCATTTTGAATACCTTATATCTCATGTTCTAATATACTTATGAAACAAGACTGAGTTCAATAAACGCTTATGCCCCGTGGAAGCCATGTCCATAAAAAGCTAAGTCAATCAGGGGCCATTATTCAGTTAAAATGTTTGATAGTGTTACATGGCTTTGAACTATAAGGGACTTATGATGGTAAACGAATATGCCACATTTGAAAGCAGTGCCTTGATTGACTTCATGTGTGATCTGGTGATACAGGTGTTATGGTTCTTTGTCACTGCACTTCTCCAAGTTGCCACCAATTCATATACCAAGTTTGAAGTCAATATTTTAAATACTTTTGAAGATACGCTCCGGACAAACAATTATCATGAAAATACTGAAGGGGAGATAATTCAAAATGTAAGACAGACAGAGTTATGGTTTCTGGTCCATGCACTTCTACAAGCTACCATCTATTTATATATCAAGTTTTAAGGCAATATCTTAAACAATTTTGAAGATACACTCCGGTCAAAATTTTATTCTGAAAATACTAAAGGGGAGATAATTAAAAGTTTAAGACAGACAGAGTTATATTGCTTGGTCATTGCACTTCTCCAAGTTGCCATCTTTTTATATTCAAAGTTTCAAGTCAATATGTTAAATAGTTTTGAAGATATACTCAGAGCAAAATTTGACTATAAAAAACACGAGATAAAGACAGACAGAGTTATGGTTCTTTGTCAATGCACTTCTCCAAGTTGCCATCTATTTATATTTCATATTTCAAGTCAATATGTTAAATAGTTTTGAAGACACGCTCCAGACATAATTTTATTGTGAAAATACTAAAGGGGAGATAAGTCTAAGTCCAAAATTAGGTCAAGGTGAAGGTCAAAATGGAGTCAGGTGATACAGGTGTGTGGAGAGTTGTCATATACAACATCCATGCAAGTATGAAAGCTTTGTAGCAAGCCATATTAATGCTAGAAGAAACGGTCAATTTGGATTAACCAAGAATTTGGCCTTTCAATAAGTCTAAGTCCAAAATTAGGTCAAGGTGAAGGTCAAAATGGAGTCAGGTGATACAGGCACGTGGAGAGTGTTCATATACAACATCCATGCAAGTTTGAAAGCTTTGTAGCAAGCCATATTAATGCTAGAAGAAACGGTCAATTTGGGTTAACCAGGGCGGACGGACGAACGGAAGGATGGAAGGACAGGTGCATAACTATATGCCTCCCGATCTATCGATACGGGGGCATAAAAACTAATAGGTCTATGCAATAGATTTATTATTCAGCTTTAAAATGATACCTCATTTATTGAAATCAGTCGAGGAATAAAACAGTAGACCCCAAAGAGTCAGACCTACTCTCATTTTCATCAAATTAATGTAAATTCCAAGTTTATCAGAAAATACCTGATTTGCCCCATTTAAATCCTAATTTTCTGTATTTTATTATGAGGTAGACAAAAATGAGTTAGTTCAAGTAGCAGCAAAAATTTAGCTCTTCAATATGATATATTGTCCACTAAAATTGGGTGACTAAAAAAGTTTTATGTACAATAACTGAATCTGCTGCCTGCTATTTTGCGTTTTCTCTGAACTTTCAGTGGAGTATCCAATCTGTGTAATTTAGGTCTTTGTTTTTACCAATACCACAGAATTTCATCTCATAGGAATTTAATTATTTTACAGTATAGGACAAAATTCACGAATGCCTTAATTTGTTTGTCCCTGTATTTTGAAAAAAAGGTACATGAATCTAAAAATCTGTCCTTTGTTTAAATTTAAGAGTATGTAATGATTGTTTTTATGAAATCTGGTCAAAATTTCCATTTATCCATATGCATTTATGATGCACCCTTTTATTTCATACCTGTTTAATAAATGTTCGATTGTTATAAAATGTTAAAAATAACTTTTAATACATACATTTACACATGTGTGTTGTACTATTTGTTGATCTATGATTGATCATTCCTTTTTTGTGCAATATGAAATAAAGTATGCAACACTACAGGCTGTTTTGTGTCTATGTGACATGTTTTTATTCCAATATCATGCATAAAGTACTGTACAGCAGTATATTTATTGTGGAAAGAAATGTACATATGTTTGGAGTTTTGAATTGGCAGGGTCTCGATTTTACAGAAATTTGGCAGAAACTTCCATCCCGCAGAAATACCCAGTTATACGGTATCATACTATTGACTTGGTCAATATTGTGACTATCTGCCTCAGCAAACTACAAAGCCTGTATTTGCCAGCCAGCTTTCTACTGTGGACGGGCATTTGATTGCCTCAACTTGCATTTGAACCCGAGCCTATACACTAGAGGAGCGTGCTAACTATTGAGCTAAGGAGGTGGGTAAGTAAAAGAATCGATCACTATGGTGACTATCTGGTGCCCAATGAATGTAGGTACAAACAACATAAATACAACCAATTGCTCAGTCTTGACACTATATTTTTTGTTATATCTTGTCTTGACTCATAAAAACATTAATGATACCCCTTTGTTAACATTGGGACTATCTAGAGACATTGAGTTCAATGAATACAGGCAAAAAGTACATACATTTATATATACAATGTTGCTCCTTCCTGATGAGTTAATGAGTTGGTGATGATGATGTGTACAAAGTATGTAAATGAAGCCAATGATGCTCAGTCCTGACAGTATCTAGTCCTGTGTCTGTCTATACTACCGGTACCAACAAAACCTTATGACCATCTAGTGCCCAGTGGATTGCATATACAGTGTAGTACTACTGTCAATATAAATACAACCAATGCTCCTCAGATCCTGTCTTAAGTGACTGTGAAATATTTTTTATATAATCACTGTCGGCAGTAGCAACATAATTTTATGATACCACTCAGGTCAATATTGTGATTAAGCCGTCCCTCAGATTTTTTTAAAGGTTCTTCACTCCTAAGTTCCTAATCATGATTTGGTGTCGGTATCCTGTCCAGACTGTGTAATGATTTCTTCTATATTATCACTATTGGTAGCAACATAAATTTATGTCACCACTTGGTCCTCAGAATGTTGGCTTCAGTCCTAAGTAAAGTTCTTATTCATGATTTGGTGTTGTTATCCTGTCCTGTTATTATCTCTATATTATCGCTGTCAGTAGCAACATATCTTGCTTCCTCTCCTTTTTCTTCCAATATCTCCTCAATGTTCCTGAAATAGGAGATTAAGTTTAGATATTAAAAAAGAAGCTTAGATGTTAAATGGCACAACCGAACTGTGTTTCAAACTTAATCGGGTTGAGCCAGACTGAGTTGAGCATAATAATTTCACAACAACTGAGGCTGAAATGTTGAAACAAGTTTTAGTTTTAAGGTACTGTTTGCAAAACAAACTTAAAGTCCCAATAAGGTTTAAAATCATAGTATTTTTTATCTACAAAGAATATTGAAATATTCAGATATTAAATTATACTAAAAATGGTTTAGAAGGGACCCATATCTGACTTCAGGTCGCTGTTCCTTCTATGAGAAATAATCAACTGAAAACGCTATTTAGTATTTTGTCCTCCGTACAAAATACTCAATAGTGTTTACGTTTAAATTTTACGAACGATTCCGAAGATTTCGTCATTGATCGGAAGTATACGCACAACACCCGGTACACCGGTATCTGCCGGTACCCTGGTGTAGGTCTATATTGTATAGTATCTTGCGTGGGGTATTATATTCTAATCACGACTGACACCTAACTGAATTGTTAGGTATAATCAAAGACCTAAATTACACAAATTGGACACTCCACTGACAATTAAGAGCAAACGCAAAATAACAGACAGCAGAGTCAGTTATTGTGCATAAAACTATTTTTCGTCATCCAATTTTAATGGACAATGTGTCATTTTGAAGAGATATTTTTCTCCTACTATATAAAGTAGGTCACTTTTGTCTACCTCTTATAAAATACAAAAAACCAGGATTTGAATGAGGCAAATCAGATATTTTCTGATAAACTTGGAATAAACATTAATTTGATGAAAATAAGAGTACACACTGTATCGGCAAAACGAGCTAGATCTGGTGCAGCGATCCCGCTACGGTTAACGAAGCGAAGATAGTCCGGATAAAAATGGCGGATATCAACAATAATCAGCAGGTTAGTGTAACATTTTTGCGTATTTCATGTGCTTAATCTTGAATTCGGAAGACAAGAATACTCTTACGGAATGACCACGTTCATCATGCATTCCCGTAGCTAGTTGGCATTGGCCTGCATTAATGCGTATGAACGTAATGCACGTTGAAAATTAGGATTTGAAATGGTAAACACACCAAAACACACACGAAATTCGTACATTTTCGACAAATATGCCCAATTAAAAGCTTACCTAATCAAAATTTACGTTATGACAGGTATTGTTAGGTAACATTTCTTGCACAGCTGCTCACCTTGTATCAATACTTTATTCCATTTGAGCAAAATCTTACGTTTTATATGACGA
Source organism: Spisula subtruncata (assembly GCA_963678985.1). Classification (NCBI taxonomy): domain Eukaryota; kingdom Metazoa; phylum Mollusca; class Bivalvia; order Venerida; family Mactridae; genus Spisula; species Spisula subtruncata. The sequence goes on along the minus strand of OY787673.1, from coordinate 11,534,004 downwards.
ACGATTATGAGTCCGGTTGTCAATACAACGGAAATAGTACGGCTCGAGTTTAACAGAAAAATTCGCAACGACTAATGACACATAATATGGACGGTAAAGTTTTACCAATTGTTAAAATAATAGTATCACTGCTCTTTGGTATGAAAGGTGAATTATATAACCCATCAGGTCATAACTAATATTATGACAACAAATATAGCATTTAGCGTATAATGTATATAACTTTAGATACATAAATGTATCAAAAAGCCTTACTTTGTAAGTTGGCTAATTTTAAAACATTAACGCACCAAAATTTATGTTTCAGGGGTTCTGCGTATGAAAATATCCAGGGCATCTGCTTATCCAATAATGCAGGTCAAGCAACCGAAAATGACAATAATGGAGTAGTTTATGCTTGTGAAATAATTGAAGATCACTCCATCGTTCCAAGCACGGTAAATTTTATATATTCGAATGATAAACTTGTGTTTCTGATTGTTTATTTGGCTTATGTGTGGGCATTGCTCAGGGTAGTTGTGTTGTGGTGTTTCTGATTTCTGTGCTCGGCTGGTTAGGTTGAGTGCTACCTTCCCTGTCGGATTTTCTCATACCTTTTTTACCATGGTTCGTCGTGGTATCTGTACATTCTACATGTTCATGTACATCATATCAGTTGCATCATCTTGTCGATTGTAATTGATTATCAATGTCCAGAATGTTTAAGTCTGTAACAAACGCAGTATGTAATGTTTCAAGCAAATGTCTTATGAATTGGACAACTTTGATATCTTTCAAAAGGCGTTTTCAACGTCTGGTGGATAATACAATATCGACCCTTATCTAGAAGTGATTAAGCTTAATTTATGTAAGACCTCATGTTCAGCATTGTGTGTTTGTATTTTAAAGGGACCACAGCTAAGATGGGTGTAATGGACGAAGAATCAAACCACATAGAAAGTCTGGAACCGTCAACAGTAGACGCAGACAATGCTGAAACACTGTTTTAATTGCGATTAATCCAAGATTGAATGAAACGTGCAGGACTTCAACTTGGAAATCAAATGTAATGTGTGCATGATGTGTATGGACAGAAATACTGAATAAAGATTAGGAGTTCACATATTGTTTATTGCATTTATTGCTTTGATTGCAAAACTATATATAATATAAACACTTCTTCACTTGAGAATCGTGTAATAAAACACCTTAAAGTGTATAGAGCTATATTGGAAGATATTTTTTTAAAAGTTTCAAAAACTGAAAAACAATTATGCTTTCGAATCCATTAGATCATTTTTCGCTTCAGTTTTAACAGAAACTCTCTCTGTTATTTATTGGACATACAAACTATTTATTTTCATATGAAAGTGTTCTAGAACACCCTGTGAAACTATAAGAATCGTCTATTTTTCGACGATTGAATCAAAGTACACGGAACCCATCCAAAGTTTTAATTTGCAAATAAGGTAGTCTAGTATCATACTTAACACGATTCAAGTAATTATTTCAACATTGAATGACTGTTAGAATTTAACTCTATACATTTTAACAAAGGACACCTATATTAATTTCCTACTAAAATATCGCTTCGACACAAATGCAAAATGGTTTCCCACAAAAAAGTTTCTATTTCTGGCATCTACCAAACTTAACATTTCTGACAGTATTCATATCAGCTAGAATCTATCTATGTGGATTTTAAAAGTCCGGCCAGACATATTTAGGATAAACAAATATTCAGCACACAATCACTATGCCTCCCTCACCTTCAACCATTGCTGGATACAAAACAACATATAAATTGAACGACAAAACAAAGTGAAAATATAACAATAGTAACTGTAAGACTTACAAAAATAGTGTCGATTACCGATTAATGTAGTAATATACAACTCAAACTATGATATATTAAAACCGTTATACATGTCTCTTATAACAAAAGTACCAAGCAAAATGTTACTACAAAAAATGTACGATGAAAATACATACAAGATGATTTTTTCCTTTAAAACGTTTTCAGAAATCTCAATATCATTGAATGAATACGTGATTAAAGTATGGATGATAAACTATGAATATATTTTCTAAGAATCTCCACAATAAAACAAAAGCAAATAGGTTCTTGGAGCTCTACACTGTAGTTACTGTCAACATTGTTCAACCTTGTTATGATTGACAATCAAACGGCATTTACTTGATGATACGTTATTCCATGAACAACACATCTGTAAAATTCCCCCACGTGCATGTGCGGCAAAACAAAATTAAATACAAATCCTCATTTTGCCATTTTGATTAGGGGGTATATTGCTTAGCACAAGTCAGTCTGTCGGTAGACCAAACTGGTTTTCGTTCAATGACTCAGGAACGCTTTGCCCTTAGATCTATGTATCTTAGATCTTCAAACTTTACATGGAGATTGACCAGCAACGTTAGAGGACGCCTATTGATTTTGAGATGTTAATCTTATTTGGAGTATCGGTGGTGTTTAATCATGACCCATGTGATGATATATGTGTGATGACAATGCATCCTTGTGTACGAACGCTTTATCACACTCTGTGGCATTGTGGGTAAAAAAATACATTCGTTTGACTTGCCACTATGGCAACACACAACAAACGTTACTTCACAATGTAAAACACTATGACCTGGTCGGTATGCCTTTGTTATAAAGCTTATGGCACATTCAGTACATGTGTAATGTTTATCCGTTGCCTCGTAGCCCAGTTTGTGCCTTATTAATGATGAAATTGTAAGTCTTCGGTAATTAGTCACACTGGAATTGTCCTGAAAAATAAACAAAAATGATAATATGTTCATTGGTTCTTTACATACACACATTCTGAATTAATGTATAAACATGTGGGCATCATGAACATGGTTTCTCAATACACACCATTAGTATTTGCTACCAGCCAAAATGTCTTTACAGACCTACAACAACAATTATTAAACTTGCTATTGTGACAACTAGGATAATAACATTACTTTGTCAATAAAAAGAGTTAATACTCATATTGTTATGAGCAGACAGAACTTAGAAAGTGCAATGGGTGAGGTAATTTATACTATTTTAAACACACTGTCTTACACGAACAATAAAAAGTAGAAAATAATGATATGATAACTTAGAGCATTGCAAGCCAATGACATTAAATTTGTTGTTCTGGCGAGTCAAATACGAGTCGTGCCATTTTCGTTGTATTGAAAACCGGACTAAGAATCGTTCAACTTGAAAATGTTAGATTTTAGCCTAATTAAGTACAGTATTGAAACAAGTTGAGCACCAAGGCAAGACATGTCACCCAAAAGTGCATGTCAGTACAAATATTAGACTCGGTATGCTCTTGTTAGGACTAATTTGTCGAAAATTCACGCATTTCATGTCAGTTTTGGAGTGCCTACCGTTGATTCAAAACATTCAACGTGCATTACGTTCATACGCATTGATGAAGACCTATGTCAACTAGCTACGGGTATGTTCGATAGACGTGTACATTCCGTTAGAGTAGTCTTGTTTTCAGAATTCAAGATTAAACACATGAAATACACAAAAGTGTTACACTCACCCGTTGACTTTTGTTGATATCCGCCATTTTTAGCCGGACTATCCTCGCTTCGTTAACCGTAGCGGGATCGCTGCACCAGATCTAGCTCGTTTTGCCGATACAGTGTGGAGTAGGTCTGGCTCTTCGGGGTCTATTGTTTTATTAATTGAATTATTTCAATAAGTGGGGTATCATTTTAAAGCTGAATAATACATCTATTGCATAGAATGATTAGTTTTTTATAAGTATATTAGAACATGAGATATGATATAATGTATTAAAACAGACGAGATTTCGCGAGATTTCAGAAGACCTGCCACGAGATATCGTGAGACTTGGCACAGGTTTCCAATCTTTGTAATTTAGGTCTTTGGTATAATCCAATTAAAGGATTAGTGTAGAAGTGTGAATGAAGTGTGAATGAATATATAGCACTTAATATAATCATGGAATTGTATAGACAAGCACATAAACTCCATGATATATAACATATTGCTGGCTTAGAATGAGAAGGTCGTAAGTGCCACATTTGAAATCTATATCACAAGGCGCTTCTTATGAGCTATTTTCATGAAAGCTTGTTAACCATAAGTAAAGAGTAATTTGTCAGATAGATTTTCTTATTTTCTCAAAATATGATTTTGTAGATACGATCTATTCATTCTAAGGACAAACAAAAACATCTAGTTTTTTATATTTTAGTACAGATTATGTTGTATCAGACAATAAACAAAATGTAGCTAGCTACAATTAAATACATATGCATAGGAAAATTTGAGGGCGTTTGGATATAACATATATTTTAATTTTCCATTCATGTGATCATGTTTGGGCGTTTTACATTGATATTAAAAGAAAAGGCCACCTCTTTGACCTTCATAATGATTGACACGTGTTTATGGAAATTAAATAACTCACAACATTCGTGTATACATATTGAACATGCAGATTTACATACTTACAAGTAAACAATTATTATCTTATTGTAGATTCTACTGTACATGAAAATATAAACCTAATAATTATCGGAGAAATGAATACATCTGCACACAGCCATTCGCACTTAGTCTATCTATATTGCATACGCATAGTTAATTTCCCGCCTCTGGCATGTTTCAATTATACAACATGATTAATGTCAATATACAAGGCAATATATATATACAACGTGATTAGGGCTACTATATACGATACCGGAAGGTACTGTTAGATACCGGGTTATAGTATGCGCCCTACGTTATCAATAGGTGTGCTATCCATCTATTGGTTATAAGAAACTGGCGAAAAATTATCGGTAGTCTCCGGAAAGTGACGGAGATGGTGTTAAATGCCGTATTTGTAAACAAACCGGGCTCGTTATGCCAATCTTCATGGGAAGATTATTTCACATATACGACAGTAAGAGCGTGTTTTAATAGCTTGATGTGTTAATTATTTATCAGTCCTCAAATCAGTAACAAAGATTTGTGTTTTCTATCTATAGAAAATATGCCGTTCCGGAACCTTATTGTGGCTTTAATATTATTATTAATTAATAATTAAAGAATGCAGGTGATGTATCTACTAGCCGGTTCTAATCATAAAACCTGTATATTTATTAGTATATTTCGTGATATCACTATACATGTAAGTGAAACATAGTGGATCACAGTGTAACAAACGTTACTGCCGTAGAGTCTAATATTCGCACTAGTCTATATAGTACCTACCTTTTACCAACATGCTCAAACCAGCCAAGATTGTCTGCTATCAAATGTTTATTCTTGCATCCTTCACATGTGACAATCACAATCCCTTTTTCATACGCCTTCGTTGAGAACATGTGACTATTTCTAGTACCACACACCTTACAAGTGTAGGCCAAAAACTTCTTTGCTTCAACTTTTTTATCCAGAGTTTTGGGACCTGAGGCTGATTCAGTTTGTGAGTTGTCATCACTTGACTGAAGAAAGTTACTAGAAGTGCAAAAATTGCTTCGGAATGAATGAGCCGGCATTTGTTCCCTCTGAAATAAATCCCCTGTTGTCACATATTTGAATGTTAGTGAATTTCTGTCAGAATTTGTAACTTGTCTTTGAACTAAACTATTTCCTGTATGATGAAATACTGTTGCACATCTAAATTTTAAGTTAGTAACACTTCCATACCCACGTAGCACACGCAAAGGAAGTAGTCCAACAGTTGACATCATGTAAGCCTGCAAGTCACTTCATTAAATACTAAAAAACAACAAAATAAAGCTAATTTCAAACTGTCAAATTCGTCCTTGTTTACTAAAATCTATATCATGCTGCTTCCGGTTACAACTGCGCATGCGTACAGGAAAACCGAAAATGAAACGAGCTGTCAGTTATGCCAAATATTCTCAACTGAGAACGTTGTTGAAATCAACTACAATCAAGAATGAAAGTATAAAACGGGTTCTGTCAGTATCTGCAAATACAGGTAACTCACAAATCTCTCTTTTCGCTGCATCGGTGAAATTAATTCGACCGTCCTTCGCCCTCTGATTTTTCTAACGGTGTTAACATAATTAGTTACTCGTTAACATTATCCACATCAAAACAACTCCAGTAAAGATTAAAAATTCAATAAATTGCTGGGCAAAAAGAGATATTCTGATTTGATTCACCTATAATGTTAATTAAAATAAAAATGTTCATGTATTGAATTAATCTAGATGCAGAAACCACTATCTGGTGGCAAAAAGTTTATTTAGTTTATGATTTTGATAATTGTTTTACACTCAAATTACACTACAGAAACAACTCAAGATGATAGCACTGATGAAGATATATCAGGTGAAGAAAGATATCCAGGTCATCGACCAACATCCATGTTCCAGAAAGTTCTTCTTACAGCTGGTTCTGCAGGAATGTCTTTGTTAGACCCATCAAGGGGAGGTAATTTCAACTTATTTGTTGGTTCAAAGGGAGGTAATTTCTGTGTCAAAGGGAGGGAATCGCTGGTCATAATCTTTCACCGGGGGGGGGGGGGGTTAACTTGTTGTTTTTTCATAGGGGAGGGAAGTACTGAGGTCTAAATTGTGCTAAGGGGAGGTAATTTCTGTTGACCTGTTGTTTTATGGGGAGATACTTTTTGATTCAAATGGAGGTAATTACTGTGGTATTGATTTTGTCAAGGGGAGGTTATTTCTGTTAAATCGTAGTTCCAAAGCCTGAAAGGGAGGTAATTAATGCAGTCTTAATTGTATTTGGACAGTACTTGCCTTATCAATATGTTAGTTACACATTTCAGACATGATAGCCACATTGGGTGACGTGACTGCAAATTCAGCTTTAAAATATATAAAGACAAAAATGGAGGAAGATCCAGTTGGTCAACAGATATTGAGGTATGCTGGTATTTTCACAGGGTACGCTTGGTATTTGTAGGCTTGCCCAGGGATTAGGTTGGTGGATTTTGTTCTAAAAATCTTGTAGGACACAAATGAACCGTCTTTTGAATGCAAATTAATTTTAAGTGGTTGAATACAACAACAATGATGATATCACCATTGACCAGCGAACCAATCTGACTCCAAATGATACCTTTTTGGCCAAGGACCAGCTAAAAAACTAATTATTTTGTTCAAAGGTGGTCTTAAAAAAGGCTTTTGTGCACATAGAGAGGGGACAGTTGTTTCCCTTATTTTAGCCATGAGATTCAGCTAAAAAAACGTGTAATTTAAGTTACTTATTTTTATTTCAATATGACTGTAGGCCTATAGCTTTTATTCCTATTATATCATGCACTCCTACTGGATAGTGCATTTTAGTTGACCCTTGATTTCTTTGCTAAAATTCCTGTGTCCAAATTCATTTTATTTTTAAAGTTAGAAAGCATTTACTCAGCTGAATACTGCAAAATCTTTATTTTTCGTATGGCATTAAATTTCGTGGATTTCGTGGTTCACCTTATACCACAGAATCAAATTCCATCAAACAATAATTTAGACCCTTGTATTTATTACCTGAATGCAAAATCCATGAATTTACCTTAATCACAATAGTCTTTCTTACCATAAATGCGAAATTTTGTTCCATCAAAATTAAATGATTTACAATAATTTGTTGTACTATAGGGAAAAGCCGGAGATCAATACAAACACTGTATCCATTGATTACCTTGGTAACCTACCTAGCAACACATTTGGTAAAGAATACTGGAGGTTTCTATCTAGACATGTAAGTATACATGGAGAGGTTGTTCTTATCCATCATTCTTCATATCATGACATGCAATATCAATTGTTATTAGTTACATGGTCATCTAGTGACCTGTTACGGGATGATACATGGTCAGTAAATATCATACCTGCGAGGCGAAGTATCATCCCGTAACAGGTCACTAGATGACCATGCAACAAATTTACCCCGTCGATGACCATTCAAAAAGGATTATTACCACAATAAAAGACCACATCAAGAAAATGACCTCTAAATTCAAGGAATCGGTCTTTTTACTGTCCAGCTTTCCCACAGGTCAGAAGACGATTTGGTGTGACTAATCCATTAGTATAAGGATAACTGTCAAGTTTTAACTTGGGACTAGTCTTTGAAACGGATGCAATTTGAGCAATATTTTTTAGCTTTAAAGGGGTCGGCACGAAGCCATCATAACACGCTATTTGTCAAACATTGTACATTCTTATTCATAACAAGCATTATTAATAATGAAAATAAAATGTTTGATGTTATGTTCTGTTCTTGAAAATGTTTTAAAAACAGTATAGAGCCAATTGATGATCGTTTGGTTAGCTCAACATTATTATAATTTATACTGTAAAATCATTGAAATACGAAGGGACAAATATTTTGGCAAAAAAAAACATTTCCATGGGACTTGAATTCATAGACATGAATTTCAGGTAATAAATTTAAGAGTCAAAATTATTCTTTGATGGGATTTAATTTCGTGGTTGAAGGGGAATAAAAAAAATATACAAAATTTAATCCCCACGTATATGAATGATTTTACAGTAATCAATAAGCTTCAATTCCTTGAATATAGGAGCACTTTTTTCTGCATCATTATTCATTGATCTAAGATGAACTCATTCCTTTCAGGGGTTTTCACCGGATGCTCGTCTTCCTGTCCATTATGTTGATGACCCAGAGTTAGTATATGTGATGTTACGATATCGTCAATGTCATGATTTGTTTCATACTCTACTTGGCATGAAGCCAAACATGTTAGGTGAATGTGCCGTGAAGTGGGTGGAGGCCATTCAGACTGGTTTACCTATGTGTGCTGCTGGTGCTTTATTTGGTCCTGTTAGACTGGGACCTGTGTAAGTATAATTTATACATCCTTAACTTAACTCAGGGCTCAAATGTCTCTCACAAATTTAAAATGTGAGCTCTCACATTTGTTTTGTCCGTAACGCATGTATTTCTTGATGGATTTTGTTATTGCATGGCATAAATCTTCATTATCATGTGTCAGTGTAAAGGGCTTTGCCGTAGTTCAAAAGTCCAGGTCGTTTTGCAGCTGTGCTATTATTTAAAGGGCTAAGAAATTCCTTAGGGCAAATGTTCACCATTAGTCAAGAGCTGGGTGTTGTAGCAGAAGTTCAGGCCCTTGGAGTTTACCAAGCTCTATTTGTATTTCACTTTTTGTAGTTTTTTTCCATATACAGTACAACCCTTTTCAGAGTGTCCCTCTTTAGAGCAACAACCTCTCTATAACCATATCTTCAAAATTCCCCTTAGCCAATAAAAAGTAGAGCATCAACATATCAACAACAGTTACTGGCAATGTTTGGCAGTTCCCAGGGTGATGCTCTACAGAGGTTCAGTTCTGTAATTAACAAAAATACCACTTCCATTTCAGGCACAGAGAGAAATACATATCAGAATTTATGCCGTGGGCGATAAGAAATGGACAGAAGGGGAAAATGTTGATGTGCGTATACTACGAGAAACAATGGGAGAGAGATTTAACTGAACTACGAGAGGAACTAAATATAGAACCTCCTCCTGAGGAACCCTATCCTGACGTGGAATAGTAACCACACAAATCTTGTTTTTAGGACGCCTATCTTTGCTGAGAGGGTATATATTGCTATTGTACATCCTGCTCAGTCTGTCATTTTGTGTTACCAGGGTTCGAATTTAAGCTCGCATACTCGCTAATAGCTTGTAGAAATTCAGAATAGCGAGTGCCATTTAAAGTCACTCGCATATTTTAGCGTGTATGAAAACAAGGAGCAAACACCAATTAAAGTCAAAAGAACGACGCCGAACGGACGTGTGAAAATTTCGGCGAGTAAAAGTTACGGGCAAAATGGCAGTTAGTTATTCCAATTATCCAGACTGGTCCGCCGTATCACAATCAGGATCTCAACAGACGCTTATGATTATATAGCGCGCTCCGTAGTAACAAGCGTTTACCGGCCGGACACCAGTCTATTACCTATTTACGCGACCGAAAACAAAAATGTTCTAAAATACGATATCGTCGTTTTTTATCTATGACAGACGATCGTTCTTTGTTGCAACATGAACACAGTTCTAATGAATCGATTTACGACTAAACGGAGCATCAAAACATGCAATAATAGCAACAAATGGAAATGTCACCTGTTTCCCCGACACTGATGGAAATCGACGTAACGGACTTGGCAATGTAATGGCACAAGCTAATTTTAGCTAGTGGAAAATATCGCTAAATTCGACCCCTGGTTACTGTCAGTATGTAGATCGAACAGTCTCCATTTAATAACTTAACTACTCTACGCCAGAGTACATGGAGGTTGCTTAGCAACAGTAGATGGCCTCTATTGATTTTGAGGTTAGTAGGTTTAAAGGTCAAGGTCACCATGGCCGTTATCTTTTCTGACTATTTTACAGACTTCTCGTGTTTGTTGTTGACTATGAAGTAAGTATGTGTCATATGCCAAATGATTCATCACCTGAAGCAGTGTTTTGTTAGGTTGAATATACATGTACCTGACTGGTAATTTGTGTTGCTATTGAAACAGAAAACTTTTAGGACTTTTGAATTGTTAGGAATTATATAGTGACTTGTTTATTTATGTATTTATCTTTTAAATATATATTTTAAAGATGTATACTTGGTTATAGATTGTTATATGAATAAAATTCATATTTATGATCATATAGAATATTGTTTTATGTCTTCCAGGACTTTTTATGCCTCGGCAGCTACTGATGCAGGAGACATATAGAGATTGTCCTGTTCATCCGTCCATTCCTTGATTTCTGTGGGATACTTTCAGTTAGGAATGAAGACAAGGCTCCCTGTGATTTAAAGTGGGGATGTTGGGGTCAAGGTCGCTGTTACTAAAAATAGAAATTATGGACAAGGCTTCCACCAGGGCATAAGGTTTACTAAATGCATTCTTGCTTTTTACATTCAATTTTACTAAGAATACCAGAAATTTTAAAAAAATCAATGAACTTGAAAACTTTCCCTGGCCTGTATTTAAACCAGTTACGGTACATGTACTATCTTGCGTTTCCACAACATCAATGAACCAGCACTTCTCCATTGTTGGAGACAAATCAACATTATTGTCAAATTCTCATGGAAAGTGTATCACCTGCGACAGGCAAGAATCAATCTTGGATTTTCCACATTACAAATGCAGCACACTAACCACATTACCATGGTGGTTGTTAACAAATATCCCCGCAGAAGAGAAGATAATTGTTTTTCATGTAAAAAATCGACAAAGGGCCATAACTCAGGCAAAAATGCTCGAATCACAAAATCTTGACAATATGCCCAGTAGCTTCCCATAGTCATTATTCTGTGAAAGTTTTGTAAAAATCCCTGCTTACGAAAAATGTAGGAGGAGTTGCACACAGAAGCTCAGACTGAATGACGTCATTACCATATCCCCTTCATTTTCGATGGGGATAATAAGGCCTTCAGACCAATTAGGGTATTGGTAAACAAAATAAAGACAAGTTTTGTATTTAGTACATAAATATATTACTTCATATAAAACTGTACAAGAAACATGAAAATATCACACTTTGTTAAAAAATACTAGAACATGTACAAATACATGTACAAATACATGAACAATATATCACAATGTCACGCTGTATACCACAGAATATAAAACATGTCTGTATTTGAAATCAGGCGTCTTTATACAAAAATAACATGTAGACCTATTGTAAATTTCTGCTAATAAGTCCAGTCTTGCATGTTAACTAGAAATGTGTCCATGAGACACGAGCGCCCCCATTGGGTATATAGTAAGAGTAACAAAGGGCCATAACTCTGTTAAAAACTTTCCCAGCACAAATTCCATCATTTGCGGTCAAATGTACATTAAGGTTGTTAATCTGTGAAAGCTTGGAGGAAATTTTGTCACAGTTCATGAGTAGTTTACCACACAAGATTTGTGTTACTTACGTACGCCAACGGTACGGACAGACAGACGGTCACTTAATACATAAGTGAGGGGCACAATAACAAGCCTTCATATTCTAAAATTATGGCTTTTGAAAAAATTCACATAGCATAAGTAGTCTAATTTGTAAGAAAAAATCCTTTATTTAAATACTTAATTAGATTTTTTGTCATTTTTTCCCTCCTATAAAAGGTAATGTTAAGATAAAATGTGTCAAGAATGAGAATTATAAGAGCTATGAAAATGTTGATGCAATATGAATCATAACTAATTTTATTTACAAAGGATATTTCATACTTTAAAACAGTATGTAATTTTTTTTGCATGCATAATTAGGGTTAAATTTTGTTGTAATGATAAAAGACAAAATTTGGAAAATAAAATGGAATGCACTCATCTGTTTTATGCTTGAATGATTGCGAATACGCAGAAAAAAGCACAATGCTGAAATAATGTATCGGGACGGGGGAAGGGATTTTATACAATGTTATAATAAATACAAAATGTACAATACATCACAGAGAGTAATATACCCAACAAATTACGGTCATGTAAAACATAGTAGACACATGTAAAAATAGTGTAAAAATCTGGACGGTCAAGCTAAAAAAAAAAAGTAATATAATAAATTAAATTATAATTAGTATATAAATAACACAGTCAGTATATTAAGTACTCGTTATATATATGGTTTAACTAACACTTTGTCTAGGTAAAGCCATATTCTGAAATGTAAATTGACACTTTTGCAATTTGGATCACTCCCATGAAGTGTAATCTGAGCACTGTATGTAATGTATTTGTCATGCCATGCTACTGAGAGAATGAAAATATATTCTCTGGAAAGCAACAAGTTTTTAACTGACTCAACTAAGTTAATATTCAGAGTTTGTCATGCAGTGATATAATTATTAATCACTATCTCATTGGCCCTTGACGGGGGTGTTTCAAACAATTGATAAATATTTCCATCCATTAATATTTTGCTTCCATTGTTTTTAAATGAAACTATGCAATATTTGTACTCAAAAGCATAAATTATATCTGCTTTGGATACATAGGGCATAAACATTACAATGATTTTTACTGCTAAACTACAGAAGGCAAATAATAGACTAAACCGTAGTAGGCACAGAACATGCTAAACATCAATAGGCATAGACTATACACCTGTATATGTAAGACACATGTATCACAATTTCCAATATATAACATAGCTAACTGTAAATGCATTTTGTTAATATAAATAAATAATCCAAGGGTATGATTTACTGCATATAGTAAATTGACACCCAGCCTCAAATCTAGATAAATATAGATTTCAAATAAATGTCAATAAAAATGTTATAATACACTGAAAAATGACATATAAAAAGATGCAAACTAATCAACAAAAAAGAATCAGCCTGTTTAATATCATGTATTAACACATAGTTCACAGTTCACCCATCCTCTAGAAAATGTAGAAACTGGTGTTAGTCCCTAAATTGTCAACAGATCCAAGAATGTTTTCTCGGGGGTTTCAATAAGCATTGTTTTCTCAGGAGGAGGTTAGCCTGTTTTCTCATAGGAACATACTGACCATGGCAAACATATCTCAAAAACTGACCATGGCAAACATATCTCAAAATATAAGACAATCACACATTTGCCAAAATACCCGGGATGGGGTTCTTACTCCAGAGTCCCTTCTCTGGACCTGTGCACATGTACTCATCTATTTTTAACATGAAATGTTAAAATGCTTGCACAATAACTGATTGACAAACATTCAAGTAATACTATTTTTTTGTCTTTATACATACCATATAATACTAGCTATCTCATTATTTTTGGCAAACAATGGTTGCAGCAGTCTTCATAGATTCTATAAATGCTGATTAAATAATGTTCAACTACACTAAGGTCTTATATCACCAAAACATTTGACTTTTGTTTTGCCTGCCATTATAGACTTCGCTCAGTTGGCAAATTCCATTCAGCCAATTGTACGTATTTGAACAGATAAATAAATTTCAACTGACAGAAAGTCCAGAGACATTCACAGATCTCAAGACATGCACATATCTAGATAATAACATTTCCAAATTATTTTTACACTTCCCAGACAATATCCCATGACATTCACACCTTCAATGACCACCGAAGACATTCACTCGTGTTACAAGACATTGTTCCAAGTTAAATGTCACTGCCAACAAACAACCTAAAATCACACTTGACAATAAAGCCTGTATAACTATCACATATCAAATACACCCTGTACAATGTAACATATGACATGGTAATGTATGTGTAATGTAATGCAGAACTTCCCCTTCACACAGACTCCCTACATGTATAATAATCACTATATCTGTTATCCGAGTCCCTTGGTTCAGTAATATCCTTGTATAACTGCTGGCTCTGTTAGTTTGGTCCTCATGAATGTACTATATACCACACCCTCAAATTGTACAACATTGATAACCCAAGACACGTAAGTCCTTCCTAGGTATTTTGACACTCTACCACAGTACATAGAAAACAAAGTTCTTCCTGCATTTGTGGACATGTTACCATACCGAAGAACCGAAGTCCTTCCTGCGTCTAGATCGTGCAAGCTCCCCACTAACTGTGTCCATCATCTTGTTCGTCAGATCATCAATTTCCCCAACCAGTCGTAAAGATCTGTTTAGGTCGTCCTCTCCTGTGGCAGTCTGAAATATGTGGAATAAAACTTAGTATGGCTTGGTTTAAAACCAGTGAACATGGACACATTAATGCCGTTTGAACATGGACACAATTATACCACATAAAAAATGGACAAATAAATGCCACATAAACAAGGACACATTTATAACACATAAACATGGACACATTAATGCCACTTAAACAAGGACACATTAATGCCATATAAACAAGGACACATTAATGCCACATAAACATGGACACATTAATGCCACTTAAACATGGACACATTCATACCACATAAACAAGGACACATTGATACCACTTAAACATGGACACATTAATACCGCTTAAACATGGACACAGTAATGCGAACTAAATATGGACACGCTAATAACAACTAAACATGGACACAATAATGCCATATAAACATGGACACATTAATGCGACCTAAACATGGACACATTTATACCACTTAAATATGGACACATTAATAGCATATAACATGGACACATTTATAACACGTAAACATGGACACATTAATGCCATATAAACATGGCCTAAACATGGACACATTAATACCACTTAAACATGGACAAATTAATGTCCCCTAAATCTGGACTAAGTAAAACATTATTTGCTACAAAAAATAAATTAGGAACTAGCACACAATAAAACAAAATCATTACAACATATCTGATGTCATAAATTATAATTTGTGGATCACAATTCATAGTATAGTGTAGATATATTTGCGTTTATTTTACTATTTCATTTAATGAACAAAACTTGTCCATCTTTTTAACTTTCTTCAATATGAGGCAAGCAATCATGCATATACTGGTATTCAACCACAAGCATTAAGTTGATTCAACTTTAGATATTATGGTAACATGCATATGGTCTGGCCCGGTGATTATAAACATTTCTCATGCTCAAATTCCATACTCCATGCTCCAACTTGAAAAACGGCTTTCTTAGATTTTTTTCATCAAAACCGACACCGACTTGTATAGCAAATGATCTAACTAAGAAAATGAACCCCCATTTCATATTTTTCCATTTAGTAATAATTAAAGAAATTACAGCAGTTTTTGTAACTAAGAAATGCTCTAATTGGAGTACAAAGTATGAGTTGGAGTATGGGGTACGTTCTCGAATGTTTAAAATCACTGGGCCTGGTAATGTTATAATAATGCTATAAAATTAATGTTAGATATTTATAAAGCAGAAAAATATAAGCTACCTGTATCACCAATTATTTGACTCTAATACTGGGTACTTAAAAATCATAGAATTGCCAACCAGAACATTTATTCAGAATTTCATAGTGCATTAAGGGTATTGAGTTTAGTGATATTAAAGTAAAAGAGGACCATAAATCACCATTTCATCGTAATACTACTTTTGCACTAATTTTTGGACAAAGAAAATGCTGAGCATAGCCTTTAATTGCCAGTCAGCTTTCTGCTGAATATGGCAGGCATGTGTGGGCCTCCAACAGGTTTTGAGCCTGGAATGCCGGGTAAGGTGGCAAGTGCACTTAAACCACTAAACACTAGGGCTGTAACGGTATACCGCGGTATACGAAATACCGCAGATTTCAGTTACACACGGTTCACGATACAAGACTTCTAAATTTCGGTACGGTTCGGTATAAGATTTTTTTATGAGCAAAATAATATTCAGACAACGAAAACTCCTGACAGCCTACTGAGTATGTATAATTACCATGTATCACTCGTTTTAATTGTATTGAGATATGCTTCATATTGTCTAAATTCACTTAAAATAGTTATTAGGCAGTTAATAAATGCTGTTATAGAAGCAACAAATTCAGTATCACTTAACAATTGAAGTATTTAAGCAGCTGTTAGAGAATATTGTATCATACCGAAATATGCCGAATCGTTGACGGTACGTATCATATCGTGAGGTGAGCGTACCGTTACACCCCTACTAAACACCTTTGAGCTATAACCTTTGGGTATTCACTAGAAAGTTAACTACTAAAAGTGCAGCCATGGCTCAATACTCAATTTCAATCTATACCGGGGTACTAGTATTAGAGTTATTAGAATCCTTTCCTTAAACCAATAAAAGCCTAGCTATAGAATACTACTATTGTGTTACTTTGTAACTTTTCACAGCATGTTGTAGTGACTGGAACTATGAACATACTGTATGTGTATCTTTATTAAAAACTAGAAGCAGTCATATAAAGCCATATCCACCTCCAAACGAAGATAATCAACAAAGGGCAATTACTCAGACAAATAATAAAAAAAAAAAATTATGGTTGTATCACAAAATCCTGACAATATGCGCTGTAGGTCGTTTCGTTTCGCCAAAATCCCTTAAGAAAGGAGTTGCACACAGCTTGGACGGAATGACGCCTACCATTACCTTCACCTCAGGGAAGGATAATAAAGGCCAGTTACATCATCCATTAAACTTCAGACTTTCGGAAATATCCACTTATAGATTTACAGTATATTTATGTTTTCGGATCACTACAGCACTCTGTGCTAACTAAGATACTACATATAGACATATCGCTGGCTTAGAATGAGAAAGTCTAAGAACTACTTACGACCTTATAAGACTGGTACCAATGTGCTTCATGAGAATCAAACTTGTCATATTGACCAAACTGAAGTTGAAACGGCTATTTTACCATAAGTAAAGAGTACTTTTCGGACAGTTTTCTCTTGTTTTCTCAAAATATTCATCTTTTACTTGCGACCTTCTCATTTTTAGGCAGCGATATATATAGATCAGTGCATAAACAACACTTACACCAACACGGTCTAAGTTACTTAATGATTGATAATATGTAACAATTCTTGATTTCATCTCCTCCTGAAAGTCACATGGTGTTACGGTACGTTAGACAAACACAATTGGACAATACAATAGCATGCACACATACAAAGTATAAAATACAGAACAGAGAATTTGACCTGATCCATCACCTTCCCTTAGCATTTTCACCCATTCACTAAAACATGATTAATGGTACTAGATATTTTGACTGTTTTTGTTGTAGATACATAATTAGACCCAACCACAACCATTTTCTGACAAGTTGATCAGTTAAATGATGGTTTTATGTAGGGGCCTTAAAAGGGTCGTTTCGTTCAAGTCAGTCTCTATATTGAATGAGTGAAAATTTCAAAAGTCAAAACTGTAGTTGGAGATAATTTCGAAGGCCTGTGGTTTTTACAAACAGTTATTATCACGAAGATGCTGTAAGGTGTAAGACCAATACAATGCTAAGGGACCAATATGGCATGATTTGCTTGCCAAAATATATCCATTTGTATATTAAACGCAAAAACTTTGTGATTAATATACTCATGCATAAAGGTCAGGATCGTGTCAAATTTTCCTTGCTATATTAACCAGTAAGCAAGACAAGCAAACGCAATGTGTAACATCACCAATTCTACATCAAAATTCAAATTCTCTACAAAAATATACACTGAGCAAAGTGATCTCCCTTTGCTTACATTTACAGGGACTGAATTCTCTCCCTGTCTTTCCTCGTGGTTGTCAAGGAGATTTGATCGAGTTTCAAATTTATGCTACAGAACACAACACAATAAACAATAAAAAACAACATAATTAATACAAAATTATGCACATTTAACGTCACAAAAACATCAAGACGTGATTAATATAGTTACACATGAAATAAATATGAATATACTTGTAATTATATTAAGAACTCAAATATGAAATATTACTATTAGTACCTTTCTGTTACAATAATCAGGACAGTTGCATGCAAATATTACTTTTCAGAACAATAAACACAAACATCACACATGATCTATACAGACACATACTGTCAGCAAACCTGCCAATTAAGTACTCCTATTAAAGTGGAGTTACTCCTATTTCCATTGATAAATTTCTGGTTTTCCATGTTTGCCTACCTTAATTTGCACAAAGGTACATTTGATTCATTTTATGATCTTCAATCCCATATTTATAACCACTAGAATGAATACATTCCTTGTTTATGTATCTAAATCTACTATAAATCATATTTTAAGTGCATTTTGTGGCATGTTTTGCTTGATCACTCCTATTTTGGATTTAACTAGCTAGGCATGTATGTATACACAGTGAAGTAATTGAACATTAAAGTAGTCAAAACATACCAGAGATGAAGTTGTTCCTCGATCACTGTCATAATCTTTTTCTCCTTTAACCCTGCGATATTTACGTCCATGACGTACTCTTCGTCGGCCGACACTACGACTTCTGAAAAATGTTATGTACCAGAGTGATAATTCCATTGATAAAGTGCCAATTATACGTGGGAGGTAATTCAACAGCCAAAAGGAGTACTTACGGCTTAAAACCATGATATACTGAAAATTTAATCATGGAACATTCCAATATGTTTACTTGGGGTAAAATATAGACAGTGTTAAAATATAATGACATATGATACTGATGAACAAATGGGAATACATTGCAACAAAATTTACCTTCTTCTTGGTAACTCTTCACTTTCTGATTCAGCACTTTCACTCTCGTTTCCGAATTCTCGTACAAAGTATCGACTTCTCATCCTCCCATCAGGAGAGTAGTGTCGTATTCTTCCGTTACGTCCCCATGACTTCGACCTTGGCCTTGTTCTTGATTGGCCACTGAGGAGAATAAAGTTATTGATCAGCAAAATTGAACAGTACAACCTTTCTAGAGAAGCCATATGTAGAACCTCCCTGTAACAACACCTTCACAATTTTCCTAAGCCAAAATTTACCTATAAATTTAACCTCTGTAGAGCAAAAACCTCTACCTTTTTAGAGCAAAACCTAAAAAAGATGACCTATATTTGCAGCTCACTAGGGGTGATGCTATACAGAGGTGGTACGGTACATGTATCTATAATTTGGACATTTAATGAAAAAGTATTAACAGATTAACAATGACAAGGAAATGACGCTTGAAATGTTCCTGAGCTTTGTGTAGCACATGATAATGCAATTATGAATATGATATATTACTTTTTAAAGTATTACTATGGAATGAAATAACAGCTGCAGTAAGTTAACATCATGAGTGAGCAAAAATGCTGCTGGTGCTAGGCTTATTCAATGTGCTTGATTAAATTGAGCTGACAAAATGCATATTTAAAAGCAGGCAGGATGCACATCAACAATGGATTAAATAAGAACAGTTAGAATAAAACAAGCATGACTATTTGATGAGCTTGAGAATAAAATACACTCAATCAGATGTACATTGTATTTGTTAACACTTAATACTAGCACGAGCCCATGTAATATTATATTAATAAAGACATCTTAATGCTCTGATTCTAAAACGCTTAAAGAAGATAATAAAAAGCAGACAGGGACACAATTCTGATTGAATAAATTCTAACAGGAGCACACTAAAATGAAATACATTTAAGGAGCACTAAACGATGCAGGAAAACAAAAGCATAAAATAAGCAAAGCATAGCCATGAATTTAACATATTTTATAAATGGGGTCATAATGAAGTTTTCTGGTTATGTGGTAAAAGTGGTTATTTGTTAGTCAACTTATTAATACAACAACAACATAAAGTCATATCCCACAAAATGCTTGTACTTCAGGTTTGTGAAAGCCCCTTGGTGACCCCAAAATTATTAACACCATCATGGCAGAACGATCATCATGTACATCTACCATGAACATGGGCACATCACTTCTTACTACATCAGAAATGTGCTAAACAAGTTTAATGCAAAGGTAAAACTTTAGCCACACCCCTAATTTGACATAACCCACACCTTCAATGAATTACAATCTGAAAGACCACACCTCCTCAACATACAGTTAACATGACATCACCCCACATTGACCACACCCCTATGATCAAAAACTTACAAAACAAAATTTTACCCCCCAAAATATAACATGAAATGCCACACCCCCAATAAATACAAAATGTATGACCACCCCATCACCTGACCAAAATATATACATTCAGCTAAATGCAAGTGTTCCCATCAGGTTCATACAACAGGAGGCCAAATTTAGAATGGTGTTTCTCCATTACATTTATAAGCTAGACTAAAGTTATGCATCGCAAAACAAGTCTGAATTTCACCGCTGTTATATTCAATTTGGTTATTTACAAATTGTACACATTTACCCCTCCTTCTTAGAAGAATCCAGCACAATGATTGGTTGATGAACATCACTATGATTAACTGTCATTGGCTGAACAGCGGTGTGCCTAACTGCCATTGGCTCAGGCAGCCGGTTAGGCGGGACTTGTATTCTTACTTTGGGCTGCTTTGCATAATTTAATTGAAAAAGGTGTGGCTTGAGAGGGGGCGGAGCTTTGTAAACTCTGAATGGTAATGGACTTCTGAAGGACTGAGAACTTGAAGGACGAGGCTGAGGCTGGGGTTGATTAAAGTTAGCAGGGAGTGAAAACACAGGGATCTGGACGGTCTCAACAATTTGTCTGAAAAGTGTGTGTAAAGAATAAACTAATAAAATAAAATACACAGGTACTTGTCAAGTTATGCCCCCTCCCCCCTGTAGACCCCAATATTAATAATATATACTACCCATGTACCCCCACCAACCCAAAATATACAACCCTAGAACATATTATGTTGATTTTATTTATTCTTATCACATCAAATAAAATCGTTAAAAACTATTTTATTTGATGTGATATGTATATAATTAACATAACAATTGTAAGGGTTGTTTATTTTTGGTTGCTGGGGGTACCTTGGTCGCTTTGGGGTCCACAGGAGGGGGGGGGGCATAACATTATGGGTGCCTATGATAAAATCAACAAACTCGGGAAGAAAGAAAAAGGTTGTGCAAAACACACTTACAATGACACATCCTCAAACTTTAAGCTGATATGAGAATGAAATAATAAAGATGAGCATAAGTATACATATGATAAATGAACACATTGAATGCACTCCTGACTTATAGACAATAATTATTAAATAATGAGGGCTCAGTGCAAAACTATGGTAACAACATCAAAATATAGAGGCATATACCATAGTTTTGCACTGAGTCTTTGATAAAATAACATATCAATACAATTTACAACCATCATTATTGCGTTTTCAAAATTTCAGTTAGTTTCTATATTGAAAAAAACTTTTTTTCACTTAAGAGCAAGCAGTTAATTGAAAAGGTATAGCAAATTAGAGTTTATTAAATGCTACTAATCTATTTTAGCTCGATTGTGAAACAAGTTCTTAAAACTTCTATTTATCATTTTAGACCCCTCATTCTTGATGGTATCTATCGTCATGAGGTTACAAGAGAATTACAGATAATAAGATTATATCATATTCAGGGAGGACATACCACCTGGCTTTTTGGCTAAGTCTGCAAGCAAAAATATGTCAACAAAAAGTTAACAAATCCATGCAATTGGGTTGGTTTTGGGCATAAAATATAACCTGTTTCACAAAACTATGAAGTTGTGTGGGAAGTACTCTCTCTCTGCTTGAGCATCTAATATATGTCATTAAAATCGGTCAAAGAATTAGATACTTAAGGTTGTTTTAAACTTTTTGCCGACATATTTTTACTTGCAGACTTAGCCAAAAAGTCATGTGGTATGTTCACCCTGATTTTACAAAAATGGTAGTTAAATTACAAACGTACCTTCCATCATGAACAATATATCCTAAAGGCACTCTGTGATCTTCTGGAGGGTACACGAAATCTCCGTGCGTATGATAGCTAGAACTACCACACATTGGACAAGCAGACGTATAAACTCCGCCTTCACTCTGTACACTGTGTACATCACTAGCACCGTTTGGTATGAATCGTGTTTGTCCGTCATTCACATGTATATCATCACTAGCGTA
Source organism: Spisula subtruncata (assembly GCA_963678985.1). Lineage (NCBI taxonomy): Eukaryota > Metazoa > Mollusca > Bivalvia > Venerida > Mactridae > Spisula > Spisula subtruncata. The sequence goes on along the minus strand of OY787673.1, from coordinate 11,511,539 downwards.
TTGTCTATGTTGCGGATGCCCAAGCTGTCCGTGCGACTGCCCAGGGTAGTTGGGTGGATGAACTCCGGGTGGAACTTGTGTAGGATTTGCGGCGTATGAATACAAAGTCTGTCTGAGAGGACGGGGACCAGACGTAGCGCGTGTGGAAGATTTCGTGGATCCTGAAGCTGTGGAATGTGGAGGAGGTGGTGGCTGGTACCCAGAGAATGCCAAGTTGGGCTGGGAACCAAATACACGTCGACCAGGTTGTAATGGAGCTGAAATAAAATAAGATTAATTAATGTCAAGAACTGCAGAACAATCAACAGCAAATTAAGAATTATACATTACTTACAATTGAACTAGCCTCAAATTACCTTCATATCAGGAAAATAGTTTTATAATAAGCCATCTGACTGACAGATCAAACAAAGACAGCTGATTTCGGTACCAGAAACTTCTTAAATTTTGAAATACTGTCAAAACTATCTATTGCATACATGGGTGTAGGTAAAGTCATATAGTTTTATATACAAAACACTGTTTAAGAATTAGCATACCTTGAGCCCTTGATTGACCATTCTGTTGAGCTGGTTGTGCTGTGTTAGGTGTCTGTGTGTAGAAGCCATAGTGACCTTGAACTTTCGGTGGCGCCGTCTGCTGAACCTCGTCTCTCTGGACCCGTGTCGGTGATTGGTCGGAATCGTAACCATTCTGTTCCGGATGATGTTGTGTACCCGTGTTCCGTTGATGAATCCGTCGGCGGAGACGATTCCTACCCCGTGTCCTTGACTCCTCCTCCTGAACCTCTTCCTGTTTTTGTTTCCGTGGGTGACGGGGTGTGGCGTACGCGTCAGCAGCAGCGTAACCAAGTGGGATGTCACCATCACCTTGATTTACATTCGGTAAACTCCAGTCATAGCCCCAATCTCGACCTGTAACATATTTGTATAAAATTTATTTATTTAACTTTCAATTCTGGTCAATTTTTAACAAGTTTTTCTAACTTATGTGTTATCAATCACCACGAGGGTATGTGAGAAGAGAAGCCAGTTTCCCTTCTATGCAGTTTAACTATTGAGGTTAGGAAATCAAGTTACTCGATGTAAAGACCACTTGTAAAAATAAGGACACTACAAAAATTAAGGCTGCAATAGTATCAAGTCATGATGATTTTCACTCTTAATTTAACCTTAATATTATGACCAAACTGATACACATGCAGACACTTGTTGAAAGGTCTTTATAATCATGGTACAAAAATGAATTTGATAATAAATATAATATACTAAGTACAAGCAACTAATTATTTGCCATGAATGTGATGTCAGAGTACCTCCAGGTAAAGCACAAATAATCAATGTGGAAAATTTCAGGTAATAATGCATCTGTAGCAGCAACTCAAAGTCAAACATACATGTAAACTATTCTATAATGACACAGCAAAATGCATCAAATAAACACTGCCACACACACATATGCGATTATGAATAACAAGAAATTATCATTATTGTTGACAATTTTACAGTTTGGTATCACACCCAGATTCCTTGCACCACTGTCTCTTCCATTAACTGTCCCTTCACCAAAATATAAAACCCCATTGGAAATAATTTAGAGCTTGACCAAAAGGTCTAATAATAACAAATACACACACATCATAATGTATTACATAATTATGAAGGAGAATAATATAAGGGGAATATGCAATTCCCCGAAATGTTTGAAGTATATAATGAACCATCTAGCCATAAAATGCTACAATTTGCAACAATGAGTAATATATCTCCACACAATCACACTGTATGTGCATGTATTTACTTGACTCAGAGTCTGAAGATTCTAGAAATATAAACCAATCATTGAAGATTCATGTTATAAGTAAAACGCAGTAAGTATTAGAGCAACAATATTACAAGAGCACCACCTACAAGTGCTGGACGCTTGACATTCGCTGTTTTGATAGTATCAAGGACAGATAACTCAATAAATACAGTTCACATGGTTATCAGCCTTGCTAGTATGGACTCCTCTTGTGATGGTGAATAACTATGCTAAGTTTCAAGTGGAAACCTTTGATAGTCTTTAACAAAGACCTAAATTACGTCTTTAAGAAATTCACTCAGACAAAAAACTTAACCAACACGAACAATCCCATCACGACATAGCTCAGCTTTTTTGCTTAGAAAAGTTAAGCTAATAATTAAAACTATCAAACAAATATCAACTTATAGTAATTTAAAATTCACTCTAAATTATTTGAAAAGAAATTCAGATAAAATCACCTTGAAAACAAAACGCTTACTAGATTTGAAAAAATTGATGTCCCATTGCAATCAAATAGTCATTTTCAGGAAAAACCAGTAATGTTAGAAGTCACTGTGTCCATGACCTTTGACCCACTGATCTCAAAATCAATTTAGGCGTCATATACTGTTGCTCTTAAACCTGTATGTACAGCTAGAAGATCCTAGGGCAAAGAGTTCTTTGAGTTATTAAACTAAAACCATTTGGCGACCCGACTAACCAACGGACAGACCAACCGATATCGCAGGTTGCCTGCAAGACTGCCGCATGTCCTTCTTTATAAGCAATTACAACAGTCTTGCAGGCAACCCTCATCAAAGAAGGGGGCATATTTACACTAATCAATGTTATGAAGTTACTAACCTCCATGTCCAGAAAATGAATTTGCTCTTCTCCTGGGCCCTCTCATAAATGCTAAGGGATCCTCAGTGGGATCAAAATACTGGTCATAATAACCATCTTGTTGTTGTTGTGGTGGAGGTGGGAGGGGCTGCTGGGGCTGTGCTTTCTCCTGATTGGATCGATAAAACTCCTCCCTTAATTTACCAATCTCGTCAGTCAGCAACTTCAAACGAGCACTGCTCAAACAAAGATATATTTATTTAAAATGCAAGAAGGTAAAAAAACATGTTTCTCAAATTTCAGCCAAAATAATTATTTTCTATGAGTCTTACCACCAAGAGTGAGAAATGAAATTGACAGTTTTTCAGCACAGGATTTTTACAGCAATGTTAGTATACATGTATATACAGAGTTTTTCCTGCTTTAGGGGTTGTGCCAATTTAACCTGTATTTGGTTTGGGGTTTTTTGGAGGGGGTGTATACTAGTAACATGGGGAAATAATTTTGTGGAGATACATATTTTGGGAAAATTATACATGTATGATTTTAAATATTTTTCATGACATTAATGCCTTATAGTGGCCCCTAATATTCATGAAAAATAAATCCCTAAAATAATTTCTTAATTATAAATTACCTATTAACAGAATCCCTGGTTGCTGAAGTAACGGCTGTCTCAGCATCGGACGCTAGAATGGTCTCCTCACAACGTGAACCGATGCTTCTATCAATATACTGTGGTTTATGTGACTTTGGACGCTCCATTCTTTCCGGACTGGGACTCGATTCTAAGGTGCTGTCTAGTAACTTCTTAGGATGTACTTCAGACCTGTAGGAGATACACACAATATTTAGTGTTCAATTCATGAACCTGAATACTGTTTTATCAAAAAATATTTACGGAAATATTAAACTTATGATAAAATTTGAATTCTTCATAGTTATTTAACTGCTACAAATTTTGGTGAAGCGATATGTAATATCAATAGTTAATTAATCCAGTAAATGATATCAAACAAGATCATTCCACCATTGGTAGATTCAAAAGCATTACAAGGAATTCAAATTTGGGCGTAAGTTTACAATTTCCGTAGGTACATTGATAAAACAGGAAATTTGGTATGCAAGAAATATTAATTACCAAGAACATTTTTTATGAACAAGACAGATATAAGATTGTATTACCTTGAAGCTTTGCCAGGTGTGGTGACTCTCTGTGGTGGGGCTACCTCCATCACCGAGGACTGTACAGGTTTGGTTCTACCATCATGATTGGGTTTTGCTTGCTGGGCTTGTTGTTGTTGTTGTTTCTGCTTCACTTGTTTTCTTTCTCTCTCGATCACAGATCTGGGGTGGTATTCAATATTGATCTTATTTTAATTCGAGAAAAAGAATAGCAAACCCTATCGCTTGTTACTGACCCAAGAGTTTAATATGGTGTGATTTGATTGGTTGTAATATTAATATTGAATACTACACACATTGTATAATAACGGATACTACGGTACAATAGGAACGAATCCTTGTCTTCAACAAGAGATGTTGATAAAATACATATGAGCCGTTCTTCAGGAAAACCAGGTTTAATGACAAAATTGTGAAAATGTTGATAATATATGGTTAGAAAGACGAGACTCTTGTAAACAGTTTCTGAAAATTTGAACAAATTATTTCATACACTTACAAAGTTATAGACTTTTTAAACCAACCACTACTTTACTTTTTGAGTGACATCGCGAACGTCATTCCCTACGATTTTGGCGTAACGTCAACTGGCATTTCAAAGATCCATTATCTTTTTTGACGTACAGTTTTTAAATTGGGACATATTTTAGAATCATATTCTTATTTTAAGAAAACGTGTTCAATTTGAGAGTGTTTGTCTACAGGGAAAAATAGCAAGTGATTTTAGCCACTTAACCCTTGTTTTCCTTGATATGAGTACTTTTTAGAAACCTATCACCATAGCAACGAAGTTATTTTAACACCATTTTAAAGAAAACTTGAAGCTAATGAATAGTACTATACTATTCAAATACTTAAAGATGAAATCAAAGGACACCATCTTTTTCTCATTTTAGAAATTTTCTAATTCTTATTGCATAATTACAATACAATTTCATTAAGCCCAATTTTCCTGGAGAACGGCTCATATAAATTAGGTTATTGTGACCTTTTACACAAAAAATATGACATTGACCTTTAACAATGACAAAATGCCCTTGACCTTCCACATTGCAAGTACACTGGGCTGAAATTCATGACAAGATTTATAATTATCCATAATTTTACCTTGGAGTAGTCTCGTCTGATGTGTAGGTGTCCTCCGTCGTGTCTTGCGTTAAATCTTGTGTTATGTCACGTGATAACGTTGACGTATTACTTTCATCCGTGACCTCACGACCTCTACGAGAATCTTGTCTTTTCTGTTGACCTTGACCTCTTTGCTGTTGTTGAGTTTGACCTTGACTTCTGCTTTGAGGCTGTTTGACCTTGGTGTCAGATTTTGGCACTTCCTGTTGTGATTTCTTCGGTGTTTTCTGCACTTCCTGTCGTCTGCTTTGTCTAATACTCCCAGGGTGTTCTGTAAAATCGGTTAATAAAAAATTCAAATTTTTGTAAAACAATGTAAAACAAATTGATTTGCTCATCAATGTTGATTTCCTGTAAAATAACCAAATTCATAACTTATACGCTAAGAAAAGTTAAATACTCTCAATAATGATATTAGTATTTCGTAAATTATAATTGCTAAGAACATCACAAAACCTTCATTTCAACAGTGAACAATTTAAACACTCAAGTTTTGACATTTAACTAGTAACAGAAAACAAGACACTATGTTTGTACATTGCATTTGTGTTATAAAGAAATTCAAATTTAACTTTTATATTATTTTTGTCAAAAACAATCACAATTCAACTGTTTTTCAAAATGAACTACATACTGGTAAACATATCACAATGAACTTATACAGTTAACAAATGAATATGCTAAATAGAACATAAAATAATACAACACAGTTAGCACAAAACTGGCAGCTTTTCATTAATATAGACATTGACATGCATCAATCATTTTTGGGAGGGTGGAACATTGTTGTGCAGAGTTTTAGACTGTGATTGGTTTGTAGGGAAGGGAGTGTGTTGTCGACGGACAGGTAGTGTCCAAAACTTAGGTCAACAAATTGAATAGTTTGACATCTTGGGCAAGAACAATGTCAGCTGAAGCCATTTATTGGCACATTGGTTCCTTCTCAAAATTATCTAACAGAAAATATTGAACTGTAGTAACAAATAACAAAATTGATCACCACTGACAATGATAAACATATTTAGATAAACCATTTAATTCTAAATTAAGCAAAGTCTACAAGAACAGGAATATAATATTCCCAGAACTAAAATTAAAGAAAAGTACCAAAAAATGTTACCATTGAGTTAATTGTAGATTAGATTAAATCTAAACAATTTATCATTAGTTTTGTAAAAATAAATAAAAAGTACAAAAAACTACTTAAAAGCAGGATTTAGTATTTTTTGTAGTAAATAGCTGTACTAATTTATTTGATGTTGCTTGGGAAAATATTTATTACAACTCAGATTTATCTCTCACAACACCTCATTGTATACTAAGGGTAGCAGTGGTCTCTAGGCTCATTTGTGTTCAATTTAGATTCATATAAATTATATTTATCATATTGGAATTAAAACACACAAAATTTACTAGCATAATACAGTGGGCAACACTTCAACCATAATATACAGGTCACCATAGCAACAACTTCAACCTTATATACAGGTAACCATAGCAATATCTGCAATCTAATATATCAATATAGCAATCTATTGTGAAAAACAATGATATACTAGGCAAAAAAGGAAATGACTGCTACCTAGTATAGCCTTTATTTTAGGGTCGTGTAACTCAATAAATATGTAACATTTTTCAAAATTTCTTTGCTGTAAATAGAAACCTTTTGATGTCTAAATATACCTTATCAGGAATTATTTCATAGCAAAATCAATGTATGCCAATGCTTCATCACAATTACATGCTTCAGTAAACCGGAGGGCCGTATTCGGAGGCCAAAAAGCACCAAGGCAAAGCTTTTCTATGGTCTATTTCAGTCTTTTTTTTTCAAAAACCTGCATATATTGGTAATTCGTCAAATTTTCAGCAAGGCAAGCACCTCAGCATGGCTACGGACTAGGTTAACCCTAGCAATGTTGCTGAAAAATTCATTTAGTAAGAAAGGGAATTCATTTTCTTTTTTCAAGCAAAAAAAAATTAGACAAATTAAAATTATGTATTTATTGAGTTATTGTAACCATAAAATAAACATTATACTTGAAACATTGAACATTCCTAGGTTTGCTGTAAACTAGCTGTGGAAATATAGTAAATGCTCATAACAATAAAATAAAGTGCACAAAACAAAACAAAGCCAAACAAACAATGCATCAGGACAAGATGTTACCAGAGTATTTCACGGTTCGATATCATTTTGAAAGTATGCTGACCAATAGAATTTGTGTTTGCAAAACAATACTTTCATATTATGAGTTGATCAGCTAAAGAAAAGATGTTTTGGAAATTGTTGACCCATAAAAAACGTGTTTGCAAAACAGTACTTTTAGATTATGAGACAGTCAGTCAATGAAATCAGATTTGGAAATTTCGACCAATAGAAATTGAGTATGCAAAACAACTAGTCCTTGCAGCATGTCCATAATGTCAAGTGACACTTGCAAAATGTCTGCAATAAATATAATAGTGACCTTGGAAATAATCTAGTACTCATCATGTCCTGATGTTCAAAATAAAACTAGGAAAAAATCAAACTACTAAAAAACGCAGAATGTTACAGGGGAGACAACCAGGAATGTTTGGTCATGTGACCAGGTCATGTGATCATTCTAAACATGTCAGTCAGTGAGTCATGGAAACGCTCAAATATGGTAAACAACATAAATGTTGATAATTTTTATCACTTATTTCAATCTGCTTGAAGATATGATTTGGATGTCTTTGATGATGATTGTCATACAATTGCAAATTATGCTTGTACATTTCTGAAAAAGCATCAGTAGTATCAGCAATTGTTTACCATTATGGTTGAATCCTGTACTCAGAAACAAATAAATCTAATTTAATGGCCTGGTTTAATGAATGCATCTAGAAATATTTTTTAAATCATTGAACTTTTTTATAAACATTTTATTTATAAATCATATAATGCAAATATTCACATTTATATATATTTTACAACATCAGAGCTGAATGTTTATATTTTGAGCAGCATGCATATATGTGATACTATATGATTATATATTGTTTATATTCAAGCATTCTTTAAAATATATGACTATATAAATAGCAACACAGCATCAGGCTATACAAGATACATGTACACTAAGATTACAATTTCAGTAAATGTAAAAGAAAAATGCCATAAACTTCTAACTGCTAAATTTCTCCAAATCCACTAAAATTGAATACAGACAGTCTACAGTCGGTTGTTATACCATAGTCATAAAGGGTTGAATAATTTGGTTCATAGGCAACACTATGGCAAATCAGTTTCAATACAGAATTTCGCAGGCTAATAAGTGTTCCTAAAAGCTTTTCTGACTTTGGAATTAAGCAAGCACTTTTTTATGCATGTCCAAATTGCATGCTTTATAAAACCAAAATCGACCACTTTTATCTGCTAATTGTTTGCGCATAAATTATGATAATTAATAACCTACTAATTTATGCACATAATTATAATTAGTATAATTGTTTTGCTACATTTTCCATGACTCAAGGACTGTTTACATGTCACACAGAAGAAGTGCAAAATCACATGCAAAGTTTGCTAACCAGATTCGGACGTTATCCAAGACAGATTTAAATCTGTCGTCTCGTTCAAGGTTGGATCAACTGAATAGGATTCTGAAAAAATATGCATTTATTTTTTGACTACATACATATAATTATATACAAATTGCAAGCACATACACAACATGCATATTAAACACATAACATAGAAAAATACAGCTTTTGGCCAAGTTCTGAGCAAAACTGTCGACAACCAGACATATTATCTAAATGAGCCACTGCGCTCAACTGAGTTTAGTGGGGACTATTGTAATGACCTATTTACTGCTATTCCATAATTCAACCAATGTTAAGTACAAGTTTAGGGTGAAACACATACAGACATATAAATACCACATATATCAAACATGTACCCAACCTTACTGCAATACCATTGCATTCTATTACTGCATTTTTAATTACAATACGGTATTCATTATTTAGTTGTTTTTTTACACATTATAGTCCGCTAAGTCCGGACATTCAGTCACCCACATTAAGACATGTACCAACTTCCACATGAAGGAGATAATTACCCATAAATGGTGAGGCACAGTATCCACTCTCTTCTAATAATGAAATTCATATTCAACCTCAATATAGCAGTACATGTACCACATACGTAATTATGCTCATCTCCAAGCATTCATTAAAATCTAATCCCCAAATCAACTCAAGTGACTGTCTAGAAAGAAGATCAGTCTATTTCGGTCAAAAGCCGTGAACTGTCGCACAAAAATATGAAGAAATTTTCTATGAACGAAACTATATTGTAGGAAAAAAAGTTAAAGTAGAAATTGGGTGTAAAAATGCTAGTGCAAAAAATTTCAAAGTATGTTTTGAAATACAAGCTATATCACTATCAAATCATGCCATAATAATGGGATGGCTACATACTGTAATAATAATAATAATATTCTATAGTCCAAATAGATTAACCTGATCCAAAACTTTTATGTACAAATAAATTACGAGCATCTGGTAAGTGTAGCAATACCAAGAAACTTTTGGCTACAGTGCCAAGAACAATTTTGCTTCACTTCTCTTGGCACTGTAGCCAAAATTCAATTCTGTATTTCTATACACTGTGGTGTGAAACATGTCAATTTGCACGAAAAATTGTGTCTTGCCCGAGATTTTTTGTTTATAGTACACCTTGCTTCATATTATAAAACAAAAAATGAAATTAAATTTCAGACAAGAAACGGACTGTAAAATTCTAAAATATGCTGATAGAAGGTATAAGGCACAGGTAAATTTATAGGGACTATAGCACTACGGTGAACTAGGATGGTAATTATAACCCACCTTCCTCTGTGTCCTCCATGATCTTATCGATATTTCTCTGTGACGTGTTATGACTGCTGCCCCGTCTTTTACCTCCACGACTATGACGCATGTCTGAATCGAAGCTCATCTCACTCTCAGTGACCGAGGTGTAACTGTCATCAGTGAAATCCCTCGATGTCTGAAAATGCAGCCAATATTTAACACCACACATTTTTAACTCTAATCTATAAAAAGGTCCCTAATTAAATTTTCACTATAAATATTGCTGCCTCTAATCACTAGAAAGGTCACTAATCATATGTATACACTGAATATTGTTTCCTTCAATCACTAAAAATGTCACTTTTTAAATTTTCATGATGAATATTGTTGAACTCAAATCACTAAAGGGGTCACTAATTAATTTTACACTAAATATTGTTTACTCCAATCACTTAAGGGGTCACTAATTAATTTTACACTAAATATTGTTTACTCCAATCACTAAAGGGTCACTAATTAAAAGTTTTCATGCTGAATTTTTTTTTCTTAAATCAGTAAAGAGCACTTTTAAACAAAATATTTCAAGCCAAACATTTTTGAATGAATAATCATTAAAGGTCACTTAGAAAGTAGCACTTAACAAATGTAAATTATTATTATAATTTGATAGATTATCATTAATTCTAATCTTGTAATACATTTGTCAAAATTAATCCTACAATATACATCATTGCCAATAATCTGTCACTTTTAATTAGTATTCATATTTTTATATTACTCTACAGCGCATTCTCTGAATGGACCCCTGTATAAAACTGAATGTTGCGCCTCTGTAGCTCAGTGGTTAGCGCGCTTGCCGCCTAAGCTGGCAACCCAGGTTCAAATCCAGGTGGTGGCACTCATATATGCCAGCCACAATTATTACAGCAGAAAGCTGACTTGCAAATAAAGGCTTTGCTCAGCATTAAGGAAATTAAGGTTGAGAAACGGCATTAAATCCACATTAAACAAAAATTAGTTAAACTGACCTGTTGATCTCTAGTCTTAGTTCTACTACTGGGCCGTGATGGTGTCTTACGTTCATCTTTGGTCGGAGTTTTAGTCCGCGCCTCATTTTCCCGCGTCTGCTTCGTCTCAGGAAGAGGAAATGCTTTGGTTGGTGTACGACGTGAAGACTTTGATGAAGCTACTGACCTTGCTGACCGTGGAGTTGTAGCCCTTGCACTGTCGTCTGATCGATTGCTTTGACGAGAGCTTGGCCTAGAATTACATCAGTAAGTTACGTAAACACCCAAACTAAGGAGGCTGGGGTCTTATTCACAAACATTGTAAGTCTGAAACGTAGACTTAGACTTCACATTGTCAAATGTTCTATTTGCTGTCAAATAGGTATACTGGTACATGCATATGTTCAGTGGGCAACAGCAAATAATCAGAAAAAAATTCACATGTCGAAATCTAATTTCAAAGAAATTGCAGTGATAAATGTTGCCAATTTTAGGTCTAGGCCTGAGTTTCAGTCTAACAACATTGTTGAATAATGCCCCTGGTCAAACGTGACTGATGTGAAAAACTGAGCAATAATGTAGCTTACATCATTATTAGATACCAGGCACATTTATTGGTATGAATTTTTTTTTAAAAAGACTGCAAATAGGTCAAAATTTATTTGTATGACTAATCAAAGTGTCTGGTACCTACGGCTGATGTGAGCATGATAAACGATTGCGTATACTGATTTGAGCCTACATTATTTCAAGTGCAAGCATAAATAAGCTATTCAAAACAAAAAATTACAAACATATTTATTAGGGCAGTACTATGAACAAAGGCAGATATAAGATGCAGAAATTAGGAACAGAAGATATTATTTTAGCTGATGCTTATAGAAGAACGATAAATAGATATAATGTTAAATTATATGATATCAATGATATTTTAATAACTTCATCGAGACAAATCATTACAAATAGCAGCTGTAATGTGTACAAACAGCAAATGTGTATGTAATAACACGAAAATATGGAAAATCCACAAAAATAAGGCTGTTATTGAATTTAGAAGCAGACCAGACAATCACATGGAGAATAACCCTCAACACAGAGCTCCAAAGATCCAGGATGTCGTGGAGAGAGGCCAAGCAGACGGAAGAAGATCGTGTTCAATGGCAAGGTGTGGTGTCGGCCCTATATATGTCCCAGCCAGGATGAAGAGGACTAAGTTAAAGTCATTATATAAGTTTATTACACCAACCTCCCCCACATTGGAGAATGATAGCATGTTAAGTTTATACAAACAATTAAAAGTCAATGCATGGTACAAAAATCAATCACATTAATACGCAGTACACCCTTGTAAAAGTAACACACATGCAATATTATAACATACAAAGCCAACACGTTTTACCAATATCATCAAATTAATGATAAAGACATCATATTTTTATACAAATAATTACTCTTAATTACTCTCAATACATGCACAGATCCAGCATTTTTCCTTTTTCTCCAGGGGCAGAGGTCAATAAAGCAAATCTGTATAGCTTGGCTAATTTGAAACGAGCCTGACCTATTGATTAGCATAATTTAACAGTCGATATATTATCTACGTTTGCAACACCGATTGTATGTTTTTATAATCAGGAAGTATCACGAAGACGCTCGAGATGTAATACAAACACAAATCTGATATACCGATATTGCACGATTTGCTTGGGGAAATTGATACATTCAATTCAAAGCATGAACCTTGTAATATATTCTTGCATAAAGGTCAGGCTCAGGTCAAAATAGCCGAGCTATACCATGGAAAAGATCTGTCCAGCTATTTTTAGAAGGGATGGGGGGTTCAAATTTGTTTCTTTAAACTGTTGTCTAGATGAGACCCTAAGCCTTGACAAACTCAGGGGTTCAACTATGGGTTGATTCTCATGGGTCAGTTTGATAAGTTGGTACAGGGTTTTGCAATTTTATAGCAAACAGGCTTAATTTTTTTAAAGAAAATATGACATTTCAATCAAAACACCTGGAAATTTCAGGGGTCAAAAGATCATGTCGGATAAAACTTATGGAACACATAAACTAGTTATTATAGAAATATAAGTTAAGATAATCACATTTTTGCCGTAATTCCTGATAGTTCAGACATACCCCACCCCTTAACATACTCCACCCCTTTCCTTTCTGGATCTGTGCATGTTTACACAATAATTATGATACAAAATTTTTCAAACATCATACATACCATAAAATATTACTACTTAATATATAACGTCCCCATTTCTTTGTACTAATAATACATGTCAAATAATGGATATTTAAACTTATTTCCAAGGCTATTCATAATCTACCTTAGTATTGGAATACACAAGTACTACTGTCAAGGTGAAAGTTCTCAAGTTCCATCGTTTATTGGTAGTATGACTATAATCAAATCATATAAACACCCAATAATCTAATAATATTAATACATGTAATTGTTCAGAACCAATAAGGTGTCGTAGACAGCCAATACTGGATACAGTGACCCTGGATCCGGAATTATAATCAATACTAAGTCTTACACTCAGCACTCAGTACTCAAATATTGAAATTCATTATTTTTAGGTTCAAAGCAACAATTTTTTGAGAAAAAGAAATTGTAATAATGATAAATATTAAATGATAAACAATTTTATATATTTCCCTCGTCTAGATAAGCAATCTAGGACAAAATAATGCCTCATTTTATTATATTTCAATATTTGAGTGCTGATAGCTGAGTGCTTAGTGTAATTGGTTATTATTCCGGGCTCATGTCTCGTATTGTGTGATTAAATCGAGCAAAATTAAGTCTTTCTACGCTAAACTAGCTAATAAGATATTACAACATTAATGTCACAGGTTTACTTTCTCTTTCTAATATCTATATTAATTAGTAAACTATGCTTCAATATTCAACAAAAAGAACAATGCTAAATTTATTAGTTGTCCCAAAGTTTTCACAAAATTCACAAGAATCCAGCAGACAAAACCTTGTTACTTTAATGCAACCACTTTCATAAAGATATTTTTGTGATAAATGTACATTGTATGTGTCTAGTAATTACATTTTTGCAAATCAAAATATAAGAGAGCCAAAATAGTCCATCAGTCTTTGGATTCATACACCATGGGGCTATTTACACCAATCTTTGTTTTCGTACACAATTCGATGGGAATATTTTGCATGCTCTGACCAATTCACTTATTTTCTACATTCTACTGTTATTCCTAAGAAAATAAAACTCAAAAGATGAACATATTTACCTCCCAGGTGAGTCAGGATGACGTAACCTTAGTGATGATTGCTGCGGAGGTTGTCTCCTTGATGACAGGTTACCGGCACTGACCTCTGACCCCACCATAGAGCCAATGAAACCACTGTCTGTATCTAACTCTCGGCGTCCAGTCATCTGTTTAAACTTTCCAGGTCCTTTATTCATGAAATGATCAAATTGCATTTGAAAATGTTTATAGAGTTCATACAATCATAATATGTTACAGAAGAAACAGAACTCATATACATTTTTTGCAAATCATATAGACATTCTTTGTTTGTTTGTGTGATTATTTGTTTGTGTGTGACTGAAACAGTCAATATAAAGTATGTCACCACCTGCGTTGGTCCCTGTTTCAATGACCAATGACCTCTAGCCTCAAGGGAAGAGGCAGAAAATTTGTGGGAAACGAGGGATCCAGAGTATTGTTTTATCAACAATTACTTACACTTAAATCCTCTGTACTGCTTTTGCATCTACATATGGGAGAAAGATCTTGTTTGAAATCATTAAATAGAGGATCTTACATTAGTGTCTTTTCATATTGAATTCATTAAACAAGTTGGATAAAAGTGATAAAATACAAGGCCCTAATAGCAGACTGCTGCTATGTACTATGATTTTATATTGTATGTATATTACCTGGTAACTTGGACAATGGACTGCTAGGACCAGAGTGACCACCAGTGGCCCCGCCTTCATGTTCTGATATACCACTATCCTGTAGACTGGTTGTACTACCACCCTCTGATCTCTGTAATACCATAGAACACAATCTATATAACATTATCATGGTATAAGAAATAATATAGCAATTAGTGCTTAAAATTCCATCCTTTATGGTTAACTACACATCTGTGAAAGTTGAAGAAATTTCGCCCATTGGTTTCTGAGGAGTTCATTACACAAAATTTGCATTACATAGTATTACGTACATACGCAAGTACGGACAGCAAGAATGCCCCACTTATAAATAAGTGAGGGAGCACAAACATGGAAGGGAAAACAGTTGTTCTGTATTTGAAAGTTTGACTATTCCTGGGGTTAAGATGTGTCTAAGACAATTCATTTTTCAAAACATTTGACTTAATACAGACTGAAATATTTAATTTGTAAATTAATAAGCTAATAACAAAATGTTAAGACTGTCAATTAAGAAAAATATTTCATGATACATATTAATTGTATTATATTTCATTTGGTCATGAACCAATCAGTGAATAAGGATCAGTTCATTACCTAAATAAATATGATCAATGAATTATGACTAGTGAATTACCAAATGAATATATATCAGTGCAAAATGGAAGGACTAACAATCAGTGAATTACCAAATTAATGATGATCCGTGAAATACTGAATGAAGGATCCATCAGTGAATTTACTCAATGAAATAGGATCAATAAATTATCAAATGAATTACAATCAGTGAAATACCAAATTAACAAGAGATGTTTGTAAAAAAATGTTTGCCCCTAATTTGCATCCAAATAGTCAGATATGGTTAAAGGACACAGTGAAATCGTTGAAATACTTTACCATTAAAACTTAAACTACCTACATTACCTTTTCTTTACAGTGCAAAATTTTAACTAATTCAAAACTGAAAATCAAATTATCACAGCAAAAATATCACGAAAAAACCCAAATACCAAAATTCCGTACAGAACAAAAACATGTGTTGGACAGAACAGGACTCAAAAGACAATTTACAGTTAGCTCTTCAGTTATTATGAAAATACAGACAGAATCGCCACACGGTCAAACCAAGTAAAACTTATAATTCAAAACAGGTCAAACTCAAATAAAAAAATAAATATCATTCTCCTATGTCTATTTTTACAATAGGCAAATCCGGACAAGCCATATTCTTCCATAGTATTTTATGATTTTTTGCAAAATAATTTTCTTTCTGATTTTTAACTTTCTACAAAACATAGCTGCAGGCAATACTAAGATAAATACATCATTTTCCTAAATATACAAAATTATTCAGATGAATTATTCAGAAATTAATGAACGACCTTAAATGCTATCAAATTTATCAAACCCTGTGGAAAATGAAAGTTGTGCCGTTATGTATTAAAGTGAAATGATGTGACAATTTCAAACGTAAAATTTGAATGTTTTAGTTAATACAATCACTCAGTGTGACATGGGGTTGCCATGGATACCTTAGAACGAAGCTTCGGTGAATGAAGCGATGCTATACCACTATCAGCTATACTCGTAGAACTCGCACGTAATGATTCGTGACTCTATATATGGTAAAATGGGAAATTCTTCATGAGTTCATATATTTATATACTACGAACAGTCCCAGAATTTAAGAACAATTTTTGTCCTCTTCATATTACATAGTAAACAACTGAAGTACAGGGTGTTTCATAATATCTGTCCCCATTACAAATAAATGTCATGAGTACATTCATGATCTCAACTGATATCTTCATACATCAATAGAAAGCCAACATTTTAAAGTTTTGTTCAGTATATAACATGCCAATGTTTCTAACAAAACAACCCGGTAACAAAGATTCTTGCAAAATGCCATTTTTTCGATAATTGTCAAAATGACGTTCAAAGATATTTATAACCCAAATTGATAGAAAAGCTCGTAAAGTATTGAATGATAAAACAAGTTTAATAATGGTTATTAACAAAATAATATTTCGATTTGAAGTTTATATTATATATAACAAGTTGAAAATAAACTAATGTAACAGTTTTTTTGGTTTCTAGTTGCTAGGCAACGAAAGAACATAATCATGCAGATACATTATTGCATGTAGTCAAGCAAACAGGTGACCGGTTTTCAAATATTATTTTTTCCAAAGGGTTGTTTTAAATTCACAAATGGACCTATGGAGTTTTTAATACAACCACCAAAGCAATGTACGACATTAAAAGAATAATTTAGAAAGAAACACACTGAAGATCAGGCTCTTGTTTACTTAGTTTGAAAGCGAAAAAGTAATGTTTTTGTGTTATCTTCTTTCATCGCCTAGCAACTGGTAACCAAAGCAACTGTATCACACGTAAGCTTTTAGATTATCACAAATGGATTCAACTTTCATATCAATATAATATGTTTACTATTAAAAACTTTAAAACTGGTTAAACTTTACAAGCTTTGTAATTCAACTTGGAAAGCAAATTCAATATGGTCGTCATTTTGACATTTATGGAAAAATTGACATTTTTCAGAAATCTTAATTCCAATGTTGCTTTAATAGTAAAATTGTCATATCATATACTGAATAAAACTTTAAAATGTTGGCTTTCCATTGGTATAGGAAGATATCAGATGAGATCAAGCATGTATGCATGGCATTTGTTTATAATGGGGACAGATATTATGAAACACCCTGTACACTTTGTTGATGTTACGTTCGCTAGGGCCTCTTAAACACATTAAATGTTGAATTGCATGTCACCAGACTATAGTGCACCCAGGATAATGTGATACTTACAAACATTGATCAGTGTGGCCTACTGTTGCAAAATTAGTTACTTATTAAGTAAACACATATGGTCAATCAAATACTAAAATAACATGCTTGATTTTTCCACCTATGTGGCTTACTCCACACTTTCCCATCTTTCTTCTTATCCTAAGTGCACTATACTTTACCAAATGTAAACATAGCAAAATATAAGCAATCATAAACTATATAAGTTATATAAATATATTCAATTTGGTGAATGATAAATATATACATGTTCTATAGTAAGCAATAAACTGCAATATATCAGGCAATCTTAAATAATGAGGCACCGAAATTTACCTTTTTCAAGTCTCTTCTTTCACGTTCGGGGAAGTCATGTCGTCTTGGACGTGGTAAACTTGGGACGGGAGAATCACGGTCATGTGATGAGAAGTCGGGAGTGTGGCGCCCCCTGCTGGACAAACTACTATAACTACCACTTCGATCTTTTCTTCTCAACCGAGAATCATGTTCATCATATCCACGATCATCTAAAAATAGAAATTTAATGTTAAGGATGAAGATGACAATTTTGCCTACAAGTGCTGAGCATAACCTTTATTTGTCAGTCCACTTTCTCTGAATACTGAAGGCATATGTGTGCCTCGACCCAGATTTAAGGTTGGGTCGCCGGGTTAGGCGGCAATCATGCTAACCACTGAGATTGACAGTGGTTTATCAATTTTCAGACCGACACATATTTAAGCTACCCTATGGTAGGTTCCCCAGTTTTCCTTTACCTCATCATCAACAAGTACTCCTTAACCAGTATTCCTCAAACTACTGACAACTTCTCCACAGGTGGAGGAAACATGCCAAAGTACCTCATCCAATATGAATCTACCTAGCTCTGGTCCCAATCTCCCTAAGTATTTCAATCTAGTATTGAATTTAGTAAAACATTTGAAATGCATCTACATATACAGTGCAAATAATTGTTACAAAAGTATTAATGGAATTATCCGAATAAATAAGGCACTAACTAACCATCGTGATCATCATTTCTGTAAGATCTGTTGGAGGCCATTGAAGAGTTCAAATTATCCCGTGACCTTGCGGAGGACAAATTATCCCGTGACCTTGCAGAGGACAAATTCTCCTGTGACCTCGAGGACAAATTTTCCTGTGACCTTGACATCGATTTCCTCCCATCTTCTGGTTCTTTACTTCTTTCCCATCTAGAAATATAACAGAAGAAAAATTTATTCATGAATTATTTAAAATAGTATCGGTCTGCATGATCAACTCATTCTGTGATACAGAACGGTTATCCTATGCTAACACATCATATTACAGGTTCAAGGTCGAAGCTTTTTGTACATAGATGTTTTAATATTGATAAGTTCATTAGTTGAAGTTACAAGATAATTAATTTTTTTCAAGTAATTTAACAATATTAATGAATCGACTTTATATGCTGACTAGAAGCCTGCAAGCTCTTCCTCTTTGTTATAACAAGATTGCATTCAACACTTATGCCCTTTGTGAGCCGTGGCCGTAACAATTACCAGGTAGTGGAGTCAATCAAGGTGCCTTAGATTTGTTCAATTGTTGGATAGTGTCTCATGGCTTTGATAATGTCATGTGTTTAGTAAGCCAAATTTGCAAGTAATGCTCTGATGGACTTAACAAAACTAGTTTCAACATTTTGAAAGTTTTGGTTAACATTTTCGATGAGACTCACAGACAAACAGACATTTAACTGGCGAACGGACAGACAGGACAAACACTATATGCCTCTGCATCCATAGATGCCTGAGCATTATATAAAAAAGATTTTTACTTTTTTATCTCCTTATCCTAATTAAGAAACACATATCGCTAAGTATAACTAAACTATGCAGCTTGTGTATAACTATGGAAGAACAGTAAAACCTTGTTATCTCGAGGACTCATCAGGCCAAGCTAAATGATCGAAATAAACCAGGAGCTCGACATAGCAGTGTGATATAAGTATACAGCATATATTTAGCAAATTCGACGAGACTTTGAAATTTGCTCGAAAAAAGCCGGGTGGTCGTAATATCGATGCTCGTCTTAACGCAGTTTTACTGTATTTTGAAGCAAATGTATAATTATGTGAATTTTACATGATGATATACTAGCATGGTTACATATTGTACATGATGAGGCATACAAGTCTGTTTGATACACAACATGTATATCAGACACACAATAAATATAATACTGTTACATATACATGTATATATTTTGTGAACACATTACAAACAGACAATATATATTTATACAATACAGCTTGGTATAAGAGCTGCCAAGTGAACTTCAGACTCAATGTCTTAAGATGCCACACTTTGTACACATTTATCCATAACAAACAGCTGATAAATGGCTTCTACTTCGTGTGATATCTATAAAGTTGTTGACTATAGTTTCTTTTGACATGCAGATAACTTTTTTGTAAGGTTTATCGAAGTAAAAATTACTATTCTAGCCTATGACACGCTCGACTAAATTCAGACAAGTATTTCTGCGAACAATCAAATTCTAGCATTTGATCCACTAGACTAAATTCAGGCATTCAAGTATTTCTACAAATAATCAAATTCTAGCATATGATCTAGTAGACTAAATTCAGACAAATATTTCTGTAAACAATTGAATTCTAGAATATGCTACACTAGACTAAATGCACACAAGTAAGCCCTGGAAACAGTTATGCATTTATTAGAGTCCCCAAGTGTATATACATGTATAGTGATTTAGGTGACAGTTTGATATATAGAAAAACATACATCTAATGCATGTACATCTAGCATTGTGCAGTACTACGCTTGCTGTTACTATATATAGATAAGCTTAAATATATATTAGCCAATCGCTGGGTACCTATCAATACTCTCCGCTAGACTCCATGTTTCAGATGCCGTCAAAATTTCATACGATTTTGCCGGCGATTTATCGGTCCTAGGTTGCGGAAGTTTACGCTTCTCGTGAGCTGGTGGCTTATTTTCTGATGTTATATTTTCTGTAGATTTCTGAAGATCTGATCTGGATGCCTCAAATCTTCAACAGTATGAGCACATTTTATTTTTAACAATACAAGATTAGAGAAACACAATTAATGGAATCTATACATGCTTTAACTGTATCCACCAATATACAGTCAATACTCATTTTATCATAAATTTGTGTCGTTGAAGTTAAGAAAGAAGTTTTACGGAATTGAATCAACAACAAAAATTGTAGATCCATTAACACAGGAATCTATGCTGAAATCAAAATTAACCTGTATTAAAAAAATATATCTTGTTATTTTAATCCAAGCATTATTTTTTCAACCTAATTGAGTAAATTCTCAAGTTGAGGTAAATTGTTTGATCATTTGTGTTATTTATGTTACAAATAAATCATTATAATATCTTACCCAGGTTGTAGTTCTGCAGGTAGTTTGAATATGTCCGGTTCTTCTTTGGATATTTTTCTCAGTTTCTGAAAATATTAATCAATATATTAACATAAACATTTAGCACTGGTACTTTTTCGTCCGTAAGTATATGTTAACAGTTTACTAAATAAATTGCCTGACGGTGTAAAGTGTAGCATAGAGCCCATCACCCCGGATAACTTATTCATGAAGAAATTTTTTGAAAGTGACTTTGTGTTTGCTTTACTTCATCAAATCAATATGAACCAAGTCTTGATGGTGACAAAACAACATTTCAAAGTCTGAAGATCCTGTACGAAACTCACTGTTTGATCTTTGACCTACCTTAAAATTATCACACGTCATTTATGAACCAGTTACATTGACCATTGGCCTTCCTTACAATTATCGCAGGTCATCTTCGACTGCTGGTCAACCTCAATGGAAAGATTTGAGGATCCTAATGTCCAGCCTTCTCAAGTTACTGAACAGAAACCCTATGGACTGTATATATGGTCTACTGACTGAAAGGCCGACTAACTGACCGACCAACATCATTACATGTATGTACAAAGCCATATACCTCTTCATCAAAGCTGGGGGGCAAAAGTTATCCCTACTTGAATCCTTACCTTTACTAGATTATCAATCTCCTGTTCTCGTTCTGGTGTTTTTGCCATTTGTTTTAATCTCCGGTATCGATCCATCAATGCATTATACTCCTCATGTAAATGTTTCAACTTTTTATCAAACTCAGTGTTAGGTTTAGCTTCTAGCATATCATTGCCTGCATTAACTCCGTGAATTTTCTTCTTCATATTTTCCGTAGATGGATCAACCTCCATTGAATCGTCGGAGGAATTCCCACCATTGTTTTGATTTTCGCGTTTTTTCTGGAACGGTTGTCGCTTAGCTGCCTTTTCTTTTACTTGCTCTTCTACATGTTCGTGAATTTCATCAAATTTCATTCCAAGTTTAAACAGTTCGCCTTCCAACTCTTTCTCTTGATCAAAAGCAGCATCGAGACCGGTCGACGTGGATCTACGAAGTACATTATAATCCTCCTTGGATTGGAGATAAACCCGACGTAATTTCTCGTGATCCGTTCGTATTTTATCAAATACGCCTTCTTGCTCTTCAACCGTTAATGCTCCCTCACCAAGTAGGGCTTGGAATGCTTGCATCTGAAATTAAAATTATCAATAATGATTCAACATCTTCTATATCTTTGAAATCTTAAAAAATCAGTACTTAAGATTGACATGAACTGGGTAACTCCTGTCAGTTTTTATATCTTTGGCGACCTAAAAAGAATCAACACCAACAAAGATTGACATAAAATTGGTAAACTCACACACTCTATGAATACAATAATAAAATCCCATTTAAACTTATTGTTGTTGCCTTAAGTTGACATCATCTATTCAAATCTTAACATATTTAAAAGAGTCACAAAACCCAAACATATGTAAGTTGAATGGACTTTCCGACAATAAAAGTGTATTCAAATATACATATAAACTGAATCCTAACTCATTAAATGGTAGATATGCCTTTTTTATAGCAGTGACAAAATATAAAGGTACAACGCCAATTTAGGAAATATGTATCGAACACATTTCCAAACTCTGCCTTTTGCTAAGAAAACCTATTTGTAATAATAATGGAATAAGTACATGAATGAGGACATGCTGGGCTTTTCCTTACAATTGGGATTGAGCCCAAATCCACGAAAATTGGAAAGATTTATATTTTAAAATTAAGTGCAGGTTTTTAATAGAAAAAACTGCATGATTTGAAAGATTTCTCAAGGGAGGACCCTTTATAATGGTTCTGAATATTTTTAACAAAAAAAATGGAGTTAATAAGCCATTTTCTCAAACATTATATCATAGGTTATCCAATAAGAGCTATTTTACCTGAAAATAAGACATGCACCTTTAATCAAAGCATTAATGCCATGTTTGAAAGTATGAAAAAGCTTTCACAAAATGAATTACATGGTATTCAACAATTCAGTAAGGGAAAATATCACCCTTAATACCTTTCAAGAATCAGATAATATTTAAAAGTTTATCAATAAGCAAATATAATTAACACTGTAAAATTGTTTCTCAACTACTACCCTTTCTTGTTCAAGCAGCATATATTTCTCCCAAAACGTACATTAGTCTTGGGACTTGACTAACCATTGATTTATGAGGATGCCACTTATACCAAGTATTTGACATTACAGAAACATTCATACTGTCTACATTTATTAAATTCGACATGAACAAACCTTTTGGAGCTACTCACAGTGAGTCAATACAAATATTTTATTAAGTCTATTGACTCTAAAAACTGCTTTATAAAACTGTCCAAGGGAGGCAATCCATGTCCACTAATATCTAATTGAACAGGAGGTAAATAAAGTGGCTCAGTATTGCTTTGCTTAAGTATCCCGCAGCCCAATCAAAGCACTATGTTGAGCGCTTTCCAAGGGAGGCAATCCATGGTTTTATGCTCAAAATGTAGATATAAAGAAAACAAACTCAAAATGGAAGTAAACTGAACCAAAGATTTAGGTCTTTGACTGAACTTTGAAAATATAAACATTCACTACGAAAGAGACACCGTGACTTTAGTTCCATGTAACAGACCGTAGTCTAAGGGGAGGAGATGACATGCAAGTATATTAAATTGTATATTAAAATTTTGTCTTTGTAACGTAACTTTCACTTACTCTTTCGTCCAGGTTACGTGTTTGAAACATGAGACCAAGTTTAACCTTCTCTGCATCGTTAGCGATACCTCCGGGCTCTTCAATCTCTCCACGTGGAGTACTACACGAGTCCATACTGTTGGTGGAGTCTGAGCGAGGTAATAATGCTGGTGAGGTACCACGTTGTTGTGACATCGGTACACGACTCTCTGAACCATCTTGGGTAGGTGTTTCTGTAATATAGAAAAGGAAACTGGTAAATACACAACTTAAATACACAGGCATACGATTTCATCGATTATAACAATTGTATGATACCCTAATATTTATAAATCTTGTAAAGGCTCAACCTTGTAATAGTAAGAAAAAGTCCTTTTGGAACAAAACCAACCAGGTTAACTCCTTACAAAGAAAACTTCTTTAAACTAACCCTCAAAATTAATCCCTACACAAGAACACCCTTCTGAACCTAGGATCCCAGATAAATCATGCTTGAAGAACATCATTCTCTAATGAAGAAGAAACCCCTACTGATTTGGTATGATGACCCATTTTCATTGGTTAGTGGTTAGAGCATCTACTACGCGAATGGAGAAAGTAGTAGGTTCAGCCCCTGATTCAGTATTATACAATGTCATGGTCATCCAAAATGGTACTGCTATAGCTCCGTTACTTGATGATTCTTTAGAGTAATAAGGCGGTTCAAAGACTGTTAAGCAAAGTGTTATTTAGGGTCAGAGTGACTGGAAAAGTTTCCAAATAATAACGATGACAACAAAAATACTGTCATGGGATATTTATACCAACAAAATATGAAATTAGGTTGTTGTGTTACCCATAACTCAATCAAAAGAATATTCAAAGAACTGGCCCATTAAATATTTTATAGGACAAAATACAAATTTATAATGGGCATAAGGCCAATGTATGAAAAATAGAATATTAATCAATTTACGCAGTTTATATAAACATGTTGATGTAATATTGCCTTGCAATAAACTATTCAATTCTATCTTCTGTATTTGATATTCAGTTTAATTCTTTCCCTATACTTCAAACATGGAATGTAAATTATTTTAATCTATTTCTGTAGTAAATTTAACATTATCATGTATTAAATATCGATTTTAAAACTTGGATTGAAAATTCAGGTTAAAGTCTATCAAAGCAATTAACCCACATATCTATGGTTCGGGGACGGGCTGAATAATATTGGATCAATATAACATTGTTTTTTCGATAAAATTCAATTCAATCCAACCAATTATCAGTTTAATTTCTAGCCTAAGGGCTTTTTCCTTAATATTGTATAGCTTGGCGAATTTGACCACATCTTGACTTCTATGCAAGAATATATTACAAGGTTCTTGCTTTGAATATATCCATTTCCGCAGGAAAATCGTGCAATATTAGTATTTCAATTTGTGTTTGTTTTACATCTCGAGCCTCTTCATGATACTCCCTGATTATGAAAACATACAAAAAGGTCATAAATATAGGCAACATATCGACTGTTAAATTATGCTTATTAAAAAATTAGAGTTGTGTCAAATTTGCCAAGATATATGAAGTTCTTCCAATGGAAAAAACGTAAACTTTCTTAAAATTGTGATTTGATTTAATATAAACTGTAATAAAGTATAGACAACTGTATCAGGTATGACAATATATTAATAAAGGTAGGGTTATTTATTGACCAATCTGATTGACTGTCCACTTGATAAAATGCCAGACCAATATTTGTCATCAAATCGATATTAGAGTACCCTGGCTGGTATGAACAATTTCAAATTTTCAATGAATTTTAGTACTCAATTTAGTACAACAATAGCATACTTATCTATGAATGAATGAGATCATATTTATTATTATAGTCAATATAAAGTAAATTTATACATCATTTTATGGTATATTAACGACAAAGTTTTGATTCAAATATCTGAAACAATTGTACCCTTAAGGATCAAACATACCAGTATATTTACAGTGAACTATCAATATAGATTATAGAATGACAAATATCTGCTTTTATGGCATCAATATGAAGTTAGTGAAAAAACAATTAAGTCAAGGAGATTAATAATATGAAAATAATTTAGAATGCAAAGTTTGAACAAAAACATTCAATAGGTTACAAACCACTATATAATTTGGTCTTCAGTATCTGACATTTATGACATTAATATAAAGTAAAATCAAGAAATATTTAGGCAATGAGATTTATTTGAAAATCATTCAGGATGCATTTTTTTACAAAAACATGCAATATGCAAAAAGTTCTACAAAAACATCTTACTTAGAAAATATACATGACGAAAAGTTTCTATTAAAACATACATTATGCAAAATTTCTACGAAAAATATGCATTGTGCAAAGTTCAATAACAATCAGTCCTATGCAAAGTTTCAGCAAAAGCATGAATCATGTAAAATTACTATAAAAATATGGTCATTATGCAAGGTTGTAAACTGCCTAGCTCAAATATGATCTGAATTACTGACTGACACTGCATGATTTTCCCAATATTTATAAATCGAATACTCAATACATATATACAATAACAAAGGAAAAAACGTTGGTAGTTTGTAAAATTTTAAAAGACCAATGCTACCAGTTGAAACTTGGCATTCAGTTTACAAATCTCTCCGATCAAATTATTATTATATTCTGATTTGAATAAGTAATCTATAAGCTCAAGGATTATGTTTGGACCGTGACCATTATTAATAACCAAAAACCGATATCTCCAAATACCTGGGATCAGTCATTGGGTATTTAAATTCATCAAATAGCAGCTTATACCCCGATACACAATTGGCAAGTGTTCAACACGGGTGAATCAACGATCAATATCAGGTTTATACAGAGATATTTATTATTTGCATGTCTGTTAGTAGACATAAGGGAGTATCTCGAGTTACATTTCTATACATAAAACAAGATGTCTCTGATATATTACCCCACCCATCTGAGAATACATTACATCCATGCTCCTTGGTGACACGGATTATCAGAAGAAATCAGTATCACACAAAATGCAAACAAAGACATTTGCACAGTTTTGGCAGGTATTAAAATCGTAGTACAATATCTTAGAAGTCATAGGTCATTCTAATTACACTGGGTTCATATCACCTTTAATTAATAGAATAATAGTCACATGCTGGATTTTTTGAATTAATACTTTTTTATGGTTTTGTGCCAAAACAATATGTATGCATTAGCACAATCAACATGACTGAAAATTACTAACATGTCTGTAGATAACTATATGTACTAGCTTGTTCTGAAGAGAAACCTTGGTCCTTTAACATGCCCAGTGTACAGCAATGATACACGCGAGACTACCTCTGGGTTGCCAACCAGTTCATCTCTAGTTGGATGGGAAAGTGTCCGGCCGAGGATCGAACCAGAGACCTCTTGAACAGCAGTCAAGTGGGCTATCTACTTGACCATCGCGCTACTGTGCATAACAATGCAAGTTTTAAGATAAATAACAAAAATCCGGGTGGAGGCATATATATGTATGCCTGCCATATTTGAGTAGAAATAAAGCAAATGAAGGCTATGCCAGGCATTTCTTTTTACCAAACAATAACACTGCAATTTGTTGACCGATTTTCATTAATATATAGTACAGTCAGACAAGATTGTGCCAATGAAAGCATTCACTGACTAACCCCAAGAACATAATAGACATATAGTCATGTCTATATCTGTCCGTGCCTGCTCTCTTCTAGTAAGGTAGGAATACACTATCAGTACAAAAACAAACCATCCATGTCTGATAGAGTTTAAAGTAGTTCCACTTATTTACTCTTTTTTGTACTAGCTAGTACAATATGACATTAAGATAATGATCCGTATAAAACAATGAGATCCTGTATGCCCTATTGTCCCCCCTTTCACAGATCATTGGTTAGTTATTGGACAGTGTGAAAGTTTGGGGTGGGACGAACACAATGGAACAATGATTTATGTACTCTTTGACTGGGACACTGACAGTTTAAGTACAGAATGAAATATTGTATAAACAAACTTCATTCATTTAGCATTTCGGTACATTTTATATGGTTAATTCTGAACTACATTATCCTGCAAGAAGTAAGACTGAACCATTATGAGAATGGGTTTGCCAATTATGTTATCCACAGAATGCTGTTGTACTGCATGTGCCAGGATGTTTTAAGTTGAATTCATTCAAATATTTAAACTTTTGTTAAGAATAATGAAAGTTAGGGCTTCTGATCAAAAGGAATACCAATTTTATTTATACTTTAAACATTAATGGTTATATACTTCTTTTTTTGCATTTGACTGAGATAGTTGTAGCATGCGGCCCTTTGGTTTTATCCCTTCCTCCTTGGCCAATGATGTCTGGCTTTGAGGGAAAAGACAGAAAGTTTGTGTAATACAAGGAGTCTGGGAGCGCTGCCAAAGCTTGTTTTTTAGCTTGCCTGGTACAAAGCACTGATTCAAATGAGTTCATCTCTAGTTTCTGACCTTTTCAGTGTATCGGCATAAGATTTGAACTAGGGACCATCTGACTATCTACAGGCCATCAATTCATAACAGCTAGTTACTGTATAAAATTACAACTTACTAAAGTCATCTTCATAGACGCTTCTTTCAGACACTTCACTGATAGCATATAGATGTGGCAGACTCCGTAACTGTAGTCCAAACAGTTGTATTGTTAAACTATTTCCATGCATTATCCACTATTGCGTACAAACGCAATAGAAATCAATTGCGAATAGCCCTGAACACTTAACATTTTGGGTTAGCAACAATACATTCATATCCATGCAGTAGCATACAGCATATATGCTATACTTTCAGACATGCGTCTGTTCAGCGGGCTGCACATGTATTCATCCCCGCTAATTAAGTCCAAAGTCCTTTGCTACACAATCCATTGCTTTGTAGATCAAGCACTATGCACATCACTTTGAATATACCGATAACAAAATTATCCTCAATACAATATTTGACCCATTAGTTCACATTCAAACTACTACTACTAGTGCATAAATTCTAAATTAATAGTTTTCTTCATTTAATAGCTTAGAGTTAGACATAATACGAGAATTATAGAATTCCTGTTAAAACATGATGACAAATTTGAAAGATTTTAGCTGATCAGAATAATAGAAAATATTGGGGTGATTATGAACTTCCAGAATATTTCTCAATCAACGATGCATTCGAACCATCGTACTACAGTTTTTTTTATAGTATTTTATTTTAAGGAACAGCTAGATGCTTCACAAAGGATTAATCTTTTAGACATTTTTGTCTGGTTTTTGTGCCCTGTATTTTGAAACAAGACATAGTCATTGTTTAGTGATGTAATTAGTGTTGTAAGTCTTAAGAGCATTGTAAGGGTCTGTCTATACCCTTGTATTGTACTGTACAACAATCCTATTGGTATACTGTAAAATCATTTAATTTCCACGGGACAAAATTTTGTGGTTTTGGTAAAAATACCATTTCGATGGGACGTTAATTGGTGGATTTTGCATTTCAGGTAATAAATATAAGGGTTTTAATTATTGTTTGATGGGATTTTGAACTACGAAATCTACGAAATTTAATCCCCAACCAAAATTAATGCTTTTACAGTTATACAGACACTACAAGCCTTAATACCATGTTAAGCAGTTTGATACTACATTGTATAAATACCAAAGTATTGTTCCTACGCATTATGACTAAGTTTAGTATTAGTTTTAAGTCTGGAAAGGGCATTCAATGGTGATCGATCTATAGCTTTAAGAATTGGAGTATATTTAATGAACATAAGCCGCTAAGTTCACTGTAATTTAAACTAATTTGACATTTTTTTTACATTTTCGGTTTTAAGTCTCATAAACAGTTTATCCGTTAGATGGAGATAATCAAGTCACTCAATCTAAGTATTAGGGGTCAACATGACCCCTTAGAAACTGACATGAAACTGGTGGCATAAAAACCAAAATCAACTTTTAACCCACTCCAAATTAACCCTAATTGACAGAGAATGATTTGGGTTAAAAGGCACAAAAGAACTTAATTAAATTAAAATTTTGAATTTCTCACATGTTGCAAGTAAAAATATTATTGGCAAGTTCATTGTAGGCCAAAATGTAAGTGAGAGTTGGTGAATTTTATAAATTTGGAAAAGTTGCCAATATTTTGATGTCAGTCCATCCAAACTATCATACATAAAACCTAAAGAAAAACTTACCTGGAAAAAATACATTTGAAGAAGCTGTTTGAGGTGAAGCCGATACGATTGAACCACGCTGGGCACCAGATAACTGTAACATATGTAAATGCTGTGCTGATTGCAGGGAACCACTCGTTGCTTGACTCGGAGTCGGTGAATTAGCATGAATGGAAATCTTAGCACCTAACCTCATCTGATCTATGGTCAACTCTGCCAGAGCATATTTAGAGAGCAATTTATCATAATCTGATTGTAACTGTTTCACTAATTGTGTCGCTTGCTGTCGTCTGCTCGATTCCGCTTTCAATTTTTTAGTTAATTCGCCCTTAGGAACCTGATCATCGGAGGCGTTACTCTTTGGTTCACTTTTATCAAATTCATTAAAATCCAGGTCCGGGTCTTCCATATAGATATTCCTGATCTCGGATATTGAGAGATGTGTTGGTTTTACGGGGCCAGTCATTGCTGAGAGGTTTATAGCACTCTTACTTTTCATTTTAAGGGATTGGGTTTCTTCAGCTGTACTTGGCTTCGGTAAAAGTCTCTTTGGCCCCTTCTCCAACTTTTTGAAATTACCGCCAGTATCAAGTTCGAAAAAGCTTTCCTGTGACTTTGCATGAGAAAGCCCGCCCTTCTGTTGCACAGGAGGTTTCCCTTGTGACTTATTCATTTTCGTTCTCACTGACCTACTTTCAGACGCAGCAGACGACATTTCACTAAGCGCCGAATCTGGTCTAAACGTATCACTTTCACTTTGAGTTTTATTCCTAGAATCTAACCTAGTAACTTGTGTCAGTGAATCAATTCTATCCTCGTTACTTTGGTAACCGGTATTTTCCTGGTTGAACTGATCAGCTAGTGGCGTTACTGACCGACTTCTATCAGAATCATTATAACTATGTTGATATCCTTGTGGAGTTTCCGTCCTACTATCATCACTGGAATGCCCAGCTCTTGTCTTACTCTTCTTTTTAGGGGTCATTGAGGGGACGTTCTCATTGTCGTATGCTGGAATTTTTGCCGGTTTTGGACTATCGTTATCTGTCTCCTGGCTATTAGCAAAGTAAATTTCATCGTCATTTTCGTACACTGTATTCTGATCTGTTTTCTGACTTTCAGACTCATCGAAAGGAATGCTTAATGAGTCTTGATCATCATGTTCAAGAGATTGCAGTCTCTCTGTATAAAGTTCTAATGCCTCCTCAGGTGAAATTTCTGGAAATGATCGACTACTTATAGTCCTTGTAGAG
Organism: Spisula subtruncata; assembly: GCA_963678985.1. Lineage (NCBI taxonomy): Eukaryota > Metazoa > Mollusca > Bivalvia > Venerida > Mactridae > Spisula > Spisula subtruncata. The sequence goes on along the minus strand of OY787673.1, from coordinate 11,480,438 downwards.
CTTGCAGTATTAGGTCGTGTCCTCTTACCACCTTCGTTAATATCCCCAAACTCGTGACTTTCAAACACATTAAATCCCTGTGTATCATACAAGTGATCATGTGACTGTCTTACATTTCTATCCGGCATTTCAATGTCCATAGACTCTCTAGCTTGGTGGACCACATCCTTAGCAAGGAATTCCTCAATCTCATCATGAGTTGTGTCATTGTCAAGGTCGTTATAATCCCGCGAATAATTAGTTTCTAGATTCTCAAACTCTTGTAAGGAGTCTCTAGGATGAGCGAAATCCTCTTCATCTACAAGAACACCTAATTCCTGTAACTGTTTGTAATATTCCTCGCCGAATAAATCCTGTTTTCCACCATCACCTTTCTCATCACCGTCGAAAGTTTCATCGTAATTCAGAGAATGATCGAAACTACTTCGACTACTTAACCCGCTCCTGTTACCTTTAGGAGTTGCTCTCAAGTGTGTGTCATCCGTAGTATCATTAAAGTCTGCATCAAAACTAAGGTCATCTTTAGAAGCTTCAAGGTCACTAATATTTACATTACTTTCGTCAAGGTTACGAGAAACGTCTTCAAAGCTTGGGTACGATTGAAGATCAAGCTGACGTAAGGTTGAAGGTGTACTGGACTGTTTGTCACCACCTAGACCAGAGTCGGTCCAATGGGTGGAGCTACCATGCTTACTGTGAAGATCAAAGTCGTCTCTAACAATACCTTCATCGTCTATCAGAATACCACCAGCTGAAAATATACAAAATATCATCGTTAGAACTTGTTCAGGTACAGACAGGAACACCAGCTCTTCATGGTTTTTTCCTTACCAGGTAGAGGCTGTTATAAAAGAATTTTTCCCTGAAAACGTTTCTTTAGAATTATTAGGACTTTCTTCAACAAGAGGGCCATGATGGCCCTATATCGCTCACCTGATTATAAACCCTGCACAATTTTCACCCAAAGGAATAATTTGAACATCTTGGTAGAAAACCATAAGATGATGCTACATACCAAAAATCAAAATTCTAGGCAGTGTAGTTTTAGGCAAGAAGATATTGATATGTTTTCCCTATATATAAGTCTATGTAAAACGGTGACCCCCGAGTAGGGCCAATTTTGACCCCAGGGGCATAATTTGAACAAGGATTTTCTAAGATTTGACCGGATGACCTAGTTTTTGACCCCACGTGACCTATATTCGAACTTGACCTAGATATCATTGATACAAACATTCTGACCAAGTTTCATGAATATCAAGCTTCAAATGTGACCTCTAGAGTGTTAACAAGGATTTTCTAAGATTTGACCCGGTGACCTAGTTTTTGACCTCACGTGACCCATATTCAAACTTGACCTATATATGACTGAGACAAACATTCTGACCAAGTTTCATGAAGATCAAGCTTCAAATGTGCCCCCTGGAGTGTAAACAAGGATTTTCTAAGATATGACCGGATGACCTAGTTTTTGACCCCACGTGACCTATATTCGAACTTGACCTAGATATCATTGATACAAACATTCTGACCAAGTTTCATGAAGATCAAGCTTCAAATGTGACCTCTAGAGTGTAAACAAGAATTTTCTAAGATTTGACCTGGTGACCTAGTTTTTGACCCCACATGACCCATATACGAACTTGACCTAGATATCATTGAGACAAACATTCTGACCAAGTTTCATGAAGATCAAGCTTCAAATGTGACCTCTAGAGTGTAACCAAGGATTTTCTAAGATTTGACCCGGTGACCTAGTTTTTGACCTCACGTGACCCACATTCAAACTTGACCTATATATCACTGAGACAAACATTCTGACCAAGTTTCATGAAGATCAAGCTTCAAATGTGCCCCCTGGAGTGTAAACAAGGATTTTCTAAGATTTGACCGGATGACCTAGTTTTTGACCCCACGTGACCTATATTCGAACTTGACCTAGATATCATTGATACAAACATTCTGACCAAGTTTCATGAAGATCAAGCTTCAAATGTGACCTCTAGAGTGTAAACAAGAATTTTCTAAGATTTGACCTGGTGACCTAGTTTTTGACCCCACATGACCCATATACGAACTTGACCTAGATATCATTGAGACAAACATTCTGACCAAGTTTCATGAAGATTGAGTCCAAAATGTGACCTCTAGAGTGTAAACAAACTAATTGTGAACGGACGACGGACGACGGACGACGGACGACGTACGACGGACATCCATCGATCCTAATAGCTCACCATGACCACTTCGTGGTCAGGTGAGCTAAAAATGGAAAATCATTGCATTGTACTGATCCTGTTATAAAACTGTGTTGAACAAATTTTTTATTGGAATTTCTTCCTAATGCAAGCACCCACAAATAATTGAAATTTTCAACTTACACCGCCGTAAAGATTTTAGGTTCAAACGAAATTTAGACATTATGTATACAATATACTCCAAATATGTGTCCCAAATGTACCACAAGAAAATCCAAAACACAAACAATACTACACAACCACAGTAAAGTCCCAGACAAACTAACAGTAACTACCTTAAACTAATTCTGTCAGATGGTGCTAAGAGGTTACCTATTGATATCAAGATCTAACCTGGAGTCACCGAATCATTCAATAAAACACTAACAGATGGGGGGAGAGTAGTGATAATATCACGGATGACAATGATAATTCAATTACTGGTCAGTATATTAGTGCTGTCCTCTAAATATAGAATGCCTCTTATTATCATGGAAAAATCAATAATAATTAACACTTATTTAATAATGTGCAACAGTAGTGGGTGTCAATTGACCAAACATTACTTATAATATTAATAATTAATAAATAATAATAGAAGTACCAAAAAATATAGCACTTTTAAGCCATTGCATGTTCAAAAGCCCTGGAATTAATTTGATAAATTTCAAAAGACCTTGCATTATATTCTTGCAGGTTCATTCTAATATCTCTGCTCTAATACATATCCCTTGAGCAACCCATGTTTTGTCTGGAACGCTGTTAAAAATTAGACCAAAATCTCCGAAAACAACAAGAACTTTAAAAGTTTACATGATCGATGCATTGAAGAGGTACTTTAGCTATATATAAAGTGGTTGGTAATCGATACTTGTAGATTTATTATTATGTAAAGTGAGCTAATAATTTATTCACAAATATTAAACATGTCGGCCAAAATATTTAGCACCTAGCTATTCAAAAATCAATAATCGAAAGAAAAGGCACACTTTACTTACTAAAGTTACCTGAATTTAAAAGTCAAAGAACAATTATCCATAATATGCCTACAGATGTCAATGATATTGAAAATCTGTTCAATTTTCATTTGAATTATATAGGAAATCAATAATTTGAACGATTTGATTGGAATAATGGGGAAGACAGACAGACTGTCAATTTTGAACAATTACTGATTTGAATCATTCTGTATGAATAATTAAAGAGATGGTGAGCAATTAATTGTCACATTAATATACCTGTGTCAATGAGACATAAATACACCTACCGTATACCCCCAAATAAACGCCCCAGGGGCCATGCACTGTTGCCCAAGGGGTGGCTTTTATTTGGGGGTCTCAATCTTTTTTTTTTTCGAAAGAAAATGGTGAAAACAAATCATAATGAATGTCTATTTCATTGATGAAACAATAACAAAATATTTATAGCCATCATTTACCACATCAATAAGTATACAATTTAAAAAAAAAACAGGAACAAAATTTCTCCAAAATAAGGGGAGGGCTTCTTTTAGGGTGAGCTATTATTCGGGGTAAAATGGTAAATAAGAAAATTACACATCAATAGCTCATAAAGTGCCAGTCATTGGTGAAATAAATATGTGGCTTATGGTTTTGCCATTTTGCTTTATTTTATTGGTAATGAAATATCTTCAAACAAAATAAATGTTAAACCTAACATGGAATAACAAATGGTCGGAATTTACTTGGCTTTTGATCAGTAAAAAATTGCCTGACAGACTGCAATTGGTTTTACCATTATAGTTTAGCACCTGTGAGCTAAATGAACGATATAATGGCTATTTGACTTAACATATTAGAATATGATTCTTTACTACAAATACTAGGTTATGTAAAACAGGTAAAAATATATCCGAAAAAACATTTTGAAAATCAGTTTTGTTGTATCGTTTTGAGCAAACACAAGTGCATTGATTTGAATACCCGCAATACTATGCAAAGAAACAAAAGTTGCTCAAATATTAATTTAGAGAAATAGACAAATTAGGCAAACACAATAAATACATGGCTATGGAAGAATATAAAACGAGGACCTCATTTTCAATAATCAATTAGCGTTTAATTAAGACCTATAATGTATGTGTCTGAAATGGTTTGTCACTGAAATGTTTAGAAAGCAGTAGTTTATTTTTGTAAGTGACATGCCTATCGAAAGGACCAGCTGATTAGGCTTGAGTTTCTGATCAACTTGGTTACCCAGTAAACTGACAGACTTACCGACACTCAGACAGACAGTTAAATTCTAATATGCCTCACTTTGAAAGCATGAAAACAATAAGATCACCACTGCGGAAGATGAAAAATGCACATGGTGTCACCTGTGTGTCAATATGAATTGAAAAAACCACCCAGTGGTCCAAATACTGCCATCTTGGGCTAATATACAGATACAAGGTAAAAATTATCACATTTTGTCACAATTATTAATCTGTAATCATAATTTCATTCAAAATGTCATTCTTACAACAAAGAAATGATTTACCGTAATCAAAAGCTGTCAATTTTTAACTCACAGGGTAAGAAAGATATGACATACTGTGTAAAAGGATAAGTAAGCAAATTTAGCAGAAAATCAACAATTTTTGTGATTTGCACAAATCTACAAATTTCGCTAACGTATCCTCTAGTGTATGTTTTTACCTACAAAGAACACAATTGAGAAATTCAAAATAAATTGCTAATACCGCTACACAGTACAAACAAAAAGTTCCCTATTTGCCGAGCAAAGCCTTTATTTGCCAGTCAGATTTCTGCTGAAATATGGCAGGCATATTAAATCATATGAGTGCATCTACCCAGATTTGAATCTGAGTCGTTGGTTTAGGCGCCAAGCGCACTAACCACTGAGCTATGGAGGCACTTGCTAAATTCTCAATCTGCCGAGATATCCACCTGTACAGTATTTCAGTAACAATGGAAGTGAAAATGTCAACATAATCTTTCTTACACCTCCTTCAAACATTCCATTATCACCAAGCACATATCCATGTTAAAAACTTCTACTCCATAAGAACAAGTCGGACACAGAGTGATCGAGTACACATATTGAACCATGTGACTCCCTAAAATGGACCTTAAAATATTATCCAATAATTTTTTTTTTAAATGCTGAGCATTGCCTTTATTTGCCAGTCAGCTTTCTGCTGAAATATGACAGGCATATATGTATGTGCCTCCAAGCGGATTTGAACTGTGTCGCCAGATTAGACAGCAAGCGCACTAACCACTAAGCTAACGAGGCACAATAATCAAACTGAAAAAATATTAATTCACATCAAAGTGCCATCATTTTACAAAATTTAATATTTGTCGGTCAAATAAGTCAACGAAAATCAGTCGTATTAATCAGCAAAAAAAAAGTTGTTTAAAAATATATAAATATGAAGTACAAACATATCTATCAATCATTGCCAAAATTCCTCAGAACGTGAATTTGGCATTCAATCACACTGTTTAAAAAAATGTTTACAAAAACTCGCAAAATTCCTCAAATGTTCAAAACACTATCTGTGACATTGAAACCGGGTGAATAAATGCTTACGAAAACTTGAAGTTTAAATGTATCAGATAATATATGTATAACATTCTTTATGGCATAAATTTGTTGAAATCATAAATCTGTATAATGGATCGTCAATGGTCAAGGATCAAGTATACACTAACAGTAAATCTTCATATCTATATATCCTCGTCAATCTTTAAATATAATGTTGGTTTTACGTCTATTTACGAATATTGAATTTCTCTCCAATATTAAACACTCTCTTCCGTAATAGATTTCAGTGGCAAATAGGTGTGAGGAATTATTTGAAGATATGTAACAAATAAAAAGGGAAAGTCATTGCGAAGATATTGCCGCTACAGAAGGCTGAGAACCTACCAACAAACCAACCAACCAAGACTTAGGGAAGTTACATGTAAACAATTTTAGACATATTGATGGCTTAGAATGAGAAGGTCGTAACTACTACTTATGACCTTATAAGACTTATACCTATTAGGCATCTGCATCATAAGGCCCTTCTTATGAACCTATTTTCATGAAAATCTGAACTTGTCATGTTGACCAAAATGAAGTCACAAAAGCTTGTTTTTTCCATAAAAAAAACAGTAAATATCAGACAGTTTTTTCTTGTTTTCTCAATATATTGATTTTGTAGTTACGACCTTCTCATTCCAAGCCAGCAATATGTTAAATAGACTGTATGGAGCAACTAGAACAATGGGCCCTTTAGACATGGCTGCTTGGTGGAGAAGGTTTTAGTATGGTTCACATTCCAAATATTACAGTACACTTTTTTAAACACCCAAAGGTAGCTCAATTGCTATTTTCTCAACCAATGGAAGTAGAAACTTTTTTCCGGTATTCCAATTACACATTCCAATGGGTGAACACGCTGGGTACAAAGTACTTCCATTGGTTGAGAAGATTGTGGCTGAGCGACCTATGGGTGTCCAAGAAGGTAGTTGAAAAAAAATCATACAAGTTGTTAAAATTGACGAAACTGTGTGCCTTTGAATGCTGCGATTAATTTCACAATTTCCAACCAATCCATGTAATGTTCCTAAACGAAACCACACACCCCTGTTAACTATCACAATGGTCAATGTTTGTCTTGCAAACTATTTTAAGCTATCAATAAAGACACCAAAGTATTAATGTAACTACATGATCAAATTATTTTGATATTAGAAACAAGCACCAAAATTGCATAGCCTTAAGCCATTGAACACTTGAACATTTTTAATAAGAAATCCAAAGTGAAAATGAAAATATTTTGCAAACCACATGCCTAATCAAACACTCGCACACATCAAGACACTGTAAGAATTTAAAATGCTGTACTGGTTTGCAGGTTTCATTAAATTTTCAACTTTTAAGCTAAATTCAAAATATATACCGGGTAATGATATATACCGTAAAATCATCAATTTTCATGAGGGGATATAATTTTGTGGATTTCGTGATTCACCTTCAACCACAAAATCAAACCATATCGAACAATAATTTTGATTCTTCTGATGTATTAACTGAAATGCAAAATCCACAAATTAATGTCCCATCGGAAATGGTCTTTTTTACCAAATGGCAAAACCTCGAAATTTAACCCCATTGAAATTAAATGATTTTACAGAATTTAAAATGAAAAGGTACTTCATTTTATTTAGTTTTATTGAAAATTGTGCTCATATCAAGGTTCAGCAAGATTAAACTAGAGTTGCTTATCCTTTATGTACGTAGATGAAAGGTATTTGGCCATGAAAGGACAGATAAGCAAAAATAGGGGAAAATATTTAGACCATTCCTTTAAATAGAATAAAATACGTCACGGGTATGTACACACAAATACAGGCAGATATTGATAGCAAAATGGGTGGGGGAATTTCTGATGTAAACAAATTGATTTCGTATAGAAGAATTTGAATGGAATATAACATTTTATGGAACAAGAAGAGTCGCACAATGCAACGAATGTCTGTATTTTGTGGTGCATGCAAAGGGACATTTGAACCCATAAGTGTGAACTTGTCATTTGAAAACTGGGCCATTTTGCTGAACAATATCTTAAATTTTGAGACATGCAAATTCTTGTTGTTATTAAGAGGTTGTTGCTCGTCAGAGGTTAAATGTATAGTAAATATTAGTTTAGAGATTTGTAATAAGTCATATAGTGATCGAAAGTTATGTGTGCTTTAATCACAATAAGTCATACATAAGAATTTTAGAGTATCCCAATAAGTCATACAGTGATTTGGTTTCCCGATATACGCTATGAGGGCTATAGAAGTAAATGTCAAGGTTCTTCAATATATACTTGACTCAATTTCACAAAATCATGAGTTTCTGAGTTCATAAGCACTGATTTATATGACAAACATATTGACATTGGAACTAAATTCTACTTGTTTGACCCAGAGAGCAATGTAGAATTTGAGTCTTGACAATTATTTAAGTAATCAGCTACTGGTATGTTTACAATACAAATATACTGGAATCTCTTTTGTACACCAAATTTTAAATATTCCAATAACCAAATAACCAAACTTAAAACCCATAACCAAAATCTACTATAATTACCCTTAATTAACAAAATCTAACCCAAAAGTTGCCAAACTGGACTGGATATATGTGCTACTTAATACTTATAAATAACTTGATGGTACGGTATGTTGGTCATAAGCCAAATTAATTAACCTTAGATTAATGGTCAATTTTGCATGATCAGTTTTAAATATTCTCATATGAATGAAATCAATCCTGTTAAATTATATCCTTTAATTTGAAATTCCGCCAAATAAATGATAATCATACAAACGTAATGAGAAAACTAAGACGTATATTCACACAATTTATGATATACCCACTGGCAGTTCTTCAAGGCGCCAAGACACGCTACTCTGGTGCATAATAACCATAATATTGTGAAAATAATGGGTAAATGGGTCAATATTTAAAGAAATAAAGTCTTAAATTGACCACTTTACACCGTAGTGTATGTTACAGTTTATTAGACACAATTTATATTCTTTTATTTTCCCATGGAGGACATGACCTGACTGTGTACAAACAAGTCGACTTTTGGTTATCACAATAACAGAAACTGATATACTACAACAGAATCCAAAAGGCAGTTACTTTGTACCACAATTGAACGCTATGCCAATTAAATGCTATAAACCTAGTGAAACCCCAAGTCTACAGACTAACAATAGAAAACCTTGTACCTTTGTACTGCAACATAGGGGTCTGTATCGATTCTTAATATAGTGAATGAGAGACGATGCAGACCCCTATCTACCGCAACAGAACCCAAAGTTGTTGCTTACTAAGAAAAAAAACCTGTACCAAAACAGAACCCTACACCCGTGCTATCTCTACACCATTACAAGACAATCTATCAGTCAGTGTGAGTTTGAAATTCTCCTGGTACCAGACCGATCTAACTATCAATTGGTGCAGACTTACTTCTAGAGTCTATAATACAATCCATCCAGTTATCCTCATCCACTATATAACATATCAATATTATGATAAAATCTCCAGTAACAGACATTCAATATAACATGTACATTGATCGGTTTAAACATTTTGTAATAGATATTTACACTAATATTTAACATACTTGAAATTACACACAGAATAAAATACCAGATACAAAGCCAATGTGCAATCGAGCGCTTTTTGGTAGCGCTTTACATGCTACCTGCGTGTTTGCCAATAGCTAACAGTTTCTCAGCGCTTTGCAAGGCAACGCTACTGAGCTCATTCTAATGCAACAGACCGCATCAGTTTTGCTCCGAAGCGCTTTGCTGTGTAACAGTCTGCTAGCCCAAACGCTTCCCAGGAGCATTTAATTGTTTCGCTTTGTCCGCTGCATAGCGTTTTTTTAATTAAGCAATTTCTTACTGCTCGATAGCGCCTTGCTTATGCAAGTATCTTAATTTGAAATAAGGAAATTTTGAGATATTGCATCCACAATACGAGATAATGAATAACACGCAGTCAGTCATACTTACACTCAACTGAATCACGTAAAATCCCATCATCGTCGAGATCAAAGTCTTCACTATATCCACTGAGGAACGCCATGATAGTGAAATACTCTCAGATCAGGATTTCAACATACACTGTACATATTTAAAAGGAGGCCTTCTAGACCTTTTAAAGATCTATGTCGTCAAATTCCACCAGCCACATTTTCTGAAAAATAGGAAAACAGAAATATAAAAAAATTGAATTTTATTCTCTTTAATTATCTCAATAGAACCAAAATTTTCAAACAGTCCAATCCCTTATTCAAACACTGAAAAGTTCATGGCAAGTATTCACAAAGCACTTAATAGTAGAAAACTTGATATTAGGACTTTATTTTAGGTCAGTGATGAAACAAGTTGAGGCTACAGCCTTTTTCTTGATGGTTAGCATTGCTAGGTGAGTCAGAGTGGCATACCAAATCATCGAACTCAAAATGGATGATCAACCTTCTACAAATAATCGACTATGTATAATTAGGCAGAAAAATGTTGTAACTCAGACGACAGGTCCATTTCGTTGACTTGTTTTGTGTGATATATAAAAGTTAAAACAAGACAAAATTTAAAAGCAAACACATAAAGACATGGACTCATAGACAAGACATTTTAGGCATATACATTGTACCAGTTTATCGTGGAGACCATATTAGTATACTTTGTGTATTTTACAATTTACAAGTGAATGATACCAGAATGGTATGCTAAGCTTAGCCTTTATTTGTCAGTCAACTTTCTGCTGAAATGTGGCAGGCATATATATATGCATCCACCTGGATCGACAGATTAGACGTCAAGCACGCTAACCACTGAGCTACGGAGGCACAGAATGGGAAATCTATAGCTTTAAACTTGATGCTTTGAAGTTTAAAGCGGTCAAAATTGGCTTCATTGATTTGAGAAATAAAAAGAGTTGAAACAAAGTAATCAATACAAAACAATTTCCATCCATAAATAACTACCATTTTATTTGAAGAAACAACAGACTCAATAGTATTGACATTGATCTTTGAAATAAAACATTAAACAAATCAATTGTATTCAAGAAAATCAGTCGCAGACAATTACACAAAGTGGTCACTCAATTATTTAAATTGATCTTATTATTGATTTACATCTGGTTTGAGAATGCTTAGTACTGTCATTTGGATCATAACTGTTGCTTTTCTTCCATATGTGGAGTAGTTGCTTGTAGAAGGGTACCAGTAATTGGTGAGGAAGTTCAGGAAAACTGATAATGTGAATCATCCTTGTAGTAAATAAATGTAATATTTTGAGAAGCAAGAGGTTGAAGGTTTGAATCTCGTAAGGGGCATACTGACTTGTCAGTTGGTGCGCTGCTACATGCAGTTTATAAGTTATATAGTAGTGACAGTGCGCCAAATAGCCTAGTGCATGACATCTAGAAGCAAGAGCTCATAGAAAATACAGGTGCCTCATAAGCCAAATAGGCTTGCTCTTTAAATACAACGGGCAGTAAATTTTACTAAAAACACTTCAATCAATAATTATTGACCTTTACCGGTCAAAACAAATTATTTTATACAAGAAGCTATTTTACAACATACCTTGGTAAGGAATATTTTGCAGTAAGAATGAATCATTCACCATTGAATCTATTTAACTTTGCCAATGGACAGTTTAAGTTCTAAAATGACAATTTGCACAAGATAGTCCATGAAACGTACCCATCCATAACAAAGGCAAAAACTGAAATATTTACAATACCGGGTATGCAATTTTAATTAATAACTACCAGTACACTGTAGTCTGTATTATTAAAATGTAACAAACAATGTACTTTGTATAACAATATTCCAATCACAAACAAACAAACAAGCAAACAAACAGTAGTTTCCAACAAGTGTCTTTAAGTGTTTAAGTACCCTAATATCACAGGGTCCTGAAAGCTTGTACCGACTTGTGAGGCAAAGGAGTATCGAGCATTTAAATATAGCTTGGCCAATTTGACATGAGCCTGACCTTTTGATTAGCATAATTTAACAGTCGATATATTGCCTACGTTTAATATACCGATTGTATGTTTTATTATCAGTAAGTATCACGAAGACGCTTGAGATGTAATACAAACACAAATTTGAAATACCAATATCGCACGGTTTGCTTGCGGAAATTGATATATGCAAAGCAAGAACCTTGTAATATTCATGCATAAAGGTCAGGTTCAGGTCAAAATAGCCAAGCTATACCTGTATCTTTTATCATACCCCTATAACAAGTAATTGTGATCTACTAGACATGTTTCACAAACATTGCTTCACAAGACAAAGTTCGTCTAAACAAACAATGGTCTACAAATCAAAATGTAATCCTAAAATCAATTACAATTCAAATTGGCAATCTTCCAAACTATCAAAATTGAATAAATCAGGATTTTTTTGTATTACTATCAGACCAAAATATGCACAACATATCAGGATAATAATTATGGCATACAATATTTTTAAAATGGTATAGTGGGCAATAGGTAGAATAGGTAGAGCCAAAACTCGGGTTTGAAGGTCTTGAATTTGAGCCACGCTGAGTTGGGCTAAATCAGTATGTTTTAACTCAGATATTGAGTCCCCGGTGCTGGAAAGTGATAACTAAGAAAGTTCAAACATATCAAAATATGACAGTCCAACAGATAAGATTAGTGACGTGGGGTAGAGCCAATGACTCAAAGTCTTGAGTTAAAGCCTTGAAGACAATAAATTTGTTGTGATTCTGAAACAAGCTAGCATTATTTTTAAATCCAGAGTAAATTTATATAATGGAAAATATAATTATTGTACTAAATAATGAAATTGCATGGATCTAAAATGTGTTTTTTTATCTCATTGCTTATCTATGAAGTTTTAGACTAAATATACAATTTTTGTAACAGAAATTCTTCTGAAACACAATTGTATACGACTGTACGTGTGTATAAATTTTTTAGCATTTTATGATTTGTTAATAATAATAATTATGCAACTCACCAACCATACATGAACCAAATAAGTAAATTACTATTAATCCCAGTTAAATGTTCACAGAATTATTTTCCATCTAAAACTGAACTGACCTGAGGTCTGTTACACTGTATAATTGCACATTATAGAATATACATTGTATTTACATTTATATTTTAACTTTAAATACAAATTTAAATCCCCCATAAATTCAATAACTTGAGAAAAACAATAACACACTGTCTCACCTATTCGCAGATTACAACGGCTTAAAAGGTATTAAATATGCCCCAAACATTTTCATTTAAAGCCAAACTGGCAAAAATATTTTTTACACATAATCAATTTTTATACATTATTGAACAAATTCCATTATGTTTGAACTTTTAAATAAAACTATGCTGAAGAACATTACCTGTTTAGAAATACTTATACATGTAAGCCTGTCAACTCTAATCAAATATTGATAACCAAATAAATTACAATATACACTCCCTTGTTAAACGTCTGTGATTAAATTGGACAACAAGTCGGTTCAAGAGACCGATTCAAAATGACGCAGAAAATTTGAATGGTTGAAATTCCACACCTATCTTAAGTTTATCAATTCATTTATTAAGTCATACTATTATTAAACCTTATATTATGCAGACCTTTGTATATTCATCAATAAAAATGTGGTCATTAAAATTTACAAAAGTTGACTTAATAATCAATAAGGGTATTATATAAAGGTTGAGCTAAAAAATTTACCAGGTCTTAGAACATCCTGTACATAGGACAGTATAAATCACTAGTGTCTCTTATTGTTACTTCATCAACAACATGGACATTCGTCATGACTTTTTAACCAATTTATTGGAAAATGTTTTTTTTAAATTAACACCTCAATTAGCAAAACGCATGGTGCCCAGGGAGTATATTCGGGGGAATATGGTAATAGTCTTAAGAAACATATAGTTTTAATACTGAAATGTGAGCACTTATTTTATCATCCACATAATACAATCATAAAAAATATTGAAAAAATAATTCATCAGAATTCAATGATCCTAAATCCATTCTATTGTATACAATAAAGCGGTTCTAAAGCCTTTCTCCTCATGCTGCATGAAAAATGACACTTTATTTGGTGTGTAAATTACGTTTAAGTTCTGTTGGAGAATGGCCAAAAATGAAGTACATGTACCTTTGTAAATGCAATTGACATGATATTATTGAATTCATGAACAGATGTATTGATGCACCTGAAGTAAAATGTTTTTGCACTGAAATTTTTAATCATTTTTTTTAAATATTTAATTAATACAGGAAGATCTTTTAGTACCTGTAGTTCATTATAAATATAAAATTCTTTGTTCAAGTTGCTGACCCGCAGTGAACCTAATGTATTTTATACCGAGACCCTTTCTTCATCATAATGCTTGGACCAACAACCTTGTTCAACGTTTCAAGCTTAAACTGTCTGAGGAAATGGAAGTTGAAAGTTCTGCATGAATCCATGTGCAGAGGTTTTATAAATCTGATTTGATTTTCAGGATTTCAACCTCTAAAATATATTGGCAGTGCATGGAATATCAGAACTAGTCAAATAAATCTGGTCATTCTAAATGACTCATTAATCAACAGTCTACTGAGGCATAATTCCCAATCCTGGAAATAAGTTGTAAGTTTTGTTGCGATTGTCATTAGCGCAACCACCCAAACCTCATTCTATTGCTGAAATTCATCCGGATGAATCTTTAAATGTCCATAACTTTGTCAATTATTTGATATTTCCACCAAATTACTTCCATTTTTTGCAGAAAAGTTTGTTCTCTTTAGTGCAGCAAATTCATACTACCGTATTAATTTAGAATTGTAGAAACCCTCATCAATAAGCCTTGCTCCATTCACACCAATTACTTTTGATGAAATATTAATATACATGAAATTATGCACAGATCCAGCGTTCCAATTAAGTCAGTCCTAATTGGTTATAAACTTTATCCGAAGATAAGAACGAAACATCCTGATTTTCTATTATCGCAATAAATGGAGCATTAAACAAGAGTTCAGAGGCTATAAATGTCACATGTATGCTGATTAAAGTGCTTAATACGGCAGCTAGATTTATAATAGGCTCCATAGGTTCAATAAATCATTCAAAAATACAGCCGGTTTGTACTTAGTAGTAGACCTATACCATTCCTCCTGTTGTTCTCGAGAACAAACTAAAGGCTTTATTTTCTAACTGCTGAAATGGGGACATAGACTCGTCATTTAGACTGAAAGTATCAGTAATTTTGGAAACTGAAAAACTGATTTTGTACAGTCGACATTTCCTTTCAGATAACTGCATGAATAAAGTTTTAATCCAGGGAAGACGCCTAAATATTATACTACTTACCCCATGGCATTTATATTTATAAAAAAAATACTGATAATAGCATACTAGCTGCTTGCTTCCCAAGGAGACATGTCGTTGATATAATTTGAAAATAACCCAGCAAAATGATCAGACAAAAAATCAAAACAAGCTTTCAACTCATGTTCAGACTTGTTCTACTATACACATGTATATAAAGAATGTCACATACCATAGCAAATCTAAATAAACTCAAATGTTCATTTATTTAGCTTGTTTTTATATTTTGCTTAAATAATCAGATAATGTGGCATTCAAATAGCTCACAGCTTCATGTTGACAGCCAACAGGTATTAAATGATAAAGCAGTGGTATTTTGCCCAGGTCAGCTACTGATCAATTTTATTTGAGGCCACCGTTTATAAGATCTAATTAAATGATAAAGCACCTGTTTGCATGTCGCGTGCAATTAAAAGCTATTTACACTGAACTCAATGCAACACATAGTCAGTTTTTGCGTGACAAAACATGATTTTTGAGTTTCATCAATAATCGTTATTCTGCAAATTTTAGCGTCATGTTGCCAACGAAACGGCGTCACCGTAATATTATTTATCTCATTAGAAGAGCACCTTGTTTTCAATTAACTCATTTTAGACGCTCTCAAACTTAAACTTATAATTTTATATGAAACAAAATGTGTCTAAATACCTCCAAATGTGTAGCAATCCAATAAATAAACATGAATACACGGTGTAAAATAAAATATTCAGAGTTTTTAGCTGAATCGAAACTTGGTCAAATAAAGTTTAAGGATGTGCAATCAAAACATTTAAACGAAATTTTACCCCAAAAATTGAGCATGGGTTACCTCCCTTTAAACCTGTACAGTCCTTCTACCTTGGCTACTTTATGAAACTTTGTAAGTGTAGATTTTGAACAAATTAACAGGATACACGCATATTATAGAAAATTAAGATTTATTTTAAAAAAAGAATAATGAAATAAGTGACATAAAAGCATAACTGGTAGAGGTGTAACCAGGAACCCATTGCACAGCTTTCTTTCTTTCTTCCATGCAATTTGCAGGGCCCACTCTGGGGCATTATCGCACATGTTAGAGTGAGATACAAGGAATCTGGGTGCAATACTCTAGCTTGTTTCAAATAGATTCCTTGGTTCTTTAACATGCCCGGTGTAAAGCACTGATACATGCGAGACTACCCCTAGGTTGCCAACCAGGTTCATCTCTAGTTGGGTGGGAAACACTAAATAGCATTTCTGAAATGACCAAGTGTCCCGGCCGAGAATCGAACCTGGGACCTCTCGATCAGGAGTCAAGCGTCTTACCACTCGACCACCGTGCCACCCGCTAAGGCACTATCGAGCAATTTTTAGTTGCACTGTCGTTTCCTAGCATAGTGCTACCGATAATGTCTTGGTTAGGCAACTGGCTCAATGAATTGACATTACCCACACTAGCCTTGAAGTTTGTGGTTATGGTTGGGGGGTCCTCATGATTGTCGAAATTTTGGGCATATGGTATTCATGTTCAAATTAATGTTGCGCATGTGCAAACATCCATATCTACCAGCTACACCCCTGACTTGGTAAGTTGGGGTGGGGTTCAATTGACTGGTCCATTAGTTAAGCACACATGCACATATGTACATCCATATTGTGAGGGAGGAACTAAAATCACCCATCACCTAAAACATCACAAGATATTTGTCTGATGCCAAAGTTTTAAACATGTAAGAATATAATAACAAAGTCAGCTGACATTTCCTTCAATCTAATTAAATAAATTCATTAAAATAACAAAACTGCGTTCAACAAACCCTTATGCCTGGTGCAAGTATTTCTACCTTACAAAATCAGGGGACATAATTGTGTTTAGTTTGAAAGGAATGCCTTGATGGAATTCAAAATGTTGAGTTTCCAAAGTTTTAATTTTTGTATTAAATGGGAAGGATATGCAAACAGAAGAACAGACAAGACACTCACTATATGCCTCCCACATTAGTAGATGGCGTGGACGCTCAACTCTCAGTTTTTATAGTAACAAGGACAGATAACTCAATAAATATAGGTCACAGGGTTATCAGCCTTGTCAGTATGAACTCCTCTTGTGATGAGTTGATACTTCTTGTAGTTCAATCTCCAGAAATTGACCTCAACAATTATGTGGATGCTAACAACCAGGCTATGAAAATAGCTCTTGTTTTTCTTCAAAAAGTCGGTCTAAAAATTACAGTATGTTAATTGAGTGTTCCCTCGCATTTACTAGGCAAATTTGGATACTAGTAATTGGCTTGGTACTTAAAATGAAGTTTCAAGTGACCAGGGAAATAGATTGGACAATTTTTTTTAATTTCAAAGGGATATAACTCATTCACTCTTGTACCTAACAGGTACCAAACGTCAAGCCCATGCTTATCAAAGGTCAACTATTTGTATGCCAAACATTAAGCACATGTATGCCAAAAAGTCAACTATGTTTATGCCAAAGGTCAAGCATGTGTATTCCAAAGGTCAATCACTAATATGCCAAAGCTCAAACACTTGCATGCCCATGGTCAAGAAAATCTATGCCAGAGGTCAAGCATGTGTATTCCAAAAGTTAAACATGTGAATTCCAAAGGCCAAGTGCAATTTTGTCAAAGGTCACCTACATGTATGCCAAAGGTCAAGCATGTGTATGCCAAAGTTTAACAATGATCTAAGACATCTTTTTTCTTCAATTCATGTTTTGCACACATCGGTCTGCATGAGATACATCATCATCTACAAACAATATCTAACATCCTTTTTAGTGTTCTCCACTATCAGGTCTAAGTTAGCACTACTGTACTAGGTACGTACTGGTAGCTAAATAGCTGTTTGCATCAAAACCACCAATTTGCCAGATAAACTTTGCCAATATCCAATTTTATAACCATATTTAATGTATGTGTCAAATTAAGATCCAGAATGTATTAATGAAATCTGGCTATCCAATAATAAAATCGGACACAACGTTTGAAATGTATTTTCATTTTAACACAGACATGTTACAAAACTTCCTTTATCCGTGTGATTTATCAACTCTGGCTACCCACTTTTATCAAATATGTCTAGTAATTCCCAATTTTCATAACTGTCCCTGGCCTGCCAGGTAGACATAATAATATCACAAATAGTAACATCACTTCACATGGCTTTCTGAGTCTGTAGCATTTTGTGTGTTGGTATTTTGTTGGAGGTTATGTATATATAATGATGTTTGTTCACTGACATGATGTCGACGTAGATCTGGGTTCTCCTCATGCCTGAAATATACAAACAGTTGTTTTCATTGGCTGCATCACTAGTACTCTTTTAAAGTTTGTAAAACTTTTTTTCATTGGCTGAGACCATTTTAAAGCTTTTTTAATACAATACAATAGTTCTGTAAATTAAGTAAATTGATTTGATGTACTTGCCTTTTACATACTGTAAAATCATTTAATTACGATGGGATGAAATTTCATGGTTTTGAGAAAAATACCATTTTGATGGGACATTATTTCGTGGATTTTGCATTTCAGCTAATAAATACAAGGGTCAAAATTATCTTTTTATGCCTTTACTCCATCTAGACTTAATGGTTACTGTACAATCATTTAATTTCGATGGAACAAAATTTTGTGATTTTTGGAAATAAGACTTTCAATGGGACATTAATTTTAGGAATTTGCATTTCAGGTAATAGATACAAGATTCAAAATTATTGTTTGATTGGTTTAAATTTCATGGTTGAGGTAATAAAATCCATGAAATTTAATCCCCCACGAAAATTAATGATTTTACAGTAAAGGTGAAGTTCAGTTTCAGTCTGCTATGAGACACTAGCCGGTCAGCTGACTATTTAAGAAATCTATCACCTAACGATTGCTTTAAAAGTTTTTCTTGCCGAGCATAGCTTTTATTTTAAAGTCAACTGAAGGTTGACTGGTACCTGTATTTTTTCCATTCAGCAAGATCTGGATGATCGGGGGAAACCATTCCATCTGTAAGGTTATAGAACACTGTGGCTGTATCATCCCCACATATAGCCAGCATCAGTCTGAAACATAGGTGTACTCTATATCAAAATTAATTCAAATAGAGCAAATTTAGAAATCTTCATTAAAATTTATTCCAATACAGTAAATTCATAATTTTTCATAGTGCGTCGAAGAGCGGGAAAGTTGGGTATAACCCACATAGGTGTATAAACTACCGGAAAGTATGCACAATTTATGACATCCTCAGATACCCACAATGATGAATTTATAAGAGTTATTATAATATAAAATGACCAGATGTGCTAACATAAGAAACAATTTTTTAACAGTAGGCAAACCTGGTCATGAAATGTTTGCAAATATCATATTAGTCTGGGTACACTATAAAAGGGTTTAATATTTGCGATACTTAATTCAAATTTGATAAATTCACAAAATATATCTTATATGCATGTGAGCTTCAACAACTGTGTTAAAATGCAGAAAGTCAAAATGCTGTCTGAAGTTGTGGGTATTCAACTTAATGAACAACTTCAGAAAGTAACCATTTTGCAAGATATTTGGCCAACAGAAATACTGTGGAGTATAATGGAATACTCACCCATGTGTATTATACTCTGGTAGCTTAATCTGTTCCATATACTGTGTTATATCAGCCTGGCTCAGTGTTGTATCAACAGATATCGGTAGGACTATCTGCCTTGGTTTGGTTTTAGTGGCGTGACCTGACAAGAAGACGAGTGACAATTCCTCGCAACAATGAGTCCTCACGTTCAACCAGGATTTATCTGTGAAAAGCAGAAAAGAAACTAGTAAAAGTTTTTGGACACAATAACATCAATGGTGAAAGCCGGGCCATTTCCTATTGTCTAAGGTAAATACACGTCCATTGCAATGCATAAAGTCTGAGGTATTCAGAATGACAATAACGCGTGTCTCCTACAAAGTGCCATAACTCTGGCCATAGTTATCTAACCTGAAATTCCAAACAATATGGTCTTGGTACCAAAATGCCTTGATAAGTTACACGAAATAATGAACCACCAAATACGGAATAAAACTTGAAATAGTGTTCATTACTTTTCACACGAAGTTTCGCAACTTTAGATGGCTTCTTCAGGTGATGAACAACAAATGTCACATTGCGGAAGCTGTTTTTCAAATTTAGAACTCCGATCAGAGGATAAGGAGATTAAGGACAGAGTTTATCAATTATCTACTTTGCTGTTTTATGATAGAAAAAAATGCAAGCACTAATGATTAATGAAGCTAGAAAAGGGCACTTTTAGGCTTTTTTCCCCAAGGACCTCTCTACAATCCAACAGCAT
Source organism: Spisula subtruncata (assembly GCA_963678985.1). Taxonomy (NCBI): domain Eukaryota; kingdom Metazoa; phylum Mollusca; class Bivalvia; order Venerida; family Mactridae; genus Spisula; species Spisula subtruncata. Next base: position 11,459,991 of record OY787673.1, on the reverse strand, counting down.
CGAAAACATGTCAATACAATTTTTCTCCCATGATAAATAAAAGTTTCATAACATTGGGCTGAGGATTTTGTATGGGCATGTTTTCATTGCCGCTGTATGCGAGGTATTACTTTCGTATTCAATGAACTGCTTTTGGTTGTGCTGGATAGCATTGCTATGCAATGGTTTGCTTTTGGGAAGCGATCATAAATATAAGTAGGATATGTACTTTGGGCTTTGTCCACTATCTAGCGCTTATTTGAAAAAGCCATATCCTATTATAGTGCTATCATCTACTTAAGTTAGGCAACAGGCAACAGTATATACCTACCTTCACATAGTTGCATATACACCATAAAGGCAATATGTGCCTGCACGCTATCTGTTGTTTTATAGTTCAAAATATCCAGCAACTGCAAGAAAAAGTAGTTAAAGATAATCAGTAAAGTTTTCATCTTTTATTTATTTTATATTAATTTATTTAAGGTGGATTGCGAAACATGTTTTTCTTACTAATATTTATAACTATCAACACTTCATTCAAGCAAAGACCTAAATAACGTCTCTGATTCAAGATTCTATTCATCCCCATGAATAAGAGAAGCCAGTTGCCCTTTTTTGAAACACCTAGCAAAGGAAATTCTGACCATTCACCATTTTAGTTACGTCTTTGATATGACCTGGCCCGCAATCAAACCTACAACATCACAAAATATTTGAATTAAAGCAGACGATCTTCCATTATATATATAATAGTCACTCTGAATTATATATCGACGGTGCCGAACCAAAACCCTGTAACTCAATTTTGGCGCGAAAACTTTTTTTGCAGCATTTGCATCTGCTAGACGTCCTGCGCATTTCTGTCTTGTCGCCATCTAAGTAACGCGATTGGCTATTTAAATGGCCACAAGACAGAAATGCGCGGGACATCTAGCAGATGTGGATGCTGCAAGAAAAGTTTTCGCGCTAAAATTAAGTTACAGGGTTTTGGTTCGGCACCGTCGATATGTTACCATGCAGTAAGTAATTAAGTGATGCTTAGTAAGTCTTAAAAAATAATTAATAGGCAAATAATAGGTATCACTGAAGCATCAGTCAGTTGCATCCAGGTCCCCTAGGAATGGGTGGGGATTTTTACTTAAAATTGGGTCAAAACCCCCTACTTTCCCCCTGGGTTCACCGGTGTATTGGTTCTGAGAATGGAATCACCAACATATCCAGCAGTGCACTGAAGCTGGATGGTAAAAATATGGTTGTTCCCGGCAATCCACCCATCCCTGACTGACTGGAGCATGATTCTGAGAATATTTTATGCATGCAGCATGACCATTTAGTTATGGTATCAAGAACTATACAATATAAAGCATGTAAATATAAACAAAAAAGTGTACGAAAGATATGGGTACGAAATTATTTGAGTATGAATAGTAAAAAATGTTAGCATGCAACAAATACCGATAAAGTGTATAAATCAAAGGCAATTGTTGTTTCAAAGAATGATATTTAAATATTTGTGTACCACGGGATGATCTTTATATCGCACTGAAGCCATTCGGATCGCCCAGTGTGGAATTTACCTCGACACATGTGTGGTACCAGTCTAACACATGTGTGTCAAACTCTAAAAGTTGGAAATTCCCTGTTCTAAATATAGAAACGAGCTCGCGATTTTATTCGGATACATTCTGTTTTCTTCGGCTGAAATAAGTAATTGCTGAATATGTCCGACGGTAACCTAATTGATTTGTTAGCCAATCAAAATCGATTTATTAATAGAACGTTACTAAAAATAATAATGACAGTGTTTACATTTGATGGTGCAATCCAGAACTTGTTTTAATTCGAAGTATTTAAGCTTTGTTGTGCAATGACAGCGCTATTCCGCCCGGTCGAGGCGTGAGTGCCAGATCAGTGCTAATAATACCCAAAGCAATCATGGGTTGTGCTGTTGAATTTCCGAATATTTCTCAAAAACTTGGTGTCACTAGGGACCCATTGTTCAATTACGCAGGATTCAAGAGAATGTCCAAAACGAAAGTAGACAGTGATTCCAAACCAGAATTGGAAAAGTCAGCAAAAAAGACAACAAAAGGTAAATATTGATATATTTTTTTCTTGTTTCGTCATTTCACTATTTTATATCATTAGAAATATTTCAATGTAGGAAGACATTCTGATTATTGATTACCTTAATTTTCTCCTGTGTTGATTAATGGTTGAAATATATTATTTCTCTGTTATTAATTAATTATAATATGAGAGTAACGGTGTAAGTGGAACCGCACGACTCTGTTATTAGTAAAGGACCGCCTAGTCATTTGGAGGTCATGGGATAAATTAAGCCCCAGTAAAGGACCGTCTAGTCCGATGATCAAGCCCAATATCTTTTATATTGACCCCTTGATTAATTTTCATATAATATGTGTAAGTTAAACTGCATTTTTTGTTTTTATTTTTCTAGTTGGAAAGATTCAAGAAACTTCAACTAACCTTGGTGCCAGACCAAAAGTGCCTAATGATAAAACAGCTCAGACTGATGCAACTGAAGAGAAAAAAGAAAATAAGAAGAAACGAAAATGGAAACCATTAAAATTATCAGAATGTGGCTTCAATTTATCTCTGTTTCCTAGGCCTACCCGACCAGAAATGATCGACCCAGAGGAAGAAGCCGCTATCATTAGAAATATTGAAAATGAGCTGGAAGAGTATGATAACCTAGTAGATAAGTACAAGGATCTGGATACTGAGCGCGCTGAGTTGTTTGCAGGCGGTTGTAAAGCTAATGACAAACTTGCTCGCCCTGACCGCGACAGGAAAGTTCAGAAGGCAGGTAAACAACTGAAACATAAAAACTGCACAAGTGTCAAAAACAATAAAGGAAGAAGAAAGTTATATATCCACCATCGTTTGTTCAAACTTATCAACCTTGAAGAGAAGCGTTTGGATTGTCATCTTCCTTCGCGATCTAAATATCGAGAAAATGACTCTCTTGCTAATAGAAATAGCAACACAAATGAAACCAAGTCACGATTAAAACCTCACCAGCCTGCTCCTAGACGCCCCGCCCCTGTACAGAATCTACGCTTTGCCCTTCAGTCAACCAACGCAGCTACGGGCATTGATAGTGCTCTTGTTAACGTTCTTATTAACTTACAACATCGTGAACTAACACCCGAGGATTATGAAATTCTTCTTCAATTAGACGAATCGGTGGCTCCGAAAACTATTGACAAATCTCTGCTTGACAATTTTAAAACTGACATTGTTGATGAAAATACGGCTGGGGATATTTGCCCTGTTTGTATGGACGTGTACACGAAAGGGGAGAATCGCAAGTTCCTTCCTTGTAACCATGTATTTCATGCTAAATGTATTGATATGTGGCTGGAGAATTCTTCAAGAAACTGTCCTATTGATGGTTTACCTGTTGATGAAAAATCCTGACAAAGGATTGCTTATCATTTTTAAGAATATTAAATTTTATATGTTTTACATTAACACTGCAATAATTATAATCTGTTAGAATATATTTCTCAGCCAGTCTTAAAATTTTCTTTTTAAACTTCAATACTCTTTGTTAAGGTCTTGACTCTTGTTAAAAACTATTGATTTTAGCTTCCCCATTACTAGAGCTGTCTAATAAGCATTTTTCCTTTTATCGGAACAAAAAAGCCCAATAATAGTCCATTAATCAAGAAACTTAATTCAGGTTTAACTGCTGAAATTGACGTCATCAATTAACTCATTAACTCCCTTCGATAAAAGATTGTTGTTTTTTGCTATGTATAAGTTTTATTTTTTATATTTTTGGTTGTGTTAAATTAATGAATAATTTTCCATCTACGCCAACTTGCATTTAAGTAAACAGTATTTTCGAACCAAAGTTGCCATGGAAGTCCTGATGAGATTGCGAACATTTTGTTCATACTTGGACATCGAACTGTGATATGCTAGTGCATGTAATTGGTCAATATTATGTCTGCCCATGGGGCGGCAGAGATACAGGGGGGAATAAGACAGATGAATCTTCCTGACCGGCAGAAATTTGACAGCCTCCTGGGGAATAGACTCCGATCGGATCTAAGACCCGGGAATTAATATGTGATTATGAGTCCCTACCCCGGTGATTTAGACAGTACCAGTAAGTCCCATGGGCTGCAAAGTATTGACTGGTGCATAACGCAGACGTGCCAGAAGTTGGGTTATGGTAGGGGTGTCCTCATGATTGTCTAATGTTTAGACTTTAATGCTATTTTGGCCATATTTCTATTTTTACTTCTGCTGGCTATGCCCCTGTCTGAAAAACTATTTCAGATGATAAATTCACAAATTCTTTTTTTCTCACAATTATATGATTTTACAGTACATGTCACCTTGTGCTTTATTTGCATGACTATTGTTAATTATTATTTTTTTGTTATTTTTATTTATGAAGTTTGATATTACTGTGTGAAGCATTTCTGCATGTTAGCCTTGATGTACTGTACAGAGATATTGACCTGATCCTGACCTTTATACATGCACCAGTACTGGTATATGCTATGTACAGGGTGTCCCAAAAAAACAGGGGACCTACCTTAAACTCTTAAAACGCATTCAGTTATTTATCAATTTGACTGATTTTTGTGAGAGTATTTATGCAAGTGATATAAAATTAGTACTTGTTAAGGTTTATAAGTAGCTTGTGTTAAATATGTACCAATTTCCATGAGCTAATCTCGCAATATCGGTCCTTGTGTTTGTTTTACAACTGGAGAGTCTAAATGTGTCCCCGCTTATTGAAGTATATGTAAAAAAGGTTATTAAAATAGACAAGATATCAGCTGTTAAATTACGCTAATATTTAAATAAATGGTTGAGGATTAGGTTAATTACTCCATACAATACATGATGTCACATCAGATGTTAAAGGTGCTATGTTAATTTGTTATATGCATTACACCATTATTATGTTATTTACTTAAAATAAAACAATAAAATATTGACAATTGTTAATTGTGTTGTATAAGTATGTCTATCAGTTGGTCCACTAGTGGATTTTTCACCTGAACTTTATAGTTGTCATGTAACGTGACTTAGCACAGATATACTGTATATGAGGATTACAGAAATCTACCACATCTAAATCAAATCACTGTATGACTTATTTGGATACAATATGTACTTCATGCATACACATTTCAATGTGTATACCCTACTGCGATATCCTGAAATCAACTTGTCCATACACTATGAAATTGATTCCATAATGTTATTAGCAGAAATTCTGGAATTTTTCAAAACCATTTTGACCCTTTGAATTCTGACTGTTCACAGAATCGATATTTTTATTTGTGTACATTAATATAGCTATATTAATCAAAGTGCCGATGGCACTGGAAGAACAGGGATTGTTCCTGTCGTCAGAAAAATATTTTTCCAGTCACAAAGCATATGAGGGCATATGCCACCCCAACTCCATATGTATGTTCCAGCAACTAGTTAATACATTATTACCACTACTGCCTATACTACTCGCAGTATTTAAACGTTGAGCTAGCTTACGTAACATAATACAATCGCTGTATTGATATATTTACCAAGCTTCCTGCGATAAAGTGCTATGTCATCACGCAACATTATAAACACTGTCTCGGCTAAAGATTAGGTGATAAAGTCCGAAGTCATCCCGCGGAATACGCAAATTCATCTATTTTTAGCTCGCAATCTTAAACGAGATTTTGTTATGGCCTATACTGAACGACTCGCTAACGCTCCTTGTTAAAAAAGGTATACCCAGTACAAAATTACCAAACGGCCATTGCATTATTATATGAATTATATGAACATACCCCGGTAGTGACTACAACACAGTGATCTCCCTTAAGGTTGTCTGCACTCAACAAGGGAGATAACTATGTATGAGTTTGCGACATACAAGTGTTCAAAGTATATGATGGCATAGTAGAAATTACTGTAACCCTTTGTATTCTCGCCATTTTTTTTAGCTCACCTGTCACATAGTGACAAGGTGAGCTTTTGTGATCACTCTTCGTCCGTCAATGTCCGTCTGTCAATGTCTGTCAACAATGGGCTTGTGTACACTCTAGAGGCAACAGTTTTGATCCAATCATCATGAAACTTGGTCAGAATGTTGTTCTCCATTAAATTTAGGCCAAATTCGAAACTGGGTCGTGTGGGGTCAAAAACTAGGTCACTAGGTCAAATCTTAGACAAACCTTGTGTACACTCCTGAGGTCACGGTTTTGATCCAATCTTCATGAAACTTGGTCAGAATGTTGTTCTTCATAAAATCTAGGCCAAGTTTGAAACTGGGTCATGTAGGGTCAAAAACAAGGTCACTTGGTCAAATCTTAGAAAAACCTTATGTACACTCCAGAGGTCATGGTTTTTATCCAATCTTCATGAAACTTGGTCAGAATGGTTTTCTCAATGAAATCCAGGCCAAGTTTGAAACTGGGTCACGCGGGGGTGAAAATTAGGTCACTAGGTCAAATCTTAGAAAAACCTTGTGTACACTACAGAGGTCACCGGTTTGATCCAATCATCATGAAACTAGGTCAGAATGTTGTTCTTCAAAAAATCTAGGCCAAGTTCGAAACTTGGTCATGTGGGGTCAAAAACTAGGTCACTAGGTCAAATCTTAGAAAACCCTTGTGTTCACTCTAGATGTCACCAATTTGATCAAATCTTCAAGAAACTTGGTCAGGATGTTGTTCTCCAAGAAATTAAGTCTAAGTTTGTAACTGGGTCATGTGGGGTCAAAAACTAGGTTACTAGGTCAAATCTTAAAAAACCGTGTGAACACTTCATAGGTCGCCTTTTTGATCCAATCTTAATGAAATATGGTCAGAATGTAAGTTGTATTGATATACCTAGACCAATGTGCAACAGGTGAGCGACCTAGGGCTCTTTGGGCCCTCATGTTATAGTGATAAGGTGAGCTTTTGTGATCATTCTTCGTCCGTCGTCCATCCGTCCGTCGTCGTCGTCCGTCAACAATTGGCTTGTGTACACTCTAGAGGCAACAGTTTTGATCCAATCTTCATGAAACTTTATCAGAATGTTTTTCTCTATGAAATCTAGGCCAAGTTCGAAACTGGGTCCTGTGGGATCAAAAACTAGGGCAAATCTTAGACAAATCTTGTGTATACTCTAGATGTCACCAATTTGTTCAAATCTTCATGAAACTTGGTCAGAATGTTGTTTTCCATGAAATTTAAGACAACTTTGGAACTGGGTCATGCGGGGTCAAAAACTAGGTCACTAGGTCAAATCTTATAAAAACCTTGTGTAAACTCTAGAGGTCACCAATTTCATCCAATCTTCATAAAACTTGGTCAGAATGTTGTTCTGCATGAAATCTAGGCCAAGTTCGAAACTTGGTCATGCCATGTCAAAAACTAGGTCACTGGGTCAAATTTTAGAAACATCTTGTGTTCACTCCATGGTTGTGGTTTTGATCCAATCATCATGACATTTGACCAGAATGTTGTTCTTTATGAAATCTAGGCCAAGTTTGAAACTGGGTCATGTGGGGTCAAAAACTAGGTAACTAGGTCAAATCTTAGAAAAACCTAGTGTTCACACCAGAGGTCACAATTTTGACCCAAACTTCATGAAACTTATTCGGAATGTTGTTCTCTATAGAATCTAGGCCAAGTTCAAAACTGGATCATGTGGGGTCAAAAGCTAGGTCACTAGGTCAAATCTTAGAAAAACCTTGTGTTCACTCCAGAGGTCTTGGGTTTGATCCAATCATCATAAACTTGATCAGAATGTTGTTCTCTATGAAATCTAGGCTGAGTTTTAAACTGGGTCATGTTGGGTCAAAAACCTAGGTCACTAGGTCAAATCTTAGAAAAACCTAGTGTTCACATCAGAGGTCACAATTTTGATTGTATCTTCATGAAACTTGGTCAGAATCTTGTTCTCTATGGAATCTAGGACAAGTTCAAAACTGGGTTATGTGGGGTCAAAACCTAGGTTACTTGGTCAAATCTTAGAAAAACCTTGTGTTCACTCAAGAGGTCGTGGGTTTGATCCAATCATCATGAAACTTGATCAGAATGTTGTTAAATTTAGGCCAAGTTTGAAACTGGGTTATGTAGGGTAAAAAACTAGGTCACTAGGTCAAATCTTAGAAAAACCTAGTGTTCACAATTTTGATCATATCTACATTAAACTTGGTCAGGATGTTGTTCTCTATGGAATCTAGACCATGTTTGAAACTGGGTCATGTTGGGTCCAAAACTAGGTCACTGGATCAAATCTTAGAAAAACCTTGTGTTCACTTCAAAGGTCGTGGTTTCGATCCAATCATCATGAAACTTGGTCAGAATGTTGTTCTTTATGAAATCTAGGCCAAGTTTGAAACTGGGTCATGTTGGGTCAAACACTAGGTCACTAGGTCAAATCTTAGAAAAACATTGTGTTCACTCCAGGGTCACTGTTTTGATCCAATCTTCATGAAATATGGTCAGTATGTAGGTTGTACTGATACCTAAACCAATGTGCAACAGGTGAACGACCTAGGGCCTTTCAGGCCCTCTTGCTTTAAATTATAGCGAGTCGGTAGTGGAATACAAATATATAGCTAGTGAACTGTACACAGAATACACAGGCAGTAGTTTGACACCTCAGAATATGCATTAATATTACACTACAGTATAGCGGAAAAGAAGATTACACTGGGTAGGAATTGTACCATGGAGTTGTATCAATAGGTCTGTGGTTGCACATACATATTTCTCATTTATATTTATAAGTGAATATACATAAATTAGTAATTTAAACCTGCGGTGAAAACGGGTGGCAAAAGGGTTACGCTTGAGCAGGGATTCTATATAAATAGAGTAGATCCTGGCTTGAGGTAAATTCTACATAAATTTTGATTAAATGTGACCATGTCATATTTTTTTCTCATTTATGGACATGAACCAGCCAAAAAAAATACACAGAATAAAACTGTTCAAATTATATGCAAATACTTGATGGATTTAACACTTCATGGTCTTAATCAGTCAAAACCATCAGAATGCACTAGATGCATTATAGCGATAAAGTGATTGCTGAAGGAATATGCCCCAGATCCCCATAGCCTGTTTAATAGCATTCATATTGAAAAATATTGATCTTGAGCTGTGCGCCCCTCCAAGTAACAATTTCGTTTTGACAGTTTCCTAGACCTCAACTTCAATGTGATACTTCACTCAAAATCTTAACTGACATATTGGTGAAGGAAATGATGCAGCACATACGCGGTACTGGCACCAGGAACATGTTCATTCATGAATTAAATTTTTTTTTACATTTTGAATGGTATGTAAAATGCTGAATTATTCACTTTTTTGTGTATTCCAAGGATCTAAAAATACATATATAGTTTTTGTATTTTAAATAGACCATAGGGCCTACTGATTATTTTATTATTAAACTCAAAGATGTAATTTAGGTCTTTGTTAAACTCCAGTGGAATAATGGTCTTAAATAATCATGAATGGACGATATACATTTCAAAGTTTTTTTTCTATTTCTTATGCAGATATTTTACTTAGACTACACACAATTGAAAATATTTTTTTTGTAAATTATAAATTTAGTAGACACTGATGGAGAAGTTTTAGTGGCGTCTTACCGTCACAATGTATTTATCACACTGTGCATAAAATACGCTGACACCGTCTCGAACTTAGCACTTCCGGCCAAAAATATTACTAATTTTGAGGTATTGTTTCGTTGTGTTTTGGTGTTATTTTCAGAGTTTCAGCTTGGTTTTGTGTTAATTTTTATAATTTGATACCTTATAGACTCATTTAACGGGTTAAAGAGTGTCTACATGTAAGTTTTCTCCTTGACGCTAACTCGCCGATTCCTCACCAACTTGTCCAAGAACCTGCATGTTCGTTTTGTCGTGCGAGACAAAGTGCGTTAATAAACGTTGTGCTAAGTACCGGTTATTGTTTATTTAGTACATGGATGCGTGTAAAACTTTCCAAAAGAATACTCTGAACAAAGAGAATGAACTGTCAAAACTCAAAAGCGATAAGTTCTGAATAATGAATTTTTGGCTTAGATTTATGCATAGATCTTTCTTCCTTCCATGAAATTTGCAGGGCCCAGTCTGGGGCATTAGTGAGAAACAAGTCATTAACTGTTTCAATGAGACTTTTACGACATGAAAAGAAATTTGGTACTGAAATTAGCTTCATTTTTTCATCATTCGCAGAATTGAAAATTCTGGCGCCACATTCTCAATTCTTTCGCAAATGGCGCCCAGCATAAGCACTGAGTCATATCCCCTGACCACTGTGCCACCCAACTTCAGTAAATATTATGTCTGCTCATGGGGTGGCGGAGATACAGGGGAAATAAGAAAGACAAATCTTCCTGACCGTCGAGAATTCGAAATCCTTATTGACTCCTAGCCTTGGGGAAAAGTCTCTGGTCAGTTCCAAGGTTCTGGTAGGGAATTAAAACATTCATGATTACATGTGACGGTGTCCCGACCCCGGGGATTAAGATAGTATGTATTGTCTCTAGGGAGTACTAGGGTGGGAATTTAGAAAATTTTTGAAAATGTCTAATTCTTTATAAATAATCATATAATTAACACTTTTTCTATGTATTGCAGAACAATCCATAAAACATGAGTAGCTCCGAGGAAGTGTCGTGGATATCATGGTTCTGTGGACTCAGAGGAAATGAATTCTTTTGTGAGGTCTGTAAAATTAGTATACACTATACAGAGGTTATTCCCTCATTATCTTGTCTGTAATAGCTAGATCTACCAGTAGTAGTAACAACGAGGCAACAATGAATTTATTCAAGGAACGTTTTTGTATAGAGACCATGCATTGATCATTGGTACCTTGGGTGCAAAATGTAAAGTTTCTTTGTCATAAAAGGTCATAAGAAGATGGTAAAATCTGCCTTTATAAAAATGTGAAAATCTACCTGCAGCGCTGTATCACATGATTTTGTAACTTACAGAAAAAGAAAATAGGTCAAGAGCATAATTTTTAATTAAGTGACTTCCATATATACGATGAGTAACATGACGATGATGTGTGAAACATTTTCTCAGTTTTACTATAAACATAAGTCATTACTGTATTTTCATTAATGACTTTATGTGGTTTTGGATGATACAATTAATGATTTCATTGATTAATGTCATCATACTTTACAGGTGGATGAAGATTATATACAAGATAAATTCAATTTAACTGGACTGAATGAACAAGTACCACATTATAGACAAGCCCTAGATATGATTCTGGACCTCGAACCAGGTATGAACCATATATAAGGTATCTAGCCAACTTGATAAGTATGCAACATGTATGTAGAAGCTTTGATCTGAAATGTTTATTTAATTTCAGAAATTGTTTCAAAACTGGTCATTCAGTATCAGTTTCTTTTAAAACTTTTTGCTTCTTGTCAGATTTTACCGGGCTTATACAATATTATGTAGGAAGCGGTCGTCTAGAGATAAGGTGTTTGCTTCGGGATTGCGTGGTCCCGGTTTCAACTCTCATCTGGACCACTGATTAATTTCTCTGGGCAAGAATAATCCACATGCTCCACTCCACCAAGGTGCTAATTGGTACCTGTAAGGACAGTGTCTATTACTGGGCACCACAATATATTGATGTTGGCTGCCACACCCATGGGAGAAAAATAATTTATTTCCACAGGAGACTTGAATGTTGGATTCATTAGGTAGCTCAATGGCCAGGGGAAGTTACAGTGTAAAAGCGGCTGAACAGCTCTCAACATTTTTAACTTTACTTAATACCTCTTGGCCGTCAAAGAGGCTAATTTTGCTCTACCAGTATGCCCCAATCAAACCCCTGTTGTATGATTGTTATTGCTTACAAAGGGGTCCGGTCTGAAAAACTTGGCATGTATGAAATTGTTATTGCTTACATTTTCTCCTTATACAGATGATGAATTAGAAGACAATCCCAATCAGAGTGATTTGATAGAACAAGCAGCTGAAATGTTGTATGGACTTATACATGCTAGATACATCATGACAAATAGAGGCATTGCACAAATGGTTTGTTTACTACATTGCATTACGATAATTATGCCTCCCACATATTATATTTGGGTAATATGTGTCAGGCTCCGTGCAAAGTTTTTCAACATGTCAGTCCGAATTGGTAAAATGAGTGAATTTTCCTCTTTGTCTAAATTCTAATAGAAAAATACTGAAATTTTCTGACGATCCGAATCAAAATTTGTCAGTCAGGACTGGAAGACTGACATTTTTCACGAAGCCATAAGTGTGTTGTTTTCATCAGAGGTTTTAGTGCTTTGAATTTCTTACCCTGTGATTAGTGTAAGTATCCTTAAGTTGAAAGACTATTGTCAGGGTTATTGTCATAAATCTTTAATGGTTTGACTTTTAAACATTCATAATGGTAGCCAGATTAGAAATAAAAACAAATAGATATGTTGTTAATATTAACTCTATTCCTAATAATGTACTTCAGATTGAGAAATGGCAAAATGGAGATTTTGGTTACTGTCCTAGAGTATATTGTGAGAACCAGCCAATGCTTCCAATAGGTAAGTCAGAGTTTAACAGTTGCATTGTTAATTATTCTCTTGTTGTATTTTGCTAAAAGCACACAAATCAGCCGTGTGTCTTATGTTCAGACATTTTGTCTCAGTGATCTGAATGTTTATCTTTATAAAATTAGACTGTGGGCTAGGTGGGATCAAAATGTTGGTGACATGGTCAAATCAACCTTGAACAAACTATTATAAGCCTACATACTTGCCACAAAGCAGTCGTCTAGTCAGCATGTAAAATCCACTGATCATGGCTTTCACCCAGCCACTATGTATTACAACTATTTGTTCGTCATAAAATTGCTTAATAAGTATTCAGTTTATCCATGCATTTTGTAGGTTTATCAGATGTACCTGGTGAAGCTATGGTGAAATTGTATTGTCCTAAATGTCAAGATGTATATACACCCAAATCATCACGACACCATCATACTGACGGGGCATACTTTGGTACGGGATTTCCCCATATGTTGTTTATGGTACACCCAGAATACAGACCCAAGAGACCAGCTAACCAGTTTGTACCCAGGTATGCCTATGCATTTCTGAACTTTATGAATTCAAAATGGTTGTAATTTATGAGATACAGTCAGTTCTCGATAGAGCGATGCCCAAATTACTAGAAAAACTCTGACATATTCAATCACATACATAATTTTCAGGGGTTTCACTAGACCTGAAAACCCGAGGGTCCCAGGACCCTTCACTCAAAATTTTGGAGGGTCCTATTCTGAAACCCGGGAGTCCTTTCACGAACATGCCTGTCTACATTAATGGTTAATACCACTAATTATGCAGCTCTTGCTAAGTAACATGAACTAAGTTTATTCATAAAATGTGTTGTTGTTTTATTTGATGTCAAATAAATGTTAATATGTACATAAAGTTAGCCAAATAATGGCTTGTTTACAACTTTATATGATTTTCTAATAATTAAAGTAGGCTACAAAAGTGGTAGTCTTGAACAGGGTTGTGAGGCTAATATAGATTCATGATACCAAAAACAATATACAAATACACGTATCTGCATGTATTTATAAACTTCTTGGTGGATTAAAATGCCACTTAGTAACTTAGTTCTACTTTCGTTTTTCTGAACGATACGCCAATATCGCGAAAACAATATCAAATTGGGATATTTTGGTATCTTATACAAACTTATCGTGTGACTGTGACTACCTTATTGAACACACGAGTCTAAATATAAAATCGCGATCTATACGAATTTGTTTTGTTTTATTATCGATCCGGGCACTTACAATTAATTAATTATCGATTAAAATGACCGTCTGGTGGCTTTTTAAATCGACCGGTCAAACGCATCGGCGGTTCTTTTAATTCTCTATCCAGTGGTTTAAGACGACACGTGCGTGTCACAATCAACGCATACAATTAAACACCAATTAATGCCAATTATAACACCTTTCGCGAATCTACATAAACAATTTACTGCCTGTCAATCTGCATATAAGTCCCGCCTCGTGTTTACATCACCTACGACGACCTTGGGCATTTTACTATGTAATTTATTCAAGCCACGCCTTCCGCCGACAATCATTGGCTTCTGACCGACTCATGGATTTCGTCACGCATCCGGGTCCCCATCCAAGCGTTCATCGATTGCGATCATGCGTTGATTGATAGCGATTACTCAAGCGTCCAGTGATTGTTTACACGCTAATATTTACAGTTTTATGACAGGAAACGTGCGATAATTTAATGGACTGGCAAAGGAAAAATCCCCCGGGTCCGGAGTGACGCACAGGCTTGAAATACGCCGGGTCCTTTCTGCGTCTTTTGGAAATCTCCCGGGTCCGGACTCGGGTCCTCGGGTCCGTTGAAACCCCTGAATTTTATTTGCACTATTTATTTTCAAACACTCTTTGTATCAATATTGTATACTTACATATTCGCTTCAACAACATTTAAGCTCCTGTTACTGTAAATCCTGTATTATTCGCGGTGGTTTAAAGTGTATAGAGCTATATCGGAAGATATTTTTTTAGAAGTTTCAAAAACTAAAAACAATTATGCTTCATATCCACTAGATCATTTTTCGCTTCAGTTTTAACAGAAACTCTCTCTGTGATTTATTGGACATGCAAACTGTTCATTTTCATATGAAAGTGTTCTAGAACACCCTATGAAACTATAAGAATCATCTATTTTTCGACGATTGAATCAAAGTACACGGAACCCATCCAAAGTTTTAATTTGCAATTAAGGCAGTCTAGTATCATACTAAAAACACAAATTTATTAAAGTCAATATCGTGCTTCCTCATTCACAATTCAAAAGCAAAACAACGCTTGAATTTCACAATTTTAAGAAAAATCGCGCTCTATGTTTCACAAATCTAACAGGCTAGGGCTTCTTCACAATCTTGGCCAAAAAAGCCCTGTATAAATTAATGTTATTCCAAATATAATATTTGAGACCCTCAATCAGGAATTCATCAATTCGCAAAATAAGTTCAAAACTGAAAAAATCGAAATAAACCTCCCATGAATGTAAAGTGATTTACAGTTTATAAACTTTGATATTTTCAACTTATTGACTTGAATACTGTTTCCTGTATTTCAGATTGTATGGATTCAAGATTCATCCATTGGCTTATCAGCTACAGTTCCAAGCTGCTGCTAACTTCAAAATGCCAATGAGGGGCATTGGTCATCCAAATAATAAACGCTAGAATATGAACGCTGGGAACAGCTATAATAATTGTACATGTACTGGTACATAGGTGTACCCTGATATTAGATGAAATAAAGACTGTATATACAGTGACTGATAGGAATTGATTTACTCACATTTTTGTACTTTCACTTTCTGAATCACATTTCTTTCCATATTTAGCTACTGTTAGCTCTCCTGGTTTGAAGCTACTGTAACAGTCATCTGGTTTGAAAGAATAACTAGCTAATGTTGTACTAAATCTTGATCATTGTTTACTTCCAACATTTTGTTAAAATTTTGTATCTAGCTTAATTTTCTGAGAAGTGTGTACATGTGACCCATCACCATCAAAAACTTGTATGTGTACCATGGATTATTGAATTAAAGTATCAACTTATTGATATTTCACTGTCCTGCTTCATCTCAAAGAATGTTAAATTTTTGTTTCACCCAGTTATCATGGTAAAATGTTTGATTTTATGACACCTTCAAATTGAATTCTGTTTATGTTTAAGCCTGTATACTGTAAAATCATTTAATTTCGTTGGGACGAAATTTCGTGGTTTTGGTAAAAAGACAATTTCGTTGGCACTTGAATTCGTGGATTTTGCATTTCAGGTGACAAAACAAGGGTCAAAATCAATGTTCGTTGGGATTAAAGTTTGTGGTTGAAGTGAACCACGAAATCCACGAAATTTAATCCCCGACGAAAATTAATGATTTTACAGTATATGTTTTACAATGCTATGACATGCTAAGGAGCATCAACATTAACCTTTGTTTTGTGTACATCTATAGGATAATGTGATGGAAGTTTTTTTGTTCTACTTAATTGGTGTCAATTGTATTATTCTGAATTGTTTTTAAAAGACCGCATCAATGTTGTCAAAGGATCAATCTGTTTATCTTGTTCTTGAGGTTATGGCTCAAATTCCACCCCTGACGAGGTTAAACTTCCCAGTTCCAAAATACTTGGTCACACATACTCATGTCTTGTTAGAAGTTTTTGGGAGTGATTTACATAATCGTAACTATTTTAACAGAGTTGAGTGTATGTATAGATTTTTTAGTTGAAATTCTGAATTGATTAATATATGTTCATACTGAACATTTTAATGATAATGTGGTGTGTAGGTGTGCTTATTACGTATCTAGCAACATAGTTTTCACAGTTTTAATTAATTAGTTAATCATAACAGCATGTTTACAGTTTTGTGTCTTCTAAATATACCCGACAGTATTCTACCATACTTATTTTCACTAAACTGCAGATTTTCATCACAAATTTTGTGATTTGATATGTACTTTTAACAAGCGTTTCATCAAGGACGGTGTCTCAAGCAATGTTTTCAGAATTTTGTAAGGTTTTACGTCAGGGAAAATTGACCTGTTAAGTCAGCACCCTAAGGGCCAAAATGTGACCCTTTTGTAAATATCTGGGGTCAAAGGGTCATTTTAAGGGTCAAACACAACCCCCGTCTATTATAAGTATATAGGTGTGTGATAAAATTATGAATCCCTATCTATAGAATATATCATGCATTCAACAATATGTTACTTGTAAATTATTCTTTTTACTTTTATAAGAAAATGTGCTGTGAACATTGATTCTTTCAACCTTATAGTTTATTTGATTGTTCTATAGCTCAGTTGAATATAAACAAACTTGGTGCACATAGTAGTAGTGATAATTATGATTAATTTATCTGATGTATCTGTTGTGGTCAACTTGGCGGGTGCTTAGCGCCTTGACTGGTACCAAAATAAATTGGAAGAAAAAATTAGGTGGTCCCCCAAAAAAAATCTAAATAATTTTTGTGACCAATAAAGGAACCTATGATGAACATGATAACATGAATCTCGTACTAAAGTTACTGTGTATTGCAGTATTGTTATTCACACAATTAACTATATTGCCGATGGTATTGTTTCAAACCGTCTAAATTACAAAAATTGTTTAGTGCCTACAAAAGCAACAGACCCTGAGAAGACTAGTAGTTTTCTGTCTCATTTTAAATCTTAAAGACTGCTAGATATGAAACATGTCACTCTTTGAAGGGAATAAACAATATTAGTTACTAATAATCAATTCAAACTGATTAATTCCCCTGTCCCTTATGTTTTAATGATCAATTCAATAAACGGTTTGTGCATCTTGGTTAAGTTTCCCATGTTGGAAGTATGATGTTATTTAATGATTAATTCATTAACTGGTTGGTGCACGACTCAGGCAAACTGTAACACTCATTGGCTTGTTGATGAAAGTATGGTGTTGTTTATGATGTTACTGTATTTAAGATTGTGTGAGGTGTTTGATACATTTACTCCTGTACCAACATGTAGTTATATTGATTGATCATATTGTTACTGAATTGTGCACTTAGAACAAATCGTCCTTTTTGTGCAACAAAGTTGTATCTTTCTATTCGCTATAAGGTGAGATACAATCTTGTCATGCCAAAGGGACGGAATCTGAAATCTCATGTTGCAGTTCGAGTATATATGTACAGTACTGTTCTTCACATGTGTTGAGATTTATGACCTTCATGTCAAATTATTACTACTAGTGCTAACCTAGCTTTAGTTGACAAGATATCAAGATGCTAAAATTTGGTTTCCTACCTTTCATCTCCATTGTAGATAAATCAATTGTTGTGTATACTTTAAAAACATTTATGTGAAGATTTTATGTTCAATATTTTGCAAATTTGATTAAATTTGCCAAAAATTTATGCTCATGAACTAAAAAGTTTTCATTTTCAAACTCATTGCATGAAGCTTAGACTGCGAACTCATAATAGCCAATTCACAAAAAATGTTGACCTTGCAAATGTGTATGGTTTTACAGTATTGGTCAGGACAATGAGGAAGGCTTGCACAGAAACATGTTTGCAGTATATACATATAATAATGATAGATAATTTCAAACTTTAGTGTAAAATTCAGTATGTGTGTCATGTTTTCTTTGTATGTACATGTGTATCAACATTTTGACATGATGACAATAAAACTATGAATTCTCAATCTGAGTGTTTGTGTATGAAAATTATTACTTAATAATATTGCATCGATAACTGCAAAATTTGTACATGTAGTTACTACAAGCCTGATATTTATCAGGCTTGTGCCTAATTTCAGATTTTTGAATCCTGAATTTTACCTCTCTGTCTATATTGAAAAATGTTTCAGCCTTTGAAACTGTGCTTTTCAGGCCTTAGAATGATTGCTTATACCCGTCATGTAGAATCTATGACTTGTGATTCCATAATCTGTCCGCCAAGACATGGGAATGAAGTGTCAGTTCGATGCTTAACCAGTTTCTCAGCAGGTCATACCAGTCCATGAAAAGTTGACAACAAACTACCATATTGTTTTTCTCCTCATGGGGAGAAGTTGCAGATTGAGCCTGATTCCTAGTGAAAGGAGTTAGTACTGGTTAGAACATCTTCCAGGAAATTTGGTATGGTGAAACGACTGCAGTATAAAACTGAGAATTTGTTGAGAAATGACATTAGTCTGAGTGAGCATTACAAATAAACACAACCAAAAGGTCCAGACAAGACAAGGAGAGACAAGTAATTGGGAATTGCCTATACTTGGCACCGCCCCTCCCACAAGGCGCCTGGATATATTTTTATTTACAACTTATTAATATTAATTATACATGTGTATAGGATTGAGTAACTAAAAGGGGAGAAATTTGTTTAACAGCCGGCTAGCTCAGTCGGTAGAGCATTCGCCCTGTAAGCGAAGGGTCCTGGGTTCGAGCCCCAGTCTGGTTGCAGATCTTTCTTACCCTGTTACACATGTACATTCAGACACATACACTAATCAAACAAAACATTAGTTAAATGTATTTAATGTCAATAAAATCTGGATGTATAATTAATACATAACAAATAAATAAAAATCTATCCAGGCATGTAGCTGGAGGGGTGTGTGTTTGTGATTCAGTGCATATAGGGCCTAGCTTTGCCTACATACACAGTGTAGGTAATCAGAAGCAAACACATGTTTAACCAATGACTATAAATATATAATTACAATTATTTATTTTTACACACAAATGACTGTTATATACTTGGAAAACCGTGTGGACCTGTTTAATGTGTTCAGGATCTTCTATATATATCCCTGGTGTGTTTGTGTTGCATTGGATTGTGAAATTGTTGCACGGATAAAGTTGTTACGGTTTGGTTGGAAAATATCATATCCAGAAAAAATATTGACCAATCAAATCGATTCCTACGACGCTAGACGCCATTTTGAAAACAAGGTAAGAAATCCATAACAAAGGCGGCTTCAAAAATCCGTAATCATCTGTGAATTTAATGAATAAATCAGCACATTGCTGGTACTGCTTTGTTCTTCATATTATCCTCTTTCTTATGAGCTACTTATTTCAACATTAATTATTGTTGTTCGTTGTTGCGACGGATATTTATATTCTAAAATTTTGATTACTACACCGGTCGGACTACCTGCAAAAAATTAGAAAACAATCTTTTTCGAATGATTTTCAGCAAAGTCCATCAAGTGCTTCGTTTTAAACACTATTGATTTAGTCCCTTAACATGCTTACACCTTTTAAAACGCAACTGTAATGCCCTACTCTTCTGTCTTCATGGTTGATTTGACCTGGAAAATTTATGGAAGATTTCAACTGAACAAATTCAACAATGAGTGAATGACAAAGGTCTAAAATCATAGACTAGCGACATGATTATTGCACCTGTCAGTTGCAACCACAGCAATGCCCCACCCCAATTGATGGATAGCTGGGAAAGTGTTTTTACCCTCCAGGTTTGCACCC
The DNA here is from genome assembly GCA_963678985.1 of Spisula subtruncata. Taxonomy (NCBI): domain Eukaryota; kingdom Metazoa; phylum Mollusca; class Bivalvia; order Venerida; family Mactridae; genus Spisula; species Spisula subtruncata. The sequence continues at coordinate 11,439,935 of OY787673.1, read as the reverse complement.
GCGCTGGCTGGGATTTTTCTTGGGACCAATAGATGGAACTGACTGAAGCATAAATTTGTCTCACAAAATAATAGCTCTGGACCACACTTTTCACAAGACAGAAACTAACCGTTGCAACTTGCAAATTTTTCGCTGTGTCCTCATCTGCTGATCAATCAACAACTTTGGTAGATGTCTTACTAAGTCACATAAAATCCTCGTTGTTATTCCATTGTGAAATGTTTGTGTATTTCAGAACTTTTAATACCAACGTTTTAACCACCACCAACAACAACATGTCTGATACAGAAAATGCTGATGAACTCTTAGACTACAATGAGGAAGATAATGAAACTCCAGCAGAGGCTGGTGATATGGTCCAGCAGCAGACCAAAAAAGATGTCAAAGGAACATACGTCTCCATTCACAGTTCAGGTTTTAGAGATTTTCTCTTGAAACCAGAATTGTTGCGAGCTATTGTTGACAGAGGTTTTGAACATCCTTCAGAAGGTAAAACATGAAGTGCATCTGTTTGTACCTGTAGAAATTATGAATTAATTTGCAGGATATCGCAGGATCGATTCATAAGCCAGACTGCTTACCCCTCTAATTTATTTAGATCAAAAAGTTGTTATTGTGGTAAACTGTTTAAGGGATTGATTGTAACTTTTATTGAACTTCAAAAGTCTTAATGACAACCTCGCGCATCACATAATTTCTTGTCATCACCCTTTGACTTATTGAGCTCTTGTTATAATGCAGAGAAAATAGGTAAAATTATATATTCCTTTCTTCGCTAGTTGTTTTACCGTTTATGTAAATTTTTGGTTGTTCATTATTGTCGATTGTTTTACAGTTCAGCATGAGTGTATACCACAAGCCATTCTATCCATGGATGTATTGTGTCAAGCTAAATCTGGTATGGGTAAGACGGCCGTGTTTGTGCTGGCAACTCTACAACAGTTGGAGCCTGTTGATGGACAGGTAAGTTTTAAGAGTGATTGAAGAAGTCATTGTTATATTATGATTATAACAAGAATTAATTTACGATCAATATTTGATAAGGCTGAATTTATGTAATTTATTGGTCTTGTGAAATCAGGATAAATTTGAAACTTACTTGTCTGAATGACCAAAATTTAAAACTTCTGTTATACTCAATATTTTATTATCATTACTGCAGTTCTTACTTCTTCTAGTCAAAATCAATCATTTTCTCTTGACAACCAAAAAGTGCATATTAGACCTTGTTTGGTTTGTTTTTAAGTGTATTCCTAAAAAAGTGTATTGCTGATTCAGGGCCTTTTTTCCAAAAATTGGGAAGAGGCCTTAGCCTGTCTGTTTGGGAAATTCAAGCGCGATTTTTGGCCAAATTGGGAAAAGGAAGTCTGACTCAAGATACATCAAAAAGGAAACTGCAGTCAATATACATGTTAACATAGAGGGCTTTCATGTTTTATTATAAAGTTAAGAGGTCCTAACTTTTCATGAACAACAAAAGCCCCATTATAGCCCACAACTGTCACCTTGAGTTTCTCTTAGGCCTAAAAAAAAATAGTCGTGTTTCTGGTGGCATGGCTAAAAGTTATAGGGTCGGAAGGTAGGCATTTTTTTTTTTTTTTTTTTTTTAGTATAGACAGGTTCCTCGACTAAGAACTTCATATAAAAAGATCCTGTGGTTGAACTTTGTGTATCCTTTAGATATATATGTTCTGACAATAAAAGTAAAAACACAGTTTTAGTTGTCAGTTCTTTAGTAAACAACACTATATTAATTATTATAATTTCCTGCTGTAGGAAATGGATGAACAATAAAATATGACTTGAACTGTGTCAATCACTAGAACACATAGTACAACTAAATAACACGAGAAATAGCAAGATGCCTTAAAACTAAAAAAAGTCACCTCATTAGATCTGCTAAAACATACTTAGACCACTATTTTTTATTTTCTGGTTTACAAGATTTTTAGCTCACCTGACCACGAAGTGGTCATGGTGAGCTATTAGGATCGATGGATGTCCGTCGTACGTCGTCCGTCGTCCGTCGTCCGTTCACAATTAGTTTGTTTACACTCTAGAGGTCACATTTTGGACTCAATCTTCATGAAACTTGGTCAGAATGTTTGTCTCAATGATATCTAGGTCAAGTTCGTATATGGGTCATGTGGGGTCAAAAACTAGGTCACCAGGTCAAATCTTAGAAAATTCTTGTTTACACTCTAGAGGTCACATTTGAAGCTTGATCTTCATGAAACTTGGTCAGAATGTTTGTATCAATGATATCTAGGTCAAGTTCGAATATAGGTCACGTGGGGTCAAAAACTAGGTCATCCGGTCAAATCTTAGAAAATCCTTGTTTACACTCCAGGGGGCACATTTGAAGCTTGATCTTCATGAAACTTGGTCAGAATGTTTGTCTCAGTGATATATAGGTCAAGTTTGAATGTGGGTCACGTGAGGTCAAAAACTAGGTCACCGGGTCAAATCTTAGAAAATCCTTGGTTACACTCTAGAGGTCACATTTGAAGCTTGATCTTCATGAAACTTGGTCAGAATGTTTGTCTCAATGATATCTAGGTCAAGTTCGTATATGGGTCATGTGGGGTCAAAAACTAGGTCACCAGGTCAAATCTTAGAAAATTCTTGTTTACACTCTAGAGGTCACATTTGAAGCTTGATCTTCATGAAACTTGGTCAGAATGTTTGTATCAATGATATCTAGGTCAAGTTCGAATATAGGTCACGTGGGGTCAAAAACTAGGTCATCCGGTCATATCTTAGAAAATCCTTGTTTACACTCCAGGGGGCACATTTGAAGCTTGATCTTCATGAAACTTGGTCAGAATGTTTGTCTCAGTCATATATAGGTCAAGTTTGAATATGGGTCACGTGAGGTCAAAAACTAGGTCACCGGGTCAAATCTTAGAAAATCCTTGTTAACACTCTAGAGGTCACATTTGAAGCTTGATATTCATGAAACTTGGTCAGAATGTTTGTATCAATGATATCTAGGTCAAGTTCGAATATAGGTCACGTGGGGTCAAAAACTAGGTCATCCGGTCAAATCTTAGAAAATCCTTGTTTCAGAAAATAGCTGTTTCAACTCTCATAAGCAAAATTGGCTGATGTTTAAAATAGATTACACTTTTAATAAAACACTTCTATATTAAAGTAAACAGCGTATATCTTTCTTCTTTTATATCATCATTTATTTATTGCCGCCTAGCTTTGTAGACAAAAAATTCTAGAGCCATTCATGCATTTCATTTCTTTTATCAAATTAGCATGATGCTCCCTGGTCTCAAAATATTTGACATGCAACAAATTCCTCCTTAATTTCTATTGATTATCAGATGATGTATGTTATTTTTTTCTCCCATCAAGATCACATTTGACCACTGATGATGCATTCCTCCTTCAATCTTAATGAATTATGGTCAGATTGTAAGTTGTTTTGTAACCTAGACCAATGTGCAACAGGTGAGCGACCTAGGGCCCTTTGGGCCCTCTTGTTTTGAAAAGCGTCCACCGGCCGGCCCGTCGAAAAAAAAAATTGATTCGAACCCCACCACCTAATTTCGTTGCGAAATTTATCCTACAGTCCCAACCTTGGTATTTATGATTAACATACACCACTGTATCTACTTAATAATTCGCGACAGAAGCAGAAACTAATTTGTATGATCCATAGCAACGACGTTACTCATACATTCGACCATAGCAACGTATACGACAGTGCGCAATGTACGAACGAAAAAATCGTCAAGTATTTATAAAACACGTGAATTTATGAAATAAATTATGAAAACATAACGCATTTGGTCAATAGCGAGATCAGCGACAGTATAATAGTATTTATTCTTCCCAGGCGAGATAAAGCTGGTAAAAACACAGCAACCTTTAAAATGTCCGCCATGCCCTTACTGTTATTCCATCAAAGGCAGTCGGACCGACATTGTAACTTCAGAAGTCGCCGACAATCATTAGATCATAGAAATGCTGCCGCTAAATATCAGACGTTGCCGACTTATGTCGGGCAATCAAAAGAAACTGTCAGAGAACTGACATCAAAGATAAAAGAGCCGAAATTCATGCACATTGGAATTTTGACTGGTTTTTATGAGAGCGCTTTGACACAATAGAAACACATCGAGACATCGCTAATTTAATAGACTTCACGCCATAGACGTCTGTTTAATCGGTGTTATTGGAATAATTCATGATTGATGAAATATATACATGTTAACTTATGTTACAAATGGATTAATATTTGAAGGTAATTATGAATTTGCCCCGTTTTCGCAAAACATAAATTTCGCGTCAATTAGATCTAGCATTGAACTGATCAAACGTAAGATGAATACATCGGTCTGCAATCATCATGATAATCCAATCAGGCTGGGTATATATAAGGATGTCAATTTGTCTCAATTCAAGCACGAAGTTTAATCTAAGTTTAATTAACATGCGTGATTCAAGGTCGTCAGTTCGACCTCGTATACATCTCGTGGTCCCGCCTGATTGTCGCATAGATGCGATTTATGAAGAATTTTACGATCTGTTATCAAGAGCTTGTATTCTGGAACAATATTATGAATTAATTAAAATATACGCGCAAAAAAACCCAAACTTATGCACGCAGAGAACTTAATTTAATTGCATGTACAATTTGCTCGATGTTTATTTTATATGACGTCATCCGTCTATTTACGGAAAATAGAGTCAAGATTTTCGAAAATGAGGTGACCTAGTTCACGTAAGGTTATGGTACTTTAATTTCGATACGTTTTCAATACGATAACTGCAATTAGACAGATGTTTTGATGGTATTAACTGTATTAGATCATTTTTACGTGAAGAATTATCGATCTTTTGACGATTTCGATTTTTTTCCCACTTTTGTAAAAATTACGGTCGCCGGTCTTATAAACAGTAATAAAAAAATACGGTCGGTCATCGGGAGAAAGGGTCGGTCGGGCCACCGGAAACACAACTATTTTTTTTTTAGGCCTTATGTATCATTCTTTCATTAAAGTTCTTTTTCAAACATAATATACCTTTCCATTGTATGAGGCTTTGAGCTATAAATTTGTCCTTGATTTTTCAATTCCGAACATATTTTCTGCCCGGATACGAACGGTACGGTCCCGTAGCGGACTTTAGCCATTCTGCAAAACAATATGGCGGACGCTTGTGAGTTACTTTTCATGCCCGTAGTTAACAAATGCAATATTGCTTCGGCGATGTCGCACTCGTAATTAATTTAAAAAATAAATTGACGGCCGTTCGTTTAATTGATTAATAATGCCAATCGAATGATACATATTTTTTCTTCATTTTAACTGAACAATAGATAAACGCCACACCGTTCCGTATGAACCATTCTGTACGAAATTTCAATACATTGGGAATTTAGCATTGGTTTTTTGGGAAATTCTTTCACGAAATTGGGAAGTCACCGAAGATCGGCCTCTGTTTTAGAAGGAAAAAAGGCCCTGTGATTAGTATATTTCAATCTAGCAAAAAGAACGAGTCTGTTCTCTGCATTAACAGTAATATTTGTATGTTGTTTTTCAGGTTTCCGTGTTGGTTTTGGCCCACACCCGAGAGCTGGCTTTCCAGATTAGTAAAGATTACGAGAAGTTCAGTAAATACATGAACAGCATGAAGATTGCTGTCTTCTTTGGTGGCATGCCCATCAAGAAGGATGAGGAAGTCCTTAAGAAGAATTGTCCCCATATCGTTGTTGGTACCCCCGGTCGTATATTGGCACTGATCAAATCAAAGGCCCTTATATTGAAGAATGTGAAGCACTTTATCCTGGATGAGTGTGACAAAATGCTCTGTGAGCTAGGTAATGAGGTTATTTATGTATACACGTCTGCTTTAATATGTTTTGGGTTTGTTAATTTACTGTTAAATGGTTTAAGGCTTTAGCCTCGACCTCCCAGGGTTTAATATTCAGAATATTCACCAAAATAATTTACAGGACCTCAACATTAGAAATTTAAGTCCTGACACTTGTATTTATATATTTGTGGTTACATTTTATCCTTTAAAGACGTTTAAGTAGTTCAGTTCTATACACCTGGGCACTGTTTTATCAAATGACTTACGAAAATTTTAAACTTACGCTCAAATTTAAATTCCTAATAATGCGTTTACATCTGCAAATGAGGGAAATATATTGTTTAAAATCATTAAATGAATTAATCAACTGATGATTTTACCTATGGCTTTACCAGAATTTGAAGCAGTTACATAATTATAAAGGATTCAAATTTGAACATAAGTTTACGTTTACCGTAAATGCTTTGATAAAACAGTGCCCTGGACAATGATGAATCGGTAGAATGTAATAACTTTAAACTAGTCACATTGAAACTCGATAGTTGATTATCAAGAAGTTATTTCTGTTAAGTCATTCACTATTGAACATATTGTCAGTAATTTTCTTACCTTATTTATTTTGCAGACATGCGTTCAGATGTACAGGAAATATTCAGAATGACCCCACATGAGAAGCAAGTTATGATGTTCAGTGCTACATTGAGCAAGGATATCCGACCCGTCTGCAAGAAGTTCATGCAAGATGTAATTAACCACAATAATCTTCTACTTTCCACTCCGGTCTGTGCGTTATGCAGAGGCTGATACCATTATGATAAGTCTGCAACGTTGCTAATGCAGTTATGCCAGCTCAACTGGGTAGGAATATTGCCAGATGCAATCACCCATGCTTAACATGGAATGGGGATCTTGGAGTAGTCGGCTTAAGATGTCGCGATTCGTTAAAGCTATTTAGGATCCATTGCTCTTAAAGGGGCCACAGTCTTGTCGTTATGAGAGAGATATAGGGTCGTCCATGCGATTCTGCCACCATGTCGAAATTCTATGTGTATCGGTTAAGAAAAAGACAGTTGTAAGATATAAAATTGTCATTCATAATATTTGCGAAATTTTATCCCTGCCGCTTTAAGAGAAAAATTGATTCAATTCCAGTTAGCGTTTAAATCAACAATTCACTGTTAAGTTTTTAAAGGAATTTGATAAGCAAGCACTCTCAAAGGGTTTGTAAGATTAAATTCCTGAATTTATCGATATCCGAATTATAGCTCATGTCTGCCTTTATAATATAAATTGATTTCTTGTTAGTATCTCAGAATTAACTACTTTATTTAAGTTGAAAGCGAGTATTAAGTAATGCCCAATCTAATATTAATCGTCCGATTGCAATGGGAATTCATTAAGCATGTACTCTCAAAGTGTGTGCCAGGGTGGATTCCCAATTTAAATGATAAGTTTTGATAAAAGTAGGGCTTTGTTTTAATTATATGATTCAAAAGTTCAATGGGGAAATAAGAAGGGGGCAATCTGTTAAGTTGTTTGTTGTGAAAGACATTATCAAATTGTATTAATTAGATGTTCATGGCTAGCTAAGTTATAGATGATTCGCGTGTGTGAAAAGGGCTCCGAAACCTTTACTCTCAAAGTGAGGGCGATAGGATCCTTTCAAGTCGTTTAATCCTCAAATGGACACTTAACCAAAATTACTTGATTAGGACTTCAAGGCAAGTGCACCTTGCATCACTCGAATGGTGTAGTTTGCTGTTCAGCGGATTTGAGCTCTGTGCCGACAGATCAAGCAGGCGGAATGACCAATTGTTCAAGTCTGATGGAAGTTGCGACGATGCTGTACTAGTCTACCTTTGATACGGCCCTGCTGAGAAGTTCTAGCTGATAGTAGACCAGTCTGGGTGGATACACCGGCTACTGGTGGCGGCTTCTCTCGGTTACCATGGCAACATAATGGTTACATTGATAATACATGAAAACTGAACCAAAAACTTTATATAACATTATTCATTCATCGTGATTATTGAATTATTTCCATATGCCATGCCAATGTGATTTTCCTCCCCTTTGGAGAAGTACCTGGGTCATTATGGGAGGGCAAGTTAGTACTGTTTAGGTCCTTCAGGATGCAGTCCAGGAAAACTGCCACAAAACTGTTAAACCCAAATGAACAAAATTTCATTACCTCTTAGCAAATATGTGCACTTGTTTGGTTCAGTTTTCAAAGCAATATTTTGTAATTTTAATTCTTCTTTAAATGTTGACAAAATTATAATAAGGAGTTAATTGTCCTTATGACAGATGTCTACAAATGTAAATCAAGTAGATCATTGAAAGATTTTAATGTTGACAGTCATCCTTGAAATTAGCACTCAACTGGGCATTTTTGGTCGATTTTTATTCTGTTGGTTAAACTATAATGTATGACCATGATGGCATCTCTGCTCGGTTAGCTGTCATAAGGTCAATTTATGCTGTTACACTTCGGAACAGAATGCTTTTGATTTCAATTTAAACAGTAATATAAAAAATGCATCTTCATTGATTTTATGAAAATTTTTCATAAAATTTAAATGATAATGAAATGCTAGTTATGTGACAATTATTTACAAGTAATAAATTCAGTTTTAATACTTTTAATTGATTGTATAACTTATTATGTGCAACACGTTTTGAGCCTCTTGTTCTTACAGCCTATGGAAGTATTTGTTGATGATGACTCTAAATTGACGCTGCACGGTTTACAACAACATTACGTGAAATTGAAGGATAACGAAAAGAACCGAAAATTATTTGAACTGCTTGATGTACTTGAGTTTAACCAGGTAATGCTTCTTTGTATTGTTGATATCGTGGAACTGTAACACGCCCATGGAATGTCAGGAAGACGGCTGATGGTGGGTAGTATTGCATACCTGACGAGCACGATCTTGGAGCGGACATTGTTGGATCATGGAGCATTTCAGGACTATTGATGCTTGTTGACCAGTTTTAAGTTGCAACTAATGAAATTTGGCTTTGAATTTTTCTTTTTATTCATTGGACTATTTCTTGCAATTTCTTGAGATTAAATATTTGTAAGTTTGTTTTCATTTTGTTTCAATATAAATACTTGTATTGGAAAGTAATCTTTGAGAAATCACTTTCAATGATAAGTCTTGATGTCTCAACTCAGTTCAACTTTCGCAAGGGCTGCCCCAGGTTAGGTAGGAACATGAGTTGAGCTCTGCGCTGGAGAATTTTAGGGTGTACCAATAATTCCACCTTTTGTGTTGGTTCTCATTGCCGTTCCAGCCAAACCAGACCTTTACAAGAACATTCCAAAATCCAAATATATTGTGACTACTCCTAAATATCAGGGAACTTGTTGCTCATGGATATATTCATCTTTTAGGTCATCATATTCGTGAAGAGTGTACAGAGATGTATGGCATTGGCCCAGTTACTTCATGAACAAAATTTCCCTGCTATCGCTATACACAGAGCCATGACTCAGGAAGAAAGGTAATTATTCATTGTGGACGATCATATGTTTAGAATTCTTCGCAACTTCTTATGCTAATTTTGTCTTATTGTCAAATTATGGTTTAGTTTAGACTTGTGTTGAGACGACAGGAATTATTCCGTTTGCTGGAGGAATTCTGTGAATTTAGTATTTGAAACTACTTTTCCAAATCACCAAAATTGAACAGTTTTCCTGTATATTCCAAGAATAATAACTGCAGAGGTTACTTGTCTGAACCAATAATTACTTGTCCCTAATATTTTTTTAGTTTACAGGCTATTTAAGTTAAAAATTAGATGGAGCAATCTCTCTCTTGTAATGTCAGTTATTGAAAATGTGATGTTGGTTACTGTATATTTTCAAAACTAATCAAATTTACAATGTATATTGCAGATTATCCCGGTACCAACAATTTAAAGATTTCCAGAAGCGTATACTGGTAGCTACCAACTTGTTTGGACGTGGTATGGACATTGAACGTGTCAACATCGTCTTCAACTATGACATGCCTGATGACTCAGACACTTATCTCCACAGAGTAAGTTCTCATAATATAGTCATACTGTTTGTTCTTGGTGATCTTTTCAAGATGTAGGGCACGAATTTAATGCAAGACTAAAATAAAAATTTGTGTGAAAGCTGCAAACATGAGTGACATAAAATAAAACTTTAAACCCTGATATAACATTGATGTACTGATTTGAACACTTAAATTTATATTAATAATTTATGAATGGAAAATGGATGCAGATACTGATGGGTCATGAAAAAAATGATGGAAAGGCATACTTCTTCATTTTGATATTTATCTTGTCCGGCAGACTACTTAATTGGAAAAGTTGAGTGTCATAATCTGAACATGATTAGTATTGATTACAAAGTCAAGTGGTGTAAACTTGAGTGTCATTTCATTAAAATGAAACAAAACAAATTATGTGGTTTGGATTTCCATTAATACCTGATAATTACCTTTTTCTTCAAAGAAGTGATGTATTAATAAATGCAAGTTGTAGCGGTACATGTTAGTAATGGTTATATATGTTGTGTTACAGGTAGCTCGAGCTGGAAGATTCGGATCAAAGGGTCTGGCTATCACGTTTGTATCAGATGAAACAGATGCTAAAGTATTGAATGATGTACAGGAAAGATTTGAAGTGAACATCTCCGAACTACCTGATGAGATTGATATATCATCATACAGTAAGTTTGATTACTTCGCCCTGCTTGTCAGAAATAACTGATACAAATATCAGGCAGGCCGCTTTGGGAATATGTAAAAAACTAATTCCCTGCAAGAAAAAATCTGGAAATTTCACATTTATGCAAAATTAGGGAATATTTAAAAAATTGGAAGAAAAATCAAGGAATTTAATTCGCTCACTTTATACGCCCCTCATACCCTGTGGACTACATGTCGTTTGGTCGCTAGAGAGTTATTGGGTCTGCGGAAAAAATGGACCAAGGGGAGTAACTCTTTCACAGTTGTCAGGTGGTCAATTTTAACTTGCATAAACTGTTGCTTTGTTAGAATTATAAATCCATTGCTGTCAATTTTTACTTGCACTGAATTATCTCCTGGTAGGGGGGTGGGGGCCAGAATTTCCCAAGACATTCAATTGTCATAGTTGGAACATGGATGTTGGTCGCATTACAAAAATAAATATGACAGTATGTTAATGTTTGTCCCTGTTGTTAGCTGGAACTTTTAAAAAAAATATATAAAACAATTGTTTGTGTTCTATTGTCTTACAGAACCCATATTTATCATTTCAGTTGAAGGACGTTAAAGTTACATCAACTCCAAATGTCTGGATGTCATCTTCACAAACTCATAATGGAATGAATATCATGGTTCGGTGTATCAGAATATTATACTGAACAGGAAACATTCTTACAGAAAACACACACGGTTGTTATATAATTACCACTATGTAATAAAAAACATTACCTGTGTCGTGGAACTGTGACATTTTATCTTGTGTATGAATCGAGTGGACATTAGTTCCATTTTGTACATATATTGTACAGTTGTGAAAACAGATTTTTACTTCACAATTTGTGTAATGCTTACATTTCATATTTTTTAAGAAGAAAAAGTTGTATCTGACACTAAATGTACTTCAGTAATTCTGTTTTCACTGTAGAAATTTGATAAAATATTTGTACACTTGCCTGACAAAGGTTACTCATCATGTTCAGAATCATGTACTTCACTTTTGTACCTGGCATTGTTATTCATATAAGATTTCAACTAATGCAAATTTGACATTTATTATTGTTTGTAAATATTTCTTTAAAATCATGCAATCATAGTCTGACATTGTTGACTGAAATTTATCATTATTTATGTTACTTATCTGTCAAATATCACATGTGGTGAAATAAAAGGGATCTCTAAATTTATACTCAGATTTTTTGTTGGTATTTTAAACATTTACTCCATAGCAGGTCCACTAACTTGCCTGCAATATTATTGAGGTCAGATTGTTTAATGCCCGGCATGATAGATGCAGAAGGCACATAGTTGTCGTCTGCTGTCCATTCATTTGACTGTCTGTTTGAAAATGGCATTTTAGAGTAAACACATGCATTATTATGCCCCTATCATTGATGAGTGGGTGTATTGCTTCACACCTGTCGGGAGGTTGGTCGACCCAATGGTTTCCGTTCAGGTACTCTGCGCTTTGTCCTAGGATCTTCAAACTTTACATTGAGGTTAGCCAGCAAAAGTAGATTGCCCACATTGAGGTCAAAGCTCAAAGTCACTCTGACCTTAACCATTTTCAACAATAAGGCTGCAATGGATGCATGCATGTGGGACAAACATCTCTTGTGAATATATATGATGACGCTATAACATTTGCTGGAAAGGGCACAGCCCTCATAAACAACACCACAAGACAGTCTCTGAAGTCTGAACTACATGGAAAGCAAAGAGACCAACATAGACACACCTGGCATTGATAAGAATATTGAGGCTGGTTAAGCTCTTCACTAAAGTACGTTCCAACGCGTACTCATGGTGCAAGGGATAGTCAACTGTGGTTAAAGAAAATGTATCCATAGCGGTTCCATGACTATCATTCGTTTTACACTACATGCATTATACATATAATGATAGATGACCAACTTCTCAATCAATGAAAATAATTGCGTGAACAAGAGTCTGAGATGGTCGGGTCGGACCACTACATTAAATACTCGAGAAACACCAAGCCAATTGTAACCATACATCGAGTTTGCCCAAACGTCAACATTACAAATGTTGTCTGGAGAGTCATGCGATGCCGGATTTTGTCAATTGTAACCACTTATTTACCAAACGATTCTCAAGTAGGTTGTAAGTGGTTTACAGAAAATACATATGTTTTCTTTTAAGAAAAACAAACTCTTGACTTTTGAATATTATTTAGGCTAATGGACCATAAAGAACCATAAACTAGTACTCAGTAATGTTTTAATGGTTGTACGTCCTATGGGATGCCGTTTGAGCTATGTACTAGGGCTGTAACGGTACGCTCACCTCACGATATGATACGTACCGTCAATTTTTTTAACGGTTCGGTATATTTCGGTATGATACAATATTCTCTAACAGCAGCTTAAAAACTACAATTTTTACGTGACAATGAATTTGTTGATTCCATAACAGCAATTATTATCTTGTTGCCAACTATTTTAAATGAATTTCGACAATATGAGGCATATATTAATACAATTTAAAGGAGTGAAGCATGGTAATTATACATTATCAGAGGACCATCAGACATTTTTGATCTCGGAATATTATTTTGCTCATGAAAAAGCTTATACCGAACCGTACTGAAATTTGCAACTATTGTACCGTGAACCGTGTGGAACTGAAGTCCGCGGTCTTTCGTGTACCGCGGTATACCGTTACAGCCCTACTATGTACCCTGAAATGCATTTTAGGAAAGGCCATCTGTTATGCAAAAATAAAGTTTTAGTTCTGGTCATTTGAAAATCCTTTCTCTCAATTTTGTCTATGCAATGCATCCTGAAATCGATATGTGGCCGATTATATAGATCATGTTTGCGGAATAAGAGGCTTTCAACTACACCCTAGCTAATTTAGTCTATGGTTTCCAGCTTTTCATATTAATTAACATTGAGCAGTAAAATGTATTAAAGAAAATCCTCAAGCGTATTCTACTAGATTTTATTTGAAAAGTTTCAAGTTACATTATGCATTATGTTTATTTTAAGTAGTCATTTTATGTTATCAGGAGGCAGTGCAGTTGCCTAATTAGAAATAGCCTTCGCGACAGGCGTTAGGAAATGTCCCAAGAAACAAATTAGTTTTTAATACGTCCTTTTAGAGAACAATGCTTGTTAACACTACTTTTTATGCATATTGCCAATTCTGGCCTTTAATTGTTTTTGTTCTGAATGAGTTAACATGGATTCAAACCCAAAGGTAAGATTTGATTTCGTATAAACCTAGAGCATCGTTGATGTTTTACTGATTGTTAAAAACGAGCATATTATAGCAGTTATAATTAAGATACGGTTTAATTTGAATGGCTACAGTTTGGTCCGCTATTATTTACAAAAATATGTTCTGAGAAATAATCACGTTTTATTATAGCAAATCATATCGAATCTCATTGTATTAATTTTAATTTAGTGTCAATCACGTTTTATTATAGCAAATCATATCAAATCTCATTGTATTTATTTTAATTTAGTGTTTTTATTTTCAATGAACTTTATAAAATCCGATGCATTACTTTAAACGTTTTGCTTGTATTAAGACCGTCGTTATGTGTTGCCTTACTATAATTTCAGACAAATGCCGACCACTACGACTATACTGGTTTGGTATTTACCGGCCATGATATAGGGTATTACGATTTCTATAACACGCATGACGACGAGGGTCCGGACTCGGCCAACAATAGTACTAGTACTTCACGCGATGCTCATATTGGAATCTACACGTACATTGTTGTGTGTAGTATCTCAGTCGTCACAAACTCTGCAATACTTCTTACAGCGATCTCCAAATCTGCCCGGACATGTTCAGTATGTTGGTACATTTACCATGTAATATTTGTTACAGTGATGCGAGCTGTGGTAACAGTAGTTATATTTGCATTTCAGACGAACTTGACGCCAGGACTCTGCTTGTTTCTGTCTTTTACCAAACTGACACTCTGTATGGTCAATATGTACATCATCATCCTCATGGACATAGAGGTGATTCGTGCTCTTGTTGGAACATTTTCTGGCGGATACCGACAAACTCGTAGATACGTGATGACCACAAGCGGCACATGGATTCTAAGCATGCTATTTTCGGTGTCTGTTATCTTTTTTAACGTTGAAACGCATACTTTTCTAAGCATGTGCTTCAACCTCAGTCATAGTGTTCACGTGTTTGTGCTGTATGTCACATCGCGTATTCCATGTGGCATAATGATCTTGTGTATATGTACCGGAAGTGTGTTCTACATCCGGGGGAAGATAAACCCGGAACATTATCAGGAAGAAGAGGTGGAACACGAAAATAGGATCTGCAAAACTGAACAATTTGTGTTTTTTATTCTATGGAACTTCTTACAAGTACTAACGACGTGTGTACAAATGATCAGCAAAGAAGCCAAGTTTTCAAACGACGTCATTGTCCGCGCATGCGTGTTTGTGAATCTCTTCACGCCATGTTTGAGTCTCATACATTTCTCAGTGCGCATGGTAATCAAAACCTCGGTTGTGTCGGTAGCGAATTTCTTACTAGGAAGAACAAATGTGTCGCCATCAAGGGTTTCCGATATTGTTGCATTAGGACCAGTAAAATAAGGATCACAATGGACATTTAAGGGTGCCCTTGAACCATATTCTTTCTTGTGCTATCACGCATTGACATACAAAAGTCAATGTGATTCGACCTGGCTGTTTTA
Source organism: Spisula subtruncata (assembly GCA_963678985.1). Classification (NCBI taxonomy): domain Eukaryota; kingdom Metazoa; phylum Mollusca; class Bivalvia; order Venerida; family Mactridae; genus Spisula; species Spisula subtruncata. Next base: position 11,424,671 of record OY787673.1, on the reverse strand, counting down.
TTCTTAATTAAAGTTAACACATGCATTTGTTTGAACTAAATTTGTCGAGGGTTCCTATTAAAGTAATAGACAATTAGTTCAGTCTTGATGTGTGGAGTAAAAAAATGTAAATAAAATAACATCTTTCAATTTTTCTGATTCTTTTATATAATTATTCTTTTATTACTGTGCATGGAATATTATGTATTTTTATAATGTTAATTATTTAGTAATGTGCCTAGAAAACATGTGATTATACGATGAACAACCGGTATTATATACATGTATTGATTAATAGTAGTCTGATTAATAGGCATGTTATCTTCATTTACAAAACAAGTTAAAACAAATACATTTACATATTACATTTTATATACATGTACGTGTATATATTTGATAATCTTCAGTTCTATGAGGGTCAAAATATCCTATTGCTTCTTCATAGTCACGTTGTTCATTCTGTTTTAGTGAACGTGCGTGTCAAACAAGGTACAGTAGAACCCCGCTAATAAGACCACTGTCCGTTCTTTTTAAAAGTGGTCTCAATAGCGGGGTGGTCTCATTAGCGGGATAGACCACTCAGAGTATTTATCAGTTGGATATTTCTGTCTGTAAATCATAATATTCATCTTTGTAATAAAGTATAAGTGTGTTGTTTTAAGTCTTTTGTTTTCTTAATATTTAGATGTTTAAAACTTAAAATAATAAAGATATAAACTATATGATAAACCATGACATGTGTGAATAAATAATTTCACTAATACCACTTGGATGGATGCTAATTGAAATCAACATGTTATACTAAAAGAGACAAAAAGAGTCAATATGAATAATATTCAAAATTAGTGCTATCCGATTACTACTCAACTTGATTTGATGCACACTTCTTCTACAATGGCTAAATGACTTTTATACTCGTAGCTTACTTCAGGTGAACATATTAAACAATTTGATGATCAAATCACCTAGAATTAACCCTCAAGCACGATGAATTAAAAGTTTCATTCATTTTCTTCACCCATCATTTTGTTTCATTTTAATCTCGGAGGAGTCGTAAATAATTAGCCCTTGCCAATGGCCGACATGTACAAATAAACAATTAAAAGTTCTGTATTACGGCAATTAAAAGATTATCACAACATCTTATAGACTTTAATTATCCCCTTATTGGATAAGTATTGCCCTAATGTACCGACGAAGGTGGTGATAATACAATGATGTCATTTTTTGGGTAATATACAGAGGTGTTGACAGTTTGTCTCGGTGGCGATTATGTAAACAATGGCAGGTGTTTTCAGAGGTGTGATTACAACTGGTCGTAATTTCGGGGTTCAAATCTGCACAAATTGGCCATTTGGTTGGCAAAAAGTGGTCGCATTACGGAATAGCGGGGTGGTCGTAATTTCGGGACTAACGACCATTAGACAAACAAGGAAAAATTCCGTTCTTTCAAAAAATGCCCGTATTAGCGGGGTGGTCGTAATTTCGGGGTGGTCGTAAGGTGGGGTTCTACTGTATACCTTCACGGTTTTTAACTTTCTAAGCGAAGACAAAAAGATGAACCTTGTCGGAAGGTGAATCTTCAGTGACGACAAGACAATCTTTAAACCCGTCTAAAGCCCATGGATGCGACAGAGGCATTCGATGGTCTAGTTGCTCCACGTCGCCATGTCCGTCGTCACGGAAGCTGACAATTCGGTTCTTCTTTCCAAGAGAAGCGAACACTTTCCCGCGGAAACACGTAACGTCAGAAATCTTCCTCTTCAGCCTACGAGACCAAAGCAGCTCATGACGCCCAAAGCAACAGACTTCATTTCGACCACGATTCCGTATAACAACTCGGCCATCTTGTGTAGAGGTTAGACGATCAGGAAATGTTCTTCTACGTGAAGACTGGAATATGGTTATACCGTTTTTATCACGCTGACTTTCAGTGTCTTTGATGTCTACCACGTCCACTCTCCGTGATTGTATACTTGCTAACGCTAAGTGATCAGCTGCATGTGAAGTAATACCAAGATATTCAACACTTGTATCGATAACCTCAAGCACGGCCAATGAAGGATCGGTAGAAAAGATCAAAATCTTTGAAACGTCCCAAAGTGTGACAGCTACACAATCAGACTCCTTCAATGTAGCTATCTGGTGCGGTTCATTTTCAACAGCTATTTCACTCAATAGATGTCCCTCGGGAAGCTTGAATTTCTTCAGCTTTCTGTTGACTTGATCTACGACGACAGTGGCCGTGTTTCCAATCAGAGCGATACCAGACAGCATGCAGGTTTCTTCACCAAGACATTTAGCAGAAAACGTTAAATGTTGTGAAACATCCGACAACTCTTCTTCCTCGTCTACGAAGTCAACAAAGTTACCGCTGTTTGTTACAACAACGAAATCTTTGTCTTCATCACAAAGGTCTTCTTCAAGACTCTGGAACTGATCGGGGATTAATTGTTTCGCAGCCGAAACAAACGCATCAAGAATGTGTAGGTCGTCTTCAGCGTGCTTCATAATTTCACCAGACTTTACTTTCTCGCTAAGAATGTGAAAATTGTACTGCAGTTCAGACGATGCAACACACAGTTCAGAAATCTTGCTGAGTGTTTCGTTAGGGTTGCAGTTATTTGTGTCTGAATCGAAACCCTTTATATTTTCTACGAGGTGGTCTTGTAGATGTTTTACTTTTAACGAACACGGATCATGGTGAACTGTATCCAGGGCCTTCTTTCTGAGACTTTCAACGTGTGATTTAAAACTACGATAAAGCATGTTGAAACTCTCTTCGACCTCCGATACGGATTTCTGGAACTCTTCATGGACACTTTTTACAGTTTTCACATGGCTAAGTTCACTTTCAAATAGTTGGGACACGTCAGATGCCTGTTGAGCCACCAAACATTTCAAAGCATTTAAACGTTTTCTAATGACGACACTCACCGGCGTACATTCACACTCTGGTCCGGCATGGTTTATCGATGCACACACAGAACATACGGTAATTTCGTGTTTGCAACAGTAAACATCAAGCGGCTTCTCTCGATGGCGTGCGCATGCACACTGCCCAATATCGGACTCTTGGCGAGGTTCCGCTTCTCCACGCTCACTGTCTGCTAAAATACTTGCACTCGAATCGCCATCATCTTTTGAATCGCTATGTAAACCGATCGCATTTAAAATCGAAACCGAAACTGTGTCGGTTCTAAGTGACTGTATCACGTCTTCAGGTCTCGATCCAGGCTCAATATATTGAGGATGCCTACATTCGGGGCACTCAAAACAGCTTTTACGGCGATGTATAACGCAAACATAGTCATACAAACATTTAGCACAGTACGAGTGTCCACATTGTAACATCTTTGGATCGTTGTAAATATTCCAACATATTGAGCAAGTCAAATAATCCGAAGTTATATTTCTAATTTTTCGGTCATCCATTTTGTCAAAAACTGACTTCACAAATGTACAAAATGCGTTATCACAACAGCAACGAAAGAGTAAATACAAGTACACAATCTGAATATAATTATCCTACATCGGGAGTACTAACTAGTACATCATGTAAGAAAGAAACGTTCACTCCTACATAAGTTTAATCAGCAAAGCGTGTGACTACTATCACATGATATCAAAATTTATCTATGTATTAATTTCCTGTTTTAGGTGAATGTACATGTATGGAAAACCAAGGTCCTTGTATAGTTTGTATTTGTACACGATCAACATAATACATGTACGTGTGTATGCTGCATTTACAAAACGGAATCAAATTACCTTAACTCAATACACTACCAGTACATTTTTTCAAATGAGCAGTAAATATAAAGAAATGGAGCATAACTTGTATACAATTATGATACGAACGTTAATACAAAAAGGTACATGCGTACGATAAAATTTTGTGTTGTTTATATATGTTACTATAGGCTGTACCATTTAAAGTATACTAGTACTTTAGTTGGTACTTAAAACCCCCTGATTGCAATACGGAAGTAGACACTTCAGTGGAGCGGACTCAATACACAATTACTTTTATATCTATACACTTTTTGTACTCGCACATATACATGTATTAAGCAAGTCTTAATTTGAGTAAGAAACGTTTCATCAGGCCTTTTTTCTATAAATGTATCTATATTGTAAACTAGAGTGCATTATCTACTAGTTAATCAAAGCTATGAAAGGAACTCTTTCTCAAAGCTCTATATATCCTGCCTCTCTCAAAGCTCTTTTTGGCCTTTAACCAATCTTTCTCAAAGCTATGTTTGTTCATAAAGTCTGTCTCTCTCAAAGCTCAATTTGGTCTTTAAGCAACCATTCTCAAAGCTACGTTTGGCCATGCAACCAGTCTCTCTCAAAGCTCTATTTGGTCCTTAACCAACCATTCTCAAAGCTATATTTGGCCATACAGTCAGTCAGTCTCAAGGCTTTTTTGTACCTTAACCAACCATTCTCAAGCTAAATTTGGCCATACAATCAGTCTCTCTAAAAGCTCTATTTGGTCCTTAACCGACCATTCTCAAAAAACTATGTTTGGCCATACAACCAGTCTCTCTCAAAGCTCTATTTGGTCCTTAACCAACAATTATCAAAGCTATGTTTGGTCATACAATCAGTCTCTCTCAAAGCTTTATTTGGTCTTTAACCAACCATTCTCATAACAATGTTAGGCCATACAGCCAGTCTCTCTCAAAGCTCAATTTGGTCCTTAACCAACCATTCTCAAAGATGTGTTTTGTCATACAGCCAGTCTCTCTCAAAGCTATATTTGGTCCTTAACCAACCATTCTCAAAGCTATGTTTATTCATACAGACTGCCTCCCTCAAAGCTCTATTTGGTCTTTAACCATCCATTCTCAAAGCTATGTTTATGCATACAGACTGCCTCTCTCAAAGGTCAATTTGGTCTATAACCAACAATTATTAAAGCTCTATTTGGTCATACAGGTCACGTGTATATTTTACGAACAACACATTATTGATTGACTTGTTTTATTCACAGCCCTTTGAATCACACATAAAATGCAGAATTGAATTTCTTTTTCATAGATTCAGTCTTCACATTGACTTGACCATAGGGACACTGGAAGTAAAAATATGTACACACATCAATCAGTAATAATACAAGACTTGAGTTCAATAAATGCCTAAATATGAGCCAATTCCTTGGAAAGCCGGGCTTAGTGACATTAATTGGATAATATAGCACCATCTGTTAGATTCAATTTTTCACATACATTATGTTAATATAACTTTTGTCATTGCTATGGTTACCAATTAGTTTTCCCAGTGGAAGCCTTATCCATATAAACTAGCTACATGGTGTATGTCAATCAGGGGGCATAATTCTGTTGACATGTTTGGACAGTGTTACATGGATTTGACAATGCAAGATGTTTTTGACGGTCAACAAGTATGCCACGCTTGAAAGCAATGCCATGATGGATTTCAAAAATACTTGAATTCAACAAATTTAAAGTTTTGGTTCAAATTTTTCGACAGAGAAACAGGCGGGACAATCACTACATCAGTAGATGCCGGGCATAAACACAATTTCTTATACTTGTCCTAATATCCTCAGATAACAAGTCATGGACACCACTGATATAGACTTATATTAACTGTTAAACTATGCCAATTAAAGATAAGGATCGTGTCAAATTCTCTAGACAATACCACAGTCTCATACCATAAGCAAAAGATACCTTGGTTACTGGTATACCGTTAACCCTGATACCGTATACTGCCAACCTCTAATCAGCAGATGCATGGAGCAGACCTTTTGAACAATGTGAGCAGACCTTTTGAACAATGTCCATGGGTTAATAACCAGGAAACACATCGATGGCTTAGAACCAGAAGGTCGTAACTTCTACATACGACCTTATAAGACTCATACATATTTGAAATCTGCATCACAAGGCGCTTATTATGAGCCTATTTTCATGAAAATCTGAAATTGTCATGTTGACCAAAATGAAGTTTTAAAAACCTGTTTTCCCATAGGTAAAGAGTAAATTACTGACAGTTTTCTCTTGTTTTCTCAATATATCGATTTGGTAGTTACGACCTTCTGGTTCTAAGCCACTGATATGTTCCTACTCAGGCAAAAGACAACCTCTTAATAAATTGATCTGGATAGTTACAGGAAATAAAACATTTTCATGCCTTAAGGCTTTAATATAGATTACCAAGTTATTGTACATGTATAATGATAATACTAACAGTATAAATCATATGATGACTTACATGTCTACATGCATTACCGCAACATTCACCACGTTGTAGATGAGCAAATCTCGTCATTACTTGATAACCAGTTTGTGGATCTACATACATGAGTTGCCTCCCCTGAAATACAGCATTACATAAGCATACAATTACATGAATTAACTTGCATATGAATATTATGATATTCATTTTACAAGTGCAAATCATCAGATAAGGTTTACTGATTAACAAGATTTAAACTGACCTTTGATAGAAGTGACCAAACACCTGAAAGACCACCTGTGTGATGGATTTAAATCAATTTAAATAAAACGTAAATTAACAAACATGTTAGATGGAGTTTGTTTGTTGGTTTATTTAGGGTAAATGCTGTTTATTAAAAAAAATTCAGTACCTTAATAATTTATAAATAACAGCTAATTCCCCTAACAACCATTTTTCCTGGAATGTTTTTTGACTACCTTATCCTTTCACAAGTTACCAGCAAAGTGGCAGACATCACCAATTGGACAAACAAAGGGAGACAACTAGTCATGTTCTATTGTCATTTGAATCTGACTAACACAATTTGATGAAGTCAATGATCTTTGATATATTTCGCAATCCAGATAACAACTGTTTATTACTTAATGTAATCAAAAATTAATATTACGGTAATTAGTTTTCTGTAGCATTCATCATTTATTTCTGTGGATCGTTGTTCTGTGAGCTTTCCAGAATAGGTTTTCATGTAATAAAAGTATATTTACATGGATTAATGAGATCACAGGAAATTCAAAATAATTGTCTATGGTAATGTGTAATGTGATAAATAGAACCATGTGCTCATTATGCATCAGTCAGTTGCATCCACAGCCTCCCACCTGTTTGATGGGCCGGGATTTTTACTTTTGGGTTGTCAAAACCACCACCCTTCCTCAGCCCCGCAGGGGACAGCTGGAAAAATCCCCCCAGCATTTCCCTGGCCTCTGACAACTAAATATTGTCCCCTGAGTATTGGTTTGGGGCAAAAATCCAGACATTTGGGAAGCTTGAAGGTAAAAACATGGCTGTTTCCCGGCTATCCCATGAAGTTCCCCAAGGATGGGGGCCGTGGATGCAACTGACTGGTGCATTACCTACAGCAAAGTCTTGTGGCATAAATTTTGTCAACCCATTTGATAGAACACCTATGAAATGAGAATTCATGCCAGATCCTTTATGTTTCAACAATAGATAGGATCATAGCTCACCTGGACAGCATCCCTATGCCTATCATGGATCTTCTGTTCTATCGGTGATAAACTTGCATAATCTACCAACATCTCCCATGATGCAGTATCGTCGTTATTTCCACTTGTTGGTTGAGTATCTTTACCCGACATTTGACTGTACAAACGACTAGAAGGTTCTAATATGGTTGAAGATTCCTTATGTATCACAGCACAGGAAGTTGACAATGAGAGGTTGGTTCCCTTAAAGTCTAAATTTCTGTTCCTGAGAAGACAAATTTTTCCCTGAGAATGTTTCTGTAAATTCTTATTATTACTGTCATTTTTAAAACACTGACATTGAGTTGAAAATGTTTTACAGTGCAATGGTCTTACAATAATTAGACCAGAAGAAACTGTTTCTCTTGTCACAATTGAATTTCTAGGCTTCAGAATAGTTGAAAAACAATCCCTTCTCACTTGAAGCATAACATGCTCTTTATTCAATAGTCTCACCAGTTTCGTCAAAGGCATGTTGAACCGGAAAATGGTCATTTTAATATTTCATTGTCTCTGACCTGATCAACGTATTTCCGCTGTCTAAATCTGAAATATAAATAACAATTATCAGAACGTCTGAGGATCTATTCATTTAAGTTATTGCTTTAAAAAGCCGAGTAAATTTCTCAGCAGGGAAATAGGAACTAAATTTCGGTCACACATTGGATCTAGATCAGGAGCCCAGTCTGATGTTTATTCATGGTTTTATGCAGTTTCTCAACAATTTTTCAGTTAGATGAGGTGGCTGATTTACCAAACCAGTTTTCCTGGACTGTATACATACCCTCATCAGAAAAGGAGATGTTTGACAGGCAACAGGGGAATTAGAAAGACGAATCTTCAAGAACAGCGGAAATTGACTCCCAGTCCCGGGAAAAAGATTATGGATGTTTCCAAGACACGGGAATTACTAATACTATGTGATTGCATGTCCAAACCAAGGAATTTAGACTGTAAGCATCGTCTAAAGGGTGGGTGTCAAAAAATGAAAATGTCTAATTCCCTCAGCTTGCCAAGACCTGGGCTGGCAAAATATTGACTGTCGCACAACTCTACAGTGGCAATAACGGTAATAAATTCTAAATCATCTACTACAGGACAGCAAGCTTGTCTAAGCTAACCCCAGGTACTATACCATTATATGACTGTCACAAGGGAGGGTGGGGTAAAGTTTGCCACTAAATACACAGACTCCAAAGAAGTTAATTGAACATATATGATAATAACATGGTTAAAATGATTGATTTAATTAAAATTATAATGCAAACATGAAATGACATTCGTTATTTAAGTAATGAAATAGCATGAAAACGTTCCAACAAAAACTCCAAAAAATCATATCGCGAAAACATATTACAATTCGAAATACTCGTAAATCTCAAAATAAAATATGTAGTTTCGAAAAGTATTGGTTGAAGGCTTTTAATATTCGATTATCCCGAATGTTAAAATGAAATATTAAGCATGAAAATGAACAACAATCAATAAAAACATTATTTCCTATAAAACCGGAAGTTTACATCTGACTTTGACCTTAAATCAGTCGGGTTATCAATTTCATTTTCTTAAAAACCGGACGGTGTTTCCACACGAAATAACTTACTTTTTGAAGACCAGTCAATAATGGATGAAATTGGACACTTCCCACTTGTATGACTGAGAGCAAGCAGGCAAACAATAACAGCAACCAATAATATCCAGCAAACAATAATATTCAGTTACTTCCCCTGAATTTTCTAGCCGTCAATAAGGATGAGGCCCGTCATAGGATAAGAGTGTTTGTCAATAATTATTTAATCTTTAGCGGCATAATCAGATAATAAGATACGTTGTAATGTTACCTTGATTTTTTAGCCCTCAAACGGTTGAGGCCAGTAACAGGATACGTGTGAATATAAATGGGTGGCTTAGAATGAGAGGGTCGTAAGCAACTTGTAAGTGCCGCTTAATTACGACCTTATAAGACTAATGCATATTTGAAATCTACCTTATAAGGCGCTTCTTATATGAGCCTATTTTCATGAAAATCGTCATGTCATGTTGACCAAACTGAAGTTAAAAAGCTTGTTTTGCCATAAGTAAATAGTATTTTTCGGACAGTAAATGTTTCGTGTTTTCTCAAAATATCGACTTTGTACTTATAATCTTCTCATTCTAAGCCCGCGCTATGTGTATGCCGGTCTTAATTTGGAATGTGATCAATACGACTGGGTATATACAGGTATCGCTTAGTGCCATGGAGAAGCTCAACCAGTGCAGCCGTTTACACTGGTCATCTGTAGGATGGACTGTCCTGGTGGACTGTCCTGGTACTCAAACGTGTACTGACGAACACTGTACTTATTTATGACCGTTTTTATCTCTGTAAAACCCTCTTATTATTAAATATAACCTCATTAGATCGGAAAGCCGACAGTGCTCGATCTTTAGTTCAACCCGTCCTTCAGCACACCCTGTTGCCCTTTCAAAGACTTGAACATGGACGTACAGGGGCGTGCCTGGGTCTGATATGAGTATACGCACCATGGCTAGGGGGTCCGGGGGGAGCATCCCCCGGGAAAAAATTTCCTAATGGAGCAGCGTAGGCGCATTGTGGAGTGTATTTAACACATATATCTAGGCTAAATTAGAATAATAATTTATACTATCAAACATTTTACTTGTTGAAATCAAAGGAAGATAAATCGCTTGCTTAGAAGACTGATGCATTTATAAAATCAACATCACAAGACGCTTTTTAGGAGTCTATTTTTTAAGAAAATCAGAACTTTTTCTTATATTGTTTTGAGATTTACGGCATAATTACGTTAAGGAGAAAGTCCAAGTAACTGTCCATTCCTGAGAAATAATGGAGACGAGGCCCCGAAGGGGCCGAGTATTCATTATTTCTCAGGAATGTACAGATACGCGGATTTTCTCTGACTTAAAATACACCAATACTGTTAAATGTAAATTTAATTTTCTGAAAAGATGCTGCAAATGTCAAAATTGAAAGAAAATGCATTTTTCCAAAAAAGTCTCCCTTGATGTACCTCTTATAAAAAGAAGATTAAATATATGAGTATGACTGAGCGAGAAAATCATGCTTTTTTCATGAAACCACTGAACTTATACAATAACTCTCCATTACTTTAATAATGGTGTGTAGTCCATACTAACACATGTTGTGAGTTATGTGTTACACAATCAAGCAATGGTCATTTACCCAGTGTCACTTGATGTTATAACACGGTGGACATTATAAAGACTTTGTTTCAGTCAGAGGATATATTTCCGTGCATAAACTATACATGGATATTTATGATTGATATGCAACTTGATGGACATAACTACAATGTTTTAACTAGCTCTGTATTTGTACGGTCATTTTAATGAAAGTGTTAATTAATGTACTCAACAAATTGTATATATATAGGGTGTCTATTCCTAGACGACGCAGTTCGATGTTGGCTGCCACGCCCACAAAAGAGAAAATGTCTGTCGGCGAGACTCGAATGTTTCATTAGGTAGCCCAATGGCCAGGGGAATTTAATGTCAAAGAGTGATTTAGCGAAAGAACAGATGAAAGCAGCCCTCGTAAATTGGGAACTTAACTTTTTTATTACCCTCCAAAATTTATACAAACTTTGCCTGTTCTTTAAATCAAATTAAGGATTCCAATCGGCACATGACTTCCTGGATAATGAGCCTTGTGTAACCAAAAACAATTAGAAATTAGCTTTGTACGTACTAAACTGTTTTCATCTGATCATCTCAAAACCTAAGTTGCAATGTTTATCGACATTTTAATGTAGGCCAAGGTCGATTATTTCATTACAGTATCATACTGAAGAGGGGTGTCATGATTTAGTGATAATGTTGGCCCTTGTGGATGTATAAAAGCTGTAATTGGAACTTATTGAATGGTCATGATCACGCGAAAGTGCAATTTCAAATTAACTGTATATATTATCATATCACACTAGCATCATCTTGATTTCTTTATTTCTTGCGCGCGTACCACCTTAATAGCAGAAATTATATTAATGTTAAAGCTATTTAGTAACAGCGGGTTGATTTCATTTTCTAGTTTCGTTGTGGTTTGAGCATTTTTATCTGTCTTTTGTTTTCTTTCTTCTGTGTTCGGCTCTTTTAGTTGAGTGTCGCTTTTCCTGTAAATTGTATTGCCCTTGCATTGCCCTTTTTGTGAACGCTATCATTTTGTAATGCACCAATCAGTTGCATCCGCGGCCCCAACCCCCGCGTTTGGCTGCTGTTTTTTACCCTCCAGCTTCCCCCGCACTGCAGGGAAATGTTGGGATTTTTTTCACCGAACCACTACCTTTGGGACAATGTTTAACTGTAAAATAGCCCCCCGCATGGGCTGTGGAAGGGCGGAGGTTTTAAAAACCCGTGTTTTCTCAATATAACGATTTTGTACTTACGACCTTCTCATTATTAGCCAGCGATATGTGTGTTATGTTTTTCAGGCATAGAGAGTTTTCTTAACAATAACTCTCCATTATTTCGTATACACATTTAATGCAATGTGTATACGAAATAATGGAGAGCTATTGTTAAGAGAACTCTCCATTCCTGAAAAATAATGGAGAGTTTATGAATGGGTTAATCCCCTGGGTGTATTTTAATCATCAGGATAGGCTATAAATTTCGCTTCAGATATCCATTACTTTTCCTAGCATGTGACAGTTTTGGCCCTTCGTTGTAACCTTGGTGGGATCACTTCATAGGCTAGCTAATGTTGCTTGACTGTCGGAATGGTTGTCCTCAGTAAACAATACCCTATACGAGCCGCTCTGTACAACCTTGTAGTTCATGGCCATAACTAGGATTTTTCAAAAGATGATGCAAAGAGGTGATATTGGTGTTTAGAGGAGGGGATATGTTAAAGTACCCATCGTTTGGTTCAATAATCACAAGAGTATTGTTAAAATGCACATTTATCTGAGGGATTTAGCGCACATACTCATTGTCATGTAAATAATGAAGAATGTTTGCATGGTACTATAAAGTTACAAACAATTAATTCATTGTGCGAGTGAAGCGAGCTAGAAATTTTCATTATTAATCTAAGCTGGATGCCACACAAACACCGTTTCTGCATGCTATTATTAACCATTAAAATTTTGTCTGAGCTGCCTGAAACACGTTCTTTACTTCAAATAAAATTATTAAATTTTGTTGTTGAACGATGCGAGCAGAACAAAATGCAAATTGTTTCTTAATTTTGTAAACTAGTGATCCAGATGATAACATTAATCTTTAGTGCTATTTGGCGAGCGAAGCGAGCCAGAAAAAAAATGTAGGCATTCTTTGTCACACAAACATAGTTTGTCTCTACCTGATGCCATTAACCAATTTATGTTATAAAAGTGCATTTTTTCCGAGCTACATACCACAAACACTTGCTCCCTACGTGATATAAATAAGCATAACATTTCAAAAATGGGACAATAAGAGAGCCAAAAAAGAATAGATGTCTTTGTGATACAAACCCGACATGACACCATCATGACCATGGTTACATAATTATGTAATTTGTATTTGGCGAGCGAAGCGAGCCAGAAAATAATGGCTATTTTTCATTTCTCGCTCATTCTTAAAAACGGATTTCTTCGGAAAATAACTATGACGACAATAGTTAGGGCTATACCTAACCCGGGTTAGCCTACGATTTTTATTACGTTTTTAGCGTTTTTAATTTTTCGACTTTCCAAATTAACTTTACGCACTTGCGTAAGTGCGTAAGCCTAGGCACGCCCATGACGTATATATATATATATATATATATATATATGTCAGTTTGAAACAATAACAATCGAAGACATACATGTATCGCATTGGCCTTTGTTGCATTAATAAGGAACGTGGGTCCACCCGTTAGACCTGATTTACACAGGTAGCTGGTATTACTGGGAGTTCAACAACAGTCGTACTCATATTCATCCTTTTTGAGGTATGAAGTCTTCCGTATAAACGAATGTGGTCCCATTAGAGATGATACATACGAACAGCCGATAGCTCACAGAGTTCAATCAGAGTTCCTAATACAATGAATCAACCACAAAAGGGAAGAAAAATAACAGATGATTATTAAATGCACAAAGTTTATTCAGTACATACACATATCTATAACATTAATTTTGTCATTGTGCGGTTGATAAATACAAATATGCAACACATTAACAGATATACATTTGTGGCATACATGTTTATTGTGTACTAGAATATATTTTTATAATACAAACGAAATTACAAGTATACTTCAGTTAGAAAAGGGCTAAACACTTCCATGTTATTCATACTAATCTTGCCCTTGCCAATTGGACTTCGTGTGTCAATATTCAAGTAATTAGAGATTGCATAAACAGTCCGGCGTAGTGCATTTGCTCTCTTTCATCCACTCATTTGTTATACCCTGTTAAGTGATGCTCATAATCACATTCACTCGTCATTAGTATAATCACAATTTACAGCTCCTAAGTGCAAACACATTTCAGAGCATTACAAACCTCTGCTTCTACAGAAATGATTATTCTTATGTCATTAATCCCTTTATTCATACATACTTTACATGTACTATCAGATGTGCATGCAATATCCAGTGTGTTGCTGACACTAGACAATATAAATACACGTAGTTAACACACCAGATTGTCTGTATTTATCAGATATTTAAATTGGCCCCTCTTCAATGATACACATAACATCTTCACCTGTACCTGCATTTACTGTATGGAATATATTATCCAGTCTCAAAGAAAACCAGCTGTTTTGACAAAAATGATATGAACTTAAGTGTTGCCTATTTTGCGAAATTTGCATCTTCAAACAGTATTATAATTTATATATGACACACTTGCCTACACGAAAAATGAATAGTCTATGCTACTCTCAAATAAAATCAACGTCAACAACAAAACCCCCATGGTAACAAGCGTAGGCGTTTTTGCTTGCCAAAATGGGTTTTCATGGTTGGTTGCTATTAGTGATCACAGAATGATTACACGTTGTTTCCATTCACATTTGTTAACGAATAGAATATAGTTTATTTGCATATTTAGTCCTGAAAAGGACGTTTTAAAAAACTACAATAATACAATTGATTAAATAGCATGGCGATAAATGGCGAGAAAGTATTCATATTATATGATATCAAATTATAAAGAAATCGTTTATGTGTGTAACATGCAAATTTTGACCCGGGTTCGGGAGAGACATCTTTATCATAAAATATAACGTAACATAATGACATTACATTTAGTTTAAAAAATTTCAAACAAGATAAAGAATTAGTGAGAAAAGACAATGGAAGAAGAACAAACATGTATACATGCATGAAAAAGACATAAGTGCAACGACAAGACATACATACATGTATACAAATGTATATAAATGTACAACAGAGACCATGGAATGGGGGAGATCTACTGATATTCTAAGAGCTAGACTTATTTGTAACCCGCGTAATCATCTTGCCGAAAACGAAACACAAGGAGTTTACAAGGTATAAGTGATAACTAGTGAATGAGAAACAGATTATATTTAGTTATGTTTAATATTATAAAATAAACGGATGTGGTAGTTTTATCTGAAGCACCATATCTTGTATTATACGAGATATAGTGCGTAACATATGACATGATGGTACAAAACTACTCATATTTTGTTTGAAGAGGAATTATAAAAGGATATATAATATATAATGTTTCTATTATTTAGTGTACATTGTCGAAACGGAATACAAGGTAAACTTAATGGCGTGTTGTTACATTCGTAAACGATTTGGGAAGCATACGTATTTAGAAAAAAACAAACAATTTCAATACATGTTATGCTGTGTATGACAAATGACAATAAATTAACTACAATAACCCAACATTTTTGAAAGAGTTGGTTTAAATATCTGTCAAACATAGATGACCATTTTAAAATACATTTACGATACCATAAGATGTAGTTACGGAAGCCATGGATACGGAAGCCCTGGAGGGACATTTATTATTTAACAATTATAAACAATTATTATTTATCATTTAAAACTTATTACCTATAGTTTATTATTTATTACTGAACACTACTGTATCAGGCGGGAAATAAAATATACGACTCGTGTCGATTAGTCAAAAGGATATACACAACATAACACAAGTACAAATATGTGAAAGGCGTTCTTCTCATATCCATTGCAAAGCAAAATAAGTCACTGGGGGTAAGTTATATTTGTTGTCATTCAACTTTAATTAAGCTTTCATTTCATGGTCCATTTCCAAGTTGTTTGAGTTAGGTCGCGAGTTAGGCGAAGCTGTAAGTTCGCAACCGACAACTAGCTAACTGGGAACTTGGCATTGGCCCTACATGCGACTATCGTTGGATATGATATGTCGCGACGTCGGCAACCAAAACCAAATGACGGTACGACACCCGACATCGAAATCCCGATGTTAATGTACTCCGACGTCGGCACGATGAATACTTGATATCATGACATTTAATATATTATAACAATATATGATGGTATGTTTAAATACTTGACAGGGCCATCTCAATAAGTGGACGATTAAAATGAGTATCCTATTAAAAACTGATAGTAATGCCAATAACCAAACGATAAACTCATATATTATTGTAAGATGTCTGTTGTTCAAAGTATTGACACCAGAGTGATGATGACAGGCTTTATAAATGTGATTTTGTAAAATTATTATTATTAATTATAGGAAAGTTGAAAAGGTATTGGAGTGGAAGAACTGTACTTTTCTCAAAAGTGTTGATGTGCACCGGAGATGTGGTGCCTCGATCTGCTATCAGAGAGTTAAATACACAATCCTGGACTTAACTTGGTAAAGGAATACGTTAACGCTGGTTTTAAGTTTGGTTGGTGAAAGTGTTATTCTAATGTTTTGTGAACATAATGTTGTTCAGAATGCGGCATTTGAAGTAAATACTTTACATCTTTGCGGCTATTTACTCTTACGTCGCAAGAAAACATCAGATACTTGATAGAGAGAAAAAATAGAAAATGTATCTGTTTTAGAAGACTTTAGTTTGTGCTGTTTTTCTGAATAAAAGGCTCGAATGCCACATATACAAAGAAACTGTACACAAGGTTAAAATGATATTTGGCACATTGGTGGATATGACAAAAGAAACAATTTGTTTCCTGCATTCATGCGGAAATAGAGATTGGAAATAACCGGACATAGTCGTATTATGATGTATGTTGTTAAAGGTTTAATGACCAATCCCAAATGTATTGTTATTTTGTTAATTACCATATTGAATCAATAAAAACATTGAAGCGTGTTCCTTGTATTTTCTAAACTGACTGTGGCACTAAAAGCACACATGTTAAGTTTTTTACAACCGTTATTTTGACAAAGCCACTGCGAGTGAACAAATTTAAGCGTGGTGGAACTACCCCCAGCCATAACTTCTATAATAGGCTTTCATATTATCCATATATCAAAATTTTAATGGACTTCTTTATGAATTTTCCAAATTATGACTCCGTAATCATATTCATCCGCCTCAATGCTCACTAGTCCGAATATAAGTCTGTGGGAACTTGCAATTCCCTGCGGTGGTGTCAAAATGATCTGGTGCCATTATTTGAGCAATTTATATTAGAATGCCACATGCTGTTATATAAAAATCAAGCTATGTAGGAGAATATCCTTGACAGCACGAACACTTAAGACCTAGTGACAGGTGTGTCAGGCATTCCTCTGCCACTCCATTAGGGTCAAATATGAGGTCAAAATACAATAAAGCAATAGACTGTTAACTATTTTATTTAATTTTTAAAACAAAAACACTATACTTGGACACATAAACATTTTATCACAATATGTCGTAAACGCAAGTCATATGATCAATGCTCTAAATAGCCTTCTTTAAGTATAATGTTTGTCCTTCTTAAATACGTTCATTCACAACAGTTTTCATCATTTTTCCTCCTCCATTCCCCAATACTTTTTTCCTGAAAGACCACTAGCGTATTTGCACCTTGTATTCTGATTTCCTCTCCGCCCACGACCACCATCGCTCTGAAAAAAACCCAGAATAGTTTATTTAAAATATGTAAGAATGTACTTATTTGTTATTATTTTTTATCTAATATTTTAAATTTATAACTTAAAACTTATTATTTAAAAGTTATAACTTAACACTTATAATTTAAAATGTATTACTTAATACTTATAATTTAAAATGTATAACTTAAAACTTATTATTTAAAATTTATTACTTAAAACTGATTGTTTGTGGTTGATTGGTTTAAATGGCAATTTCAAATGTTATGTCACTTAAGAAAGATGGGCAGCTTCCCTAACTATCTTTCCTGGGAAGGCCCAGCACCAGACCTCTTTCTCCCTCATGAACTGCCAAATTATTCACATAAACAGTCATGTTTTGAAGGGTTAACTAGTTGAGATGCAACATCTGACCGAGTTACACAAAGAATGAAGCAAAATTAAACTCAGCTGATAAACCCTGCCAAATATTAACACATTGTTCTTTGACCTTGATAAGGACCATCCCGGTTGTGCAAACCAGGTTTAGAAACCTATATCTAGGCCCATGCACTTTACAGACTAATAGCACATGTGATTAGGAGACACTGCAGCGGTCGCCCTACGGTTGACCGGTGGTACTGGCGCCCGTGGTTCGACTCCCAACACCCTCAGCTACCCGTGTATACCCGGTCTTATGGCGTCACATTCCCTGCTAAGGCCTCTAAACAGAGGTTGAAATGACCGCATATTATAGTTCCGAGTTGTTCTTAATTGTTTGCTACCAACACGTATATAGGTCCGTGCGCGAGCCTCTGCAGCGGTCGCCCTACGGTTGACCGGTGGTACTGGCGCCCGTGGTTCGACTCCCAACACCCTCAGCTACCCGTGTATACCCGGTCTTATGGCGTCACATTCCCTGCTAAGGCCTCTAAACAGAGGTTGAAATGACCGCATATTATAGTTCCGAGTTGTTCTTAATTGTTTGCTACCAACACGTATATAGGTCCGTGCGCGAGCCTCTGCAGCGGTCGCCCTACGGTTGACCGGTGGTACTGGCGCCCGTGGTTCGACTCCCAACACCCTCAGCTACCCGTGTATACCCGGTCTTATGGCGTCACATTCCCTGCTAAGGCCTCTAAACAGAGGTTGAAATGACCGCATATTATAGTTCCGAGTTGTTCTTAATTGTTTGCTACCAACACGTATACAGTATAGGTCCGTGCGCGAGCCTCTGCAGCGGTCGCCCTACGGTTGACCGGTGGTACTGGCGCCCGTGGTTCGACTCCCAACACCCTCAGCTACCCGTGCACCCTAATTAGACCGCAATTACTATCATAATTTTTGACACCCGTAAGGGGCCTCATATCGCTATTGATTGCTGGAAGGGATGTAACTGTGGTTGTCTTAATTTGCTTATTGTTTGCTACTATTGGTGGCTGCCTTATTGATTGCTGGCTTAGCTTTAGCATGAATAATCGAGATATTAGTTGAATTCTCTCTTTGAAGAAATTTGGATTTGTTTTTATTGAGCTATGGTTTAGAAGAGTAACGTGTCAACAATGTCCAGAACTAGGTAGGTTGGTTCTTCAGTCTGTCTTTGTATACATCCATCTGTGTTTTGGACCCAGACTGGTCACACAGGTCAGTGTGACTGTCATTGTTATTGTTATATTCATTGTGATATTCATTGTGTCATTGTTTCTTAGACTTGATGTTTGTTTTGTGTTTAGGCCTACAGTCTACATTTGTATGTTTTGCGTTTGATGTGTGACATTTATATAAGTGGAGAATCATTCGGTTTTATCCCCCCCCCTAGCTGCCTAATTGACCAATTAATGACACCGACTTCAACTGTGACAGCTACTGAGCTAGTGTCCAACTTTTAATTTTTAGGAAAGAGCAATATCAGAAGGGTGGTGGATAGCGAACTCCCGGAATGGCCGTGTTTTTACCTATCACCTTCCTGGTTCTGCCGTGGAAATGTTGGGGGATTTTGTCTCCGTACCAATACCCAGGGACGATATTTACTAATTTAGTTGTAAGGGGCCGGGGAGTTGGAAATTTTACTATCCACTATATCCATTGGAATGTTGGGTGTTTTGACAACCCAAAAGTAAAAACCCCCACCATTCCCCGGGGTGGGGGCCGTAGATGCAACTGACTGGTGCAAAACTCTGGGTTAAGTAACTTGAAATGATCAACTTCCATGTGCCCTGGCCATGATTCGAACCAGGTACCTCTTGATCTGTAGACTAAGTGTCAAGAGCATTAAGAGCAATACCCACCCAATAACAGTAAATACATTTCCTGTGAGTTTGTCTATAGGGGATAGTTGCCCCAGTGCATGATCCAGATTCTGTAAGATATTTTTCTGCTATTTTGGTCTGAAACAAAATCCCCCACTCACCTGGGCTGCAGTGACAGTGCGGGGACATCGGAAAGATAGAAAACTGGTACTTCCCCCACCTCAGACTCACCGAAGGTTTAATTTGACTGACCAGTGCATAAATTTATATAAAAAGATATTAGAATATCAGACAGCCTCACAGGGAAAGCAGTACAGTCGTTTCGGGTAATTCTGCGCATCGGGTAATTCTGCGCACCCTAACTTTCTATTTCCTAGAGACTTTGCTGGGTCGTTTTTCTTCGGTCCTCCAGTGTTTTTGTAGATGTGGGTTACTTATGTAAAGTTTTATAATCATTTCAACAAAATCGGAAAAGTATTTCTACGAAAATTTGACCGAAATGAGTGTCAACGGCGATTTTCGTTAATTTGATATACCACGTGACACATAAATTGAATAAAAGCACTTTTGTAATGGATGATGACTTTTCCTTTTTTGTCAAAATTGGCTTAATGACTTATTCTTTCGATACTGTGATAAATTTCTTGTGAAACAAATCTTTGAAACAGACTATACAAAAACACAACTCCACCTGCGCAGAATTAGCCGAAAAAAATTACGTCATGAAAACCGGAAGTCATCTTGTTTTCAGACGACATTTGACCTAGTTTAGCGAAGGTATGATGTTTTGAATTGTTAACATTTGTCAATGAAGGTTGTTTCTATCCAAACAGCACCATACTCTGTTCTAAAAATCAAATAATCTGAAATGTAGAAAGCCAATACCCGTTAGGTGCGCAGAATTACCCGACAGCACTGTACTCAACTTAGTCAAGAACATAATTACACTGGACGATACCATTATAAACACAGCTATAAACAAGAAAATAAACTTTAGCTAAAATACCTACGTTTGGGCTTTTCTTGATATACACTTTATAAGTTTAAATCGGACTACTTGGAATACCTCGCGCCATGTCACTAAAAAATCCTGAATATATATATATGAGCCGTTCTCCAGGAAAACCGGGCTTATTGACAAAATTGTGAAAATATTGATGAATATATGGCTAGAAAGAAGAGACTCTTGACAATTTGAACAAATTATTCCATACACTTACAAATTTATAGACTTTTTAAACCAACCACTACCGCCTGCTTTTTGAGTGACGTCGCAAACGTCATTCTCTACTTTTTTGACGTAACGTCAACTGGCATTTCAAAGATGCAGTATCTGATAATTTTTTAACTTAAATTTTTAAAATTGTGGCACATCATAGAATCATTTTCTAATTTTAACCACTTAATTAATTTCCTTGATAGGAGTACTCTTTAGAAAACGGTCACCATTGCAATGGCAGAAGTTATTTTAACACAAGTTTAAAGAAAACTTGAAGCTAAATGGATAGTACTATACTATCCAATTAATTCAATATGAAATTAAAGGACACTAGTTTTTTCTCATTTGAGACATTTTTCTAAATCTTATTGCATAACTACAATACAATGTCATCAAGCCCGATTTTCCTGGAGAACGGCTCATATATAATATATAGGCAATATGTGAATAAAAAAGTTGAATGACCTGATGAAATTGTTAAGCTTGATTATTTAACTAAGGTTATGACAATTTATTATAAATAAATTTCTTTTTCATTGAGACATAAAATCTAATGGCGTCTGCAATCGCTAGGCAGCTAGTGCTCATCTAACTGTTACATGTATGATTCCTTCAAGTTCAATGCTTGGGCTGTATTGTAATTCTTATGTTAGATTATGTGTACAAGGTTTGCTATTAGGCTTAAGCAATTTGTACAAATTTTGAAGACATTGGTTTTGTTACTTTGAGTAACATGTCATGCAGACTTTGTCATGTAAGATGTAGCTAGTGATGTACTCTTGTTTAATACCTTAAACAAATATAAACATGACTGAGTCATAAACTGGTCTCTTTTAATTCTTTATTGTAATTTGTATAGATCAGAGATATTCAATGACCAGCCAAATTGACCAGGCCCCAGTCTCCCGAAACATCTAAAGTAGAAGTCTCTGACATCTCAAATTGAGATTTTGTTAAAATCAGAGTCTGAATTTGAGATAAACAATAAGTTGAAACTCTTTCTATTTGGATGTTATAAATTCAGAATAATTATTTCTGGTTTTGGATGCCAATTAAATTTTGAGTCCAACCTCAAATGGACATTTACTAAAAAACACATGTCAATATTTGAGATGAGACTTGGCTCAGATTGAAATGTTTTGGGAGAACCGGGCCTGGGCTGGTATTCACAAGACATCTAAGTTGAAATCTGAGAATTTTCTTAACAGCTTTAAATTGTGTGTCAGCTAAACAAGACAATCAAGCTTGTTGTTTTTTGCACAGTGCCAAGGGGTAGACACTGACTATTTTGGTTACTGGTCCGACAGACAAAAATCGCAAATGTTCAATAAATTTGTGAACAGAACAGTTACTTTAAATTTTTTTAAGACTCTGGTCAAAAGTGAATATGTTTAGCTGCTATTGCCAAGTGTAAATGCAGCCAAGTTTTAACTGAGTGGCAGAGCGAATGTGTGTCTTGAATAACATGACTATAAGTTATAATGTTAACTTGTACTTTGTGAAGTTCAAGGTTTGAATGAAACCTCAATCCATAACTCATATTAAATGGGGCTCAACTTTATCATAGGAGTTAAAGTCAATATTGAAACTGTATCGAAGTCAAGTAATCACCTCTTGATTAACTCTATTTGTTTTGTCTTGTGTTAGTATCATCAAATTGATCAATAAAGATTATAAAACCAAAAATGTTTTTGGAAAATTGATATTTTTCTATTTTATCAATGATACAGTTACCTGCGGTTAGTACTATATCTCACGCTATAAGAGCAGGGGGGGGGGGGGTACTTTTGATTTACTGCTGTCTGTCTCGAAGTCCCTACACTAATGAGATGTCATGTAGGAATAGGATATACAATATAGCTGAAGTATCATGATCATTATTTCCTGGAAATATTTATTTTTTCAGAGAAAATCCAGAGAGGCTGTTTGAAGTATTTCTGGAGGTTGGAAAAACTTCATCAGAAAATGAAGGTATGTATAACCAGTACATGTTCAACTGACAATTACTGAATTAGTGTGAAAAGATCAACATGGATCTATGACCAATTAGTATGAACAGGGGTGGTATACTTGTTTCACATTCGACCTGTAATGAATTAATATTATAAACTAATTTCTGCAAGAAATATGTATAGAGTAAAAAGGAAACTTCATTTGCTAACTTTGCTGAAACTCTGCGTAAGGTTTTTAAACTTCTTAATCCTAATTGGTAAAATAAGTGAATGTTCCTATTCATCTATTATTAAAATTCCCAATTTTCTGTCAGTCGGAATGAAACCTTGTCAGTCAAGACTGAAGGACTGACAGTTTTTACAGAGCCTGTACTTGCTATGAACATGTTGCATGAAGGTGTTTATTTGTGAATCAATAATCCAGTCATTGTCATCTTTGATCTATCTCAAGTCATTTAAGTGTCTGACATTGGTTGATCACATGAAAGATTACCGGTATATTGATATTCTTTCCTCATTCATTATATTTCCACTTTCCACATTTATTCCCATTAGATTATCATTCATCTGGAAGTTTGTGGGTGGTAACTGATTATAGCAGTGAATGAAACTAGCGTTATTGTCTTCAGTATTGACTATTCTATGAATATCATCAATAAATGTGTATGTGTGGAAGTTTTCAGGCATACCTGGGGTTCCATTCGATTCGGGAGTAGGGGTCCTGACCCTTAAATTTTCTAAAAGCCACTTTCTGACCCTCAAGGTTTTGGTTTGATTGGTAATTTATAATAAGTATTTTGCCTATAAAATGGAAACACTGCCTTTGCCTGAACTTCAGGATTTTGATTGTACCAAAGTCAGATTTCAGTCTGTTAATTTTAGGATTTAAAACTTCCTGTACTTGCCCAAATCACACAAATTGAATAGGTTTCCTTTATACTGACTCTATACATACGAGGGCCCATCAATAATTTCGTGAACTAATTTTATGTTGGGAATATAAATAGCCTAGCACACTATTAGACTCAAGTCCTTTTTAAAGGAACACCTCGTGCACAGTTTGCATTTATTCCATTGCTCAACCCATAACCGGGTCACGTGCTACATGCCGTCACGTGACACATCCCGCAAAGTTCTGTTTACCACGCACACAGCTCCTCTCGGGGCTTGTATTTCTAACCATGCTACCTATTTTTGAGTTTTTTGAAATGGCCAGAAGTTGCTAATGTCCTATTCTAGGTTATATGATGGGTGCGGTAACAGTTATATATCCAGTTTCTAGATTGTGTCCGAAACAATGCTGATGCTGTGGGTTGGCGAATTATCATGGTATAACAGAATCTGATACATTTGAAGTTGTGTGTGCGTTCTTTTCATAACCGATAGCAACTGAAATTTAATTATTGCTTCAAAAGTTTCTAATAACAGTCGGCTTTTGAAGCAACACATTAATTACAAGTCATTCCATGTATGCCGCAAAATATTATGGTCAATACACTTTACCGACCGCCAATTGTAATGGAAAATGGCCGGCTAATATGCTTATCTTCTTTGTATGCTCCTCTTTTGCCCTTAAAGCAATTCTTCAACAATGAAAATGCACTATTCGATTGCCAAGACTCCCCATAAACTGCATGCAAATTTTCTTGAATGTAGAAGAGATATTTCCTGAGTAATGTATGAATCATTGACACCAAACGTTACTCGGTCCTACTAGGTGACGCCATTTTTTATTACGAACGCCCATCACATGACGTTCGAATGTTGCTATGACGTCATAAATCGTGACGTCAGCAATAATTTTTCATGCTGAATTAATTGGTGAATAAATTATCTTTGACCATGCAAACTTTCAATAAGCTATGTCAAAGCGTTATGAAACTGTGGAATTAGTTCACGAAATTATTGATGGGCCCACGTAATTACTGCAGAAGATACTTGTTTGAATCCTTATTTATTGCAGACAACTTTCTATAATATCTGTTATTTTCCAGTAATGAGGAATACTTTCTGTTGTTGATTGTTGTAGTCAGACATCTGTATTGTCCACAGGGCTTTTGTTCATTGTCCAACACTGACCATTGTATTGCAAACATATAAGATAAAATGTTACATAAATATTGATTTTACTGTTGGCTCAGGTGTCATTGTGATGTAACTTCTGATTACAATTTCATTACAATTACGTTTAATGCAAAGACCTAAAATACTCTTTGTTTGATGTTAACTTTATGGTGGCTATCTTTGAAGGCATCTTTTCTGAATAATGAAAATAATATAAAATGTTACATTAATAATTTTGTGTTTTTTTGTATGTGTATTTGTAAGCAACTTTCTCACCTAATGAAAAACAATTGTGACATAAATTAAAAAAAATTGACAGAGCAGCGTAAAAAGACGGGGACAGTCAGAGATGGTGATCTATTAATACATTCATTATGGCCTTAGTATAATCATAACCTGTTAAGAATATTAGTGTAATAGTCATTATGAATCCCCTACAGATTTTGAGGTCAGTAGGTCAAGGTTTGGTTGACCTTGGAAAACAGCACAGTCTCTCATTTACTTGAAACTGGTTGAGCCATTGAAGATCCTCAAACTTTACATTATGTAATAAGTTATGTAGTTTTCTTCATGAATAAGTAGCCTAAGGATGTGATGTGTAGCTTAATGCACCTACCGGTATTGGTATTATTCGTGAAGAAAATGTTCCTTGAACTGTAACAGGCTTAGTGATTACTTTTTTAATCATGCCATTTGCACTGATCTTCTCTCACATAAAAATTTTTATCAAAGGAATGTTTCTGTAGCAATAAGTTGTTCTTCATAGATAAGTAAATCAGGATTGGTGAGTACTTGTGCATTCCTGTAGAATTTGTTTAACACTTCTGTAAGTTCATGACTTATTTTTTCAGATCCATTTATCCTACAGAAATATCCTATCGACTTCGAAGACGAGGTAGGATTTATTCTTCTTTCTTAATTTCACTTAGACTGTTGAGGTTTAAACATCATTAAAATTTGATTTTTAATTATTATTAACTCTATTTCAACAATAATGCACTGTTATGAATTCATTTTCTACAGTAAACTGTAGTTTCAAGTACATTTATAACTTCTAAAGATCGTGTATTGATAAAAAAAGTATATTCAGATTAATGTTCACTCAGTTTTTGGAGTCCTGCCTTTCCCCAGCAAGGTGTGCATGGACAATGTCTCTGTGTTCCTGACATTATCAAAGTATCCTTCATTCTGGGTGGTTTCCATGTAAAAAAATATTAATAAAAAAAAAAGAATAAATAACTTGGTCTGTCAACTTCAACACAAGTGGGTTACAGAGTATGTTTATAATATTAAACAATAGAGGAATTTTTTACATAAAGCACAACATGAATTTTTATTAGTTTGTTGAATCAAAAATTATTTTTTCTTTGAGATTTTATCAGTTTGTTAAATCAAGAATGAGTTTTTCTGTTTATTTTTACCCATAATCCTAATAAATTATCAAGTTTATTGTTGGAAATTGTGAAAAGGTAAGTAAAAAAGTTAAATTATTATGTTCAACAAAATATAAAATAAATTGTATTGAAAATTAGGTGTAATCATACATAGTATTAGAATTATTTTGCCATAGACATGCAATTAAACTCAAATATTTGCTAAAGCCCCAGGATTCAGTCACTAATAGGAAACCTGATGCCTAAGCAAAGCTTTATGTAGCGCTTTCCACAGGAGGTAATCCATGCCTTCTAATTTAATTGAACGGGAGGTAACTGAATAAAGGCTCTCAGTAGCTATCTACAATTCACACATGTGCCACCTTCAATTTAATTGACCTATAATTTACGCCTGTCTGACCTACATAAATAGATAATTTATACATGTCTAATCTAAGTTTGATATTGCAGGAAGTGCTCAAATCGGTTCCTAAATTTGCATTCCCATGTGACACAGAAAGGTATACGTAAGTTGTCATGTTTGCCTGGGACTGGCTTATCTGTCTTTAGTATTAACCCTAATCTGAATGTGCTTATTCTAGACCCTTAGAAATGTGAATCAGGATAATTTTACATAGCCTTGGACTTAAATTTCTTGCCCATAGGCTCTGGGTAGGGTTCAGACTATCTGGTCCCTGTTTGATCTTTGATAGGATGTGCCTACATAGTTCTGTGGTTAGCTTACTTCTACCTAATCTGCTGATGCGGATTAAATCCCTTATATGCCTACCATATTTCCGAATAAAGTGGACAGGCAAATAAAAGCTATGCTCTTCATATTGGGTATGTATTTTGAATACATAAAATATATAAAATATATCAAGGTTTCGTTGTGATCTTTATAGTTTATAGGATTTGAGCCCTTGATGATACTAAGCTAAGATTTGCTGTTAACACGCGAGTATGTTCTGACTAAATCAAGTTTCCAGGTAACTAAAATAATTCAGCTTGTTTCTTCAATACTTCCTGGTCAGAAATTGGGGAAATTAACTTGGTCAACTGATCGCTACGAGGGTCATTCAATAAATTCGTGGACTGGACTCGTCATTTTAATGCACATTGACACAGAGAATAACTAATTATATCACACTAAACTACAGCCTTTCTGACACAAGTGCAGAAAATTGTGCACGAAACGATGAATTTTTAAAGAAAATATGGCTAAAACAAAACTATCACCTTACCGCAACCACCACACAACGCAAATATATTCTGACGTCAGCGACGTTATTGACGTGTTGCTATTTCTCAAGTGATAAACCCGAAACTGAATTATGTCATTTATATGGAATTAAACGTAACTATTTAAGTTATAAATTGTGAAATAGATCTACCACAACATTTTATGTATTCAAAGTTAAGAATTAAGCTATAAACAGTGGTTTTATGCTAAGTTGAAACACCTCGCACATTTTGACTGGCGTTTCCTTAAACGTCCCTACGTTTGCAAATTTCGTTCGATCTCTGTATCATTTTTAATACCATGCTGCTCTTCAGGAATTTGATTTTGTCACTAAAACACTGGGACACTGAATACTGCATGTGCTCCGTTTGTTTTCATTAGCAGCTTATGTGTGTTTGATGTGTACTTCCAAGACAAGTGCATGATTTAATAGTTGCACGAATTTCCTTGCGTAAATTCATCGGCATTTTGACGTAAATGAAAACGTGACAGGCATAGATCAAATACTTCTCAATTCAAACTCAAACGTGCAAACAACTTAATAATTTCACAAAATAGTATGCTAATGTCGTGCAATAATCTGGCAAATATATGGGAATGTAAATTAATTAGTTCGGAATTTATCACTGGTTGAACTAGTTAAAAGGGTACGTTACGTCGGTCGGGGGTGGTAGCGCGTTACTATGGTAATACAACGGCTCATGACATGTTACTATGTTGCTTGATCATAGATAAATTTGTATCTACGGTAGGTAATAGATAAATGTTTATAATGATATGAGA
The DNA here is from genome assembly GCA_963678985.1 of Spisula subtruncata. Lineage (NCBI taxonomy): Eukaryota > Metazoa > Mollusca > Bivalvia > Venerida > Mactridae > Spisula > Spisula subtruncata. The sequence goes on along the minus strand of OY787673.1, from coordinate 11,396,318 downwards.
AATTATTATTTTAACATGAATATAATAAAATGAGAACGATTGTCTACGAATATATTGAATGACCCTCGTACTGCTATATAATGCAATGGTGTCAAAAACAAATTGTTTCGCTGTCACAGCATACCGTAGATGGCAGGACATACATGACATGCATCTTGTTTTGGGGGTACTAAGGTAATTGGGTCTAGAATAAGCACATTATATTAATCAATTTGCAATATATATTGAATTTCTGTAGTTATCCATTATATATCACTCAGATTGATTGATTGCTGTGTACAATTATATACATGCACATACATGTATTTTTGGTTAGATTTAAAACTATCGTACCTTCTTCTCCTAAGTCTGAGATGATGCAGTTACCAAAGTTTTACACCTAACCAATGTCATACATAGAGTGACTTGAGTGCTAGTGTTCATTTATATACCTGCACATACATGTATGTTGGGTCGGACATAAAACTGTGGTAAATTTTTATTCCAAGTTTATTGAGTTACCACAGTTTTTTGCCTTACCCATGAGTGCTAGACTAAGTGTGTTATACAACTGGGAACTGTTTTATCAAAGTACTTACAACAAATCTTGTTGTGAAGGAAGTAAAAGACATCAAATTTTAATGCAATTTTACGATTTCCATAAATGCTTTGATAAATAAGGACCTAGAATTATATATTTTTGAATGATGCTATATAAACAGGGGTTTCATTAAGGGTCTAAATCATTTTGATAATATATATGCTCCGGATTTTATAATTTGTATTGCTTAGTATGCATGTACCTCACCCCATCAAAAAATTTTTTACCATTCCGGTAAGTATTTAAAAGAGTAATTTTCGGACAGTTTTTCTTTTTTTCTCAAAAAATTGATTTTGTACTTATGACCTTCTCATTCTCAGCCAACAAAATAATAAAGATTATAAGAGCCAATCATGGAACCCCTGACATAGTACAGATATATATATTATACAGAATTAGCCATGTATGGATGATGATTGATGTATGCCTACTGCTGCTAGTATATATTATATCATAGTATCATGTTTATAGTCTATTATAATTGTAAATATAACAATCTGTGTGTATAACAACATGGTGTTGGGGTGTGTAGCACCAGAGTGTGTGTGTGCTCGGTGGCTGTTAGGAGATATCTTCTCTCTGTAAATAACAACATGGTTTTTGGGTGTGTAGCACCAGTGTGTAGTGCCAGAATGTGGCCCCCAGTATATGTGTGTGTGTGCCCAGTGGTCTGTTGAGACCTTTCTTATCGTGTTTGTGTGTATAGACAGAATCTGCCCTCTGAGCTTTGAACCCAGATTATTCACTATAATATAAAGTCTATTGCAAAAGTGCATTTAAAGCCCAATGGTTTGTTCCAGTATGTGTTTGTGTGTGCACGGATCATGGTATATCAAGGCTACTGTTGAGAGCTTTCTTCTCTTGTATAAGCCAATCAGAGTACATGATATAGCATAATATTATGTCAAATATATTTGAGCCAATCAATGTGAAGAATAGATAATACTCATTTATTCTAATTAACATAGCCCTTCATAATAATCCTTCTGATATATTTCTTTCTGAAAATCTATCTTAATATCATATACATTTTTTGTATCTTTGCATATTTTAAAGTTGTTTGTATAAACAAATACAATGCACCTATCCTTTCTTTCATATTACATTTTCAATTTTGTATAATCTAGAATGTATAGTTCAATTATAATTCTGAAATCCTTTCAAATTTTATTATTCATAATTCTACAAATATCTGAAATTCTTTTATTTATAATTCTACAACCGTCTGGAACCCTCTCAAATTTTATGACTAATTTCATAATTCTACAAATTTCTGGAATTCTCAAGTTTTACAATCAATTTTCCTCTTACAAGGTTATTCAGTAACAATTCAAATTACTGATGTATCATCTATCAAGTACCATATACTAGTATGTGAGCAGAATTAATATGAAGATTCACTTACAGAATTAATTAGAGTTAATAGGATCATGCCTTATTAGTTATTAAGTTCTGATTATGAATAAATTATCACTTTGACCTCTGTAATGATTATCTAAGAAAGTTAATCTGTCTCCACTCAATTCTGTCAAACTGTATTGGGGGTAAAATGCAAATTTGTTGAAACTTAATAATGTGCCTGATGTCTGTTCAGTTTAACACACAATTTGGTTGAAGCTCAGTGTAGAGATATGTATTTGTTTGACTACTAAAAATGCCAAAATTTAATGAGTTCCGCATGGGGTAGATAATTCTGTCAGATATAAAATATCACTGTCAATACTACAAAGATTTCCTGGTTAATTATTTCACACTATATAAAGCACAACAGTCTATACAACACTGCTGTTCATTATTCAGTTTAAAGTATTATTCAGGTGTAAGATTGTATAGATATAATCTGAATTACATTACTGGTACTTTTCACTTAAATCAACCCGAAGGCTGAGTATATGCCTCTAAAAATTGATGTAGTTACCATAGTTTTGCACTGAGCCCTCAAAATTTAGCCCTCCCTTCCTCCTGCTACATTAAAATGAACAAAGTTCAAGCAGTATAATAATGACTGATAATGATTGAGTCTACAATATTCATTTATTTAGTCACAGTATTGTGTATGTATATTGCGGTTTAGTTTAATTGACAAAATTTCCCCAACATTTAAAAACATGTTTATTAACATGTCTATATAAACATTATTGCGATCCCTCTTTACAGATATATTCTTACTAGATTTTAAAAAACGTACTTCCATTTTATCTGAAAACCCAATTTTTTAGCTCCAAAATTTTTATTTTCAATTATGCTAATTGCCCAGATAATTGTGTTGTTTACAAACTGTTCAACTATGAAAATTGGTAAATTATATAAGTAACCAGATATGGTGGTCAGTTTGTACTAAAACAACATTGTTAAATTGTGCACACCTGATTAATATAACCTTTGTGGAACGTACCAAATTTTCCCTCCTTTCTCATTATCATAGGGGCACTGTTATGTAAGAGAACCAGGTCAATTTGTTTGACTAATTGTATGATACGTAAAATAAAAAATTGATTTTTATTGTTTTGAGGAGGCATATGTTAGTTTTTAAAAGATTGTCAATTTTACGGTATTATAATTTTACATCTTTCATGTTTATAGGACAACAGTAGACCATTTCACGTTCACATTGACTGATTTGGACAGCAAGTTTAAGTTTGGATTCTGTCGCCATGCAACTGGTGCACAGACTTGTTTCTGTATCATCAGGTAATTCTATAGTATAGTTCAGAGAATTTGACACGATCCTGACCTTTTAATTAGTATAATTTAACAGCTGATGAATTGTCTAAATTTATAACATAGGTTGTCTGTTGTAAACAGTATCACGAAGACTGTATGATTTTCTTGGGGACATCTATATATTCAATGCAAGAGCTTTGTTATATATTCATGCATAAAGGTCAGGATCGTGTCAAATTATCCGAGTCCCTGGGTAAAAATGATGACATACTAGTTGAAGAATATAACATGCCTTGAACACGTAGATAAATCAAGCTGGTTTCCTTGATCGGAAGGCAGTAAGAGGTATCACTAATGAAGTTAAAGTTCTACAGTTAGTAAGTCTTATTTATGATTATTTTATTCCACAGAAGTTGTTCATTAATTACTTTTGTTCCCCTTAGAGCTAATTATAGGCTCCGAGAATTTTTTCAGTGTGGGTTCCATCTAGGCATTGCCTTCAAACTTGGCATATTTCTTAACCATAATAAAGGCAATCCATTTTTAAAGCCATGTGACACTATCAAACATTTCAATAGAATTATGGCCCATGAATGACTTAGCTTTTTGTTATGGACAAGAATTCCACCGGGCCATAAGCGTATACTGAATATACTGAATATACTGAATATACAGTCTTCTTTTAAACATGGGTAAAATCAAATTCTTGTTATGAATAAGTTATTTCTTATTTTTCAGTCTTCTGCCATGGTTTGAAGTATTTTATAACTTCCTCAATATATTAGCTGAGATAACAAATCGTACTGAAGATAATGATGTTACAGATATGCTGCGGGCAGCGTATGTGCATGAGGTTCCTAGTTGGGGTTTACCAGTTACCATCGTGGCCAAACAGGAGGTACGTTGATGCGAACCATTTGATTTTTAGTTTTTATCTAGAACCAAGGTAGGAACCCTTATGTCCGGGAAAAATGACTTGGACCACCAGTCACCACCTTCATATATTTGAACATTGTCAGCGCATTGTTTTTGTTGTGACCCGAAAAAGCCTTGTAGATAACTTAAGAATGGTTGAGAAACAGAGGGTGATATCAGCAGCTTTTCAGCACTAAAATATATTATAAAAAGTAGCTTTGTCAGCTTAAATTAGCTGTTTTCGTAAATGTGTTGTAAGGATAAGTTGATAAGTACTGAATATTCATGCATGTCTGGATAAATAATTTTGCACACTAAATCCCTTGAGTGCAACAAGGCTATATCATACTGCACAGTATAAAGTGTGATCCAAGCTTTTTGTGCAAAAGGGACAATATCTACATGTCTTACTGTCTGAGATATACAGTCTATGTTTGATTAGAGTTTGGCACCTGGCAGTATAAGTGTTGATGCATTGTCCCATAGTTACATACTTGCTGTAATTACTAGGCAGACAGTGAAAATATGTCCAGTTTTCTGCCATATAATTATGTCTATGTGTTTTGTTTGGCCAGTACATTTGGTGTCGAGGGACTTCTTGTTAAGCAATATGCAGTTAATATACAAGTATAAATGTAAAAGAGCTTTTTGGGATCAACGTTTCTTAAACTTGTCCAGAAAACACAAGTCATTAAGCTAGCCATTGGCAAGCTTAAGAAATTGGTTTTCTCGAGTGTCCAAGACATATTGATTTAGTGCTGTACATGTGTCTAGATCGGTGCCACAAAGTTGTTTGGATTTCAATGAAAATTCCGATGAACCACCTAAACCAACAAAATTATTGCCGCTGATTGACCTAGCTAGTTTTTATGGACAAGGCTTGAACTGTGGCATAGGCGTTTACTGAACAATGTCTTGTTTGTGTGTGTAAAATCCTTGTAGTTAATTTATGATTGATGTATATTACAGATGTTCAGTTTTAAAGCTCCTGAAGTGAACAAGTTACCCAGTATACCAGCAAGTGTAAGTTATATCTAATAATTTATTGTAAGATCTTTTAAAATATTTGTGGGGGATAAAATTTTGTTGATTTCGTGGTTCATGTTCTACCATGAAATTTAATCCCATCGAACAATAATTTTGACACTTAAATTTTTATTACCTGAAATGCAGAATCTATAAATTAACGTCCAATTGAAATGGTCTTTTTACCAAAACCACAAAATTTTGTCCCATTGAAATTAAATGATTTTACAGTATATTATAATTTTCCTTACCCACTGGATCACTTTTTCAATGAAACTACACATTAATATTTTGTACCAAGTCTAGTTGTGCACATTGTCAGGAAGTTTATGTCAGGAAGTTTAGGTCAGATGAGTTTTGCCAAAAGTTAATGCCCTTTGTGGGAGACATAACATTTTGTGTCAAAAACCCATCTTGTTCTATATGTTTCATGTTATTATTATTTGGTCTTCCCTGTCTGGTTTTCTTATATCTTCTTGTATAAACAGAGCAATGACGCTCAGATGATGTATATTACATGTATGACCATCATGACTCTATAGTATTTATGTTCTGTTATTTTTTCAGAGAAATTTGACTGAATACTACAACGCCATAGATACTGAAAACATGATGATAATTTTTGCTAGGTATGGTATTCTTATTGCAATACATTAAAAAGATTTTCAAAATTAAGTTTAAGGAATCTTAAGGAAGTTAAGTGGCATGCATAACTGTTAGTTACAGTTAGCCAACAGTTGGTTATAGTTGCTTAAGTTATCCTTGACTGAAAACACTATTGTTATAGATCAACAAAAAGATTTGAGGCTTGAATAGTAAGGGGATACATGTTTATATAAATAACTGTTGTTTCCTGTTAATTTACATGACCATCAATACCTTTTGTTCTATAGAGATAACTCCAGCATAAATAGAAGCTGGTATTTTGTATAACCATATTACTGTGTATATTTGTAGTATGTTACATGAAAGACGTATTGTTGTTACATCAAAGAAGTTAAGTTGTGTTACTGCTGTTATTGTGTATAACCTTATTTCTGTGTATATTTGTAGTATGTTACATGAAAGACGTATTGTTGTTACATCAAAGAAGTTAAGTCGTGTAACTGCTGTTATTGTGTATAACCATATGTCTGTGTATATTTGTAATATGTTACATGAAAGACGTATCGTTGTTACATCAAAGAAGTTAAGTCGTGTAACTGCTGTTATTGTGTATAACCATATGTCTGTGTATATTTGTAGTATGTTACATGAAAGACGTATCGTTGTTACATCAAAGAAGTTAAGTCGTGTTACTGCTGTTATTCATGCTGCTTCTAGTCTTCTATATCCTATGTATTGGTAAGTGTACCTGGTTATATACAAGGGTTCTACATATCTGGAATGCTCCAGGCTACTGTTTTATCAAACCATTTGGGCTATCTTCATAGCTTTGTGGTTAGTGCTTTTGTCTTCTTATATGGCGACCACCTGGTTCAAATCTGGGTGGAGGCACAAATATATATGCCTGCCATATTTCAGCCGAAAGCTGACTGGCAAATAAAGGCTAAGCTCGGCATTTAACTCACAAGACTTGAAGTTTACCAATAAGCATTGTGTGTGTCAATAATATTTGCTCAAATGTAGAGAAACATCCTTTCTATAACAATACCTTCAAACTAACCCTAAGCTGATATTTACTATTATTTAACCTCTATAAATCCACAACCTCAGTACAGCAGCCACTATATGCAGCTCCCAAAGGGTGTTGCCCTACCGAGGTTGTAATGTATTCATCATCTTCAGTAAAAGCTGTTGTTTATATTGTTGTTGTTGTTTATTTTCAGGCAACATTTATACATTCCAGTGTTACCCTCACACCTCATTGATTATCTTACGTAAGTATATTCATACAATACTGTCTGTCCAAAGGCATTTTATCATTTTACTTTGAACGGACTGTACCTAGAAATACTTTGTGTCTTTATTAAGTTTGTTTTGATTGACATAACTAGTTATTATGGACAAGGATTTCAGCGGGGCATTCTTATTTATAGAAAACAGTTGTGTTAACTTGTTATAACAGCAAATCTGATACGATGACTGATTAGCACAGAATGTCAATGAGTACGGTTGGTATCAGGTGTCCATAGCCTAAGCAAAACGCTACCGAGCGCCTACATTCAAATACCAACGGACACCAGGTAAACACTTTTGCACCATAGATCTACCTGATATTATGATGACCCACTATGTTTGTATTTTACAGGGCCCCGATGCCATTTGTGATTGGAGTTCATTCCACATTATTACAGGTAACTTTAGTCATTTTCATGCCTATATCTTAGGATTATTATGTTGTTATGCAATCTCCGAATAGAGTTAAATGAAATGCTGTCTCCTCGATATCCTAGTGGAAGAGCGGCCGCTTTGTATGCGGGAGGTCTCGGGTTTAATCCCAGGCTGCATCTACCAGACAACATAAAAATGGTACCAGAAATCAGAATAGCATCAAGAATGAGGTGTTGAGAGTGATTAATATAAATTGAAAAACAACACTAATAATTGTATAAAAAAAAACGTTTAAATGACTTCACACTTTGTATGCATGAACTGTTACTCTACCATGCACCTCAGGGGACACATCTGGAGCTTTTATTGACAAAGGTTTTCACTGGGACAAATGGTAAGCGTCTATTGTATGATTGTAGTCTTGTTGTCAACTTCTATTTATGTTTACATTTTACAGAGAGTATCCGAGACAGAGTTAGGTGATGCTGTTGTAGTGGATGCAGACAGTAATACAGTCACTACAGATTACGACGACGTACATGATCTACCTGATGAAATGGTAAGATGCCCCGCCCCCTCCAGATGCCTCGCCCCCTCCAGATGCCTCGCCCCCTCTAGATGCCTCGCCCCCTCCAGATGCCCCGCCCTCAACTGAAGCGCTATATGCTGCACTTTGACTTACTCTTTTTTGTATCCATGTTTGTAAATACGTGCATGATGGAGGGGTTTCATTTGATCCAAAATTGACCCTTAGAATTTTCGAAACACCTCATTTTGACCGGCAAGATTTTGACTGAAGGGTCAGTTTTTCTATAAATCTATGGTCCCTAAAATTTAAAAAAAAATACCACATTTTGACCATTAAGATTTTGACTGAAGGATCAGTTTTTCTTTAAATCATACATCTTTTTCTGGCACAACTAGAAGGAAAAATGATTAAAACGACCGTTGAAATTGGTACCCTTAGTGAAACCCTTAATGATCGCAACCCTCTTTGTAAGTGAGTTTGTTCATTGTTACCCAACTAACAATTTCTGGATTTTCATAGAATTGTGAGCATCATTCAAATTTGTATCCCGACTGAATGAAAGTTATATATGCTTGCTGGTTGTATTTTTACCCCCGCACCATCCATCAGTTGCTGGGGTTTGATATATATTGTGACTACTCAACAAGTTGATATAATGCACCGGTCAGTTGCATCCACGGCCCCTAAGGATGAGCAGTGGATAGCCGGGGAGACGGCCATGTTTTTACCTTTCCCTTCCAATATTGTTGGGATTTTTTTCTCTGAACCAATACCCCTTGGGGTGGATGGGGCCCATGGATGCAACTGACTGGTGCATAACTCCTTTCCAGAGTGACTCTCTGTAGTGCAACAGTTTCTTTAATTATACACTGTCACAATTTTCTTAAGCCAATATTTTACTATACATTTTACATTTAGCCTCTCTAGAGCAACAACCTCTAAACAACAGCCTATGTGTGCTGCTTCGAAGAGTGTTGCTCTACAGAGATTGATCGGTGCTGCTTAAAGCTTAGGCCTGTTGGAGGCAATTTTTTTGTGCATCACACAAAGTGAGTTCTGTTCATGAAACCAAGCCAAATGCTGATTAGCGTATCTAGTGCACTGGAGTTTGAGAACCTTGTGTTATTGGTTTTTCCATATCCCTTTTAAGGTCTTTTACATGGTGCTTGACTGTTATATTCCAGAGAATTTGACTCAATCCTGACCTTTAAATTAGCATTATTAGCTGATATATTGTCTATATTTATAACCCCGGTTGAATGTTTTCATAAGCGAGAAGTCACGAAGATATTCAGGGTGTAGTATAGACACCAATCTAAAATACTGATACATTGTATTCCACTATTTGCTTGCGAAATTGGATAAATTTAATGCAAAAATCTTGTAAAATATTTATGCATAAGGGTCAGGATCAGGTCAAATTCTCCAAACTATAACCTGTCCGTGAAGACCACCCATAGGTCTTTCTCAAAATGGGGTTTCTCTTAACATGGATGACGTCATTAACAGTAGTCTAATGATATGCTCATGGATTATACCAATAAAACCTTTGGACGGATAGTAAGCTCGATAAATTTCAGCAACTTACATACTGTACTAAAAGAATATGCATAAAAATTACTACAAGCAATGATTGATTTCATATTTAAAGAGGACCAAAATTGTATGAATAATTATTATTTTTCGATGAATTTGAAATTAACATTGGTGATCTTTGTAGACAGAAACAAATAATTTCAAATCTAAAAATGACCAAAATTTCCTTAAAATGTGTAAATTATTTTGTGATCATTGGAAAGTAAAATAGGTGGTCTTCGCAGACAGGTTTTTTTACAGTTGTCTTTGTTCTGAGGCGGTCTTTTAACACAGGGTTTACTGTATTTACATTTTTTCAGTTTTCATACCTCAAAAGACATTTGAGGCGAGAAAAGGTGAAGGGTAGTATTAGGGCCTCGTACTGCTAACTCTATCATTCAGTATCTAAAGCCCACTGAGCATTTTTTACCCCGTCAATGTACTCCAGATTTGAATAAATTGGCTTTGGGAGGCATCGGCAACAGGGATTTCACAAATTTTCAAATGACTTTCCCGAAGCTTTCCCTAGAGTCTGAGGCCCATTTAGCTGATCAATGTCTTTCCATTTATTAAATTGGGAGTACATCACTGAGGCAAAATTACTCAGTGGGACCTAGGCATAACATCTTCATTCCCTTTTCCTAAACATTATGTCTTTAGCATGAAATGCTGCAAAAATGCTTTATAATTCTGGACTTTTCTTAATACTTGGGTATCTTGGTAAATGTCTAGGATGTGTTGGGGTATTATAGGGGTGTCAATTTTCCGAATTTATCTGGAATTCCGGATTGATCATTCCTGAAAGAGCAATGTCTTCTGGCCAAAATAATAGTTATAAAACGTAATAAAATGGCTTAGTTATATGTTGACACCCCTGGGTAATCTGTATTTGTAGAGGGCAGGAGGGGTAATATTTCAATATTGATCTGTGTGATATCACCAAGGTCAAACATTGAGTAAAAAATGACAGTTTAATTTGTTCTTACTACTGTAACAGCGGTCCTACAATTTGTGATAAATCTGGAATTGGCTACATTAGAAAGCAGTATCTTTTGTTCACAAAATTAAAGTTATTTGAGGAAAAAATAAAAAAGTAATCGTGATTTGAAGCTCCATAGTTTGAATTTAAACAATAAAACAATGTTTGAACTCTATTAAAGGTGTAGGAATTTGTGCTAATGACTTCCAAAACAGACTTTTGACTAGTTTTCAGAATTGGACATTATGCCTCAGTTGGAGCCCTGTGACTAATATTAAGAGTTTTTGAAATAATATGACACATTTGTTCACTACCACAAGATGATGTGTAACTTGCATAAACCAAGTCAATATCTCAAAGGTATTGTTTCACTGCAACTTCAATCTCCACATAAATTCTGCTTGACAGTCTGCTGGTAGACATGCAGAATGTATTTCTAGTATTTGGTGCATCCTTTTACTTTCACCACCATCTCCTCAAATCTCTTAACCTTATCTTACAGGAATTTGCCTTTTGTCAATGTACTACTGCAATTCCGGGTCTAACCATTTAGGAATAATACTGAAAACCCTATCAGCTGTCACAGTAATGGATTTTCTGTGGACATTTATCGAATAATAAAATAAATAAAGTTTCTTACGGAATACTCTGAGTAGAAGTTATAATGTTTAGATGAAAAGGGGGATGGATTTGTTAGGTACGGGAGTCCCATAGTAAATCATGTTCATACATACATAGTAGTGACTCAATCATACTGTGTGCTTCAGTTTTTGTTAGCTAGACTTAACTTATCATGCATCTATATGTTTGTTTGTATGTTTGTTTGCGTTCAACACTCAGCATACATAGTTCCAGGTTAGAGTTTTGTGATGCTTGTAATTAGGGTCAATATTACAGCCCTTTCCGAATAGTTGATATCCGGAACTCTGTGCAATGTGGTTTTCCCCTTAATTTACATACATGTAGGTACAAACAAATCTGGCCTAGTTATACTGGTTTTGCATTCATATGCAAAAAACAACTGACCCCAACTCTATTGTCCACATATGAATATTCAATAGGCTCAATGATTATAACGGTAAAACTTTATTTGTACCTACAGATTAGTGGAGATCCGGAGTAGGTCTTTAGACTCATTGGTTCTAACCTTTAATGTCATGCCATAAATTATGTCCTGCACCAGTACTCACGATGCATCTTCATAACTTCTGCAGTTTCAATGTGTGAATTTTTGCTAAGCTAATTTAACAATGATATGCAGAGCAATACATGTACTGCTTGTCCTCTACATCACAGAAAAAATGACTGTGAGCTTAGATTTGAATCTTCTGCATGTTTATGTGCATAATTTTTAAATTTAATGATAATCAGAATTATGGATGGTTCATTTGATTAAGTACACTTCGCTTTTGCAATGCTTATGTATTATAAATGTGTTCATTTTAGTTTTAGGCTGCTTATATGATAATGTTTTGGTCCTATATACATGATTTTCTTCCTGAATGATCATTTTCTGCATGAACAGTATCCATGTTTACCTTCATGGCATGTATGTTATGTGTAATACTATTATATTTTATGCTTTTACTTTATTGCAAAATTGTTGATGAGTGGTAAAGCTTGACTCCTCAGGTCTAAAGAACCTGCCTCCAAACTTTGGGCAATATTAGAGATATCAGTTAATAATTAAAAAGATGCTTGATTGAAACCTTGTATGTTAAATGTGATTATTTTCCGCTCTAACAATGTATTGTGTGCTCAATGTTGATGAATTGCTGTAATTTTCCTTATGGTGTTCTAATAATTGTTGTTACAAATTTGTATGATAGTTTCAGTTGAATGATGCTTATAATCACGAACAACATAACTGATGTTCTTATTCTTTACCTGCACACACTTATTATTCCTGTCTGTGTGTACAGACCATAATTATGGTTGTTTAGTGTGACCGTTTACTATGAATTGGCTTTACTTGTGAAAATATGGTGTAGTCTATTCAGTTTGTGACCGTATGTGAAGGGACTACCGGTATGCTTGTAAAAGTACAGTTTATGAAGTTTGTAACAGTATAATGTCAAAGGACTATACTTGTGAAAATGAAGAGTAGTAGTTTTATTGATGTTATATTTATGTATTGCAGGCTGCTTATCTGAAACGACAACTGAAAGGTGAAAAGGTGAAGAATTCCATGCAGGGTACAGGTGATATTATCTCAAAGACGTTCATGATGTCACTAGTCAAACTTATAGGTAATAATTTTACACTTACATTTCTTGATATACCTTGATAGCCTAGCGCTAGAGCATCCACTTGGAGTACAAAATTTGGTAAAAGTTTAAGAACCAATCAGAAAGCAGATATTTATAGATTAAACAAGTGGACTTATGAATATGTTTATATAAAGATTGTGTTATAGAATCCAGTTGGTAGAGCACGAGACTTCTGATCTCGGAGTTTTGGGTTCGAATCCTAGGGCTGACCAACTAAATTTACTAATACCGGTACTGAATAGTCTAATGAATGAGACCTAGGTCCCATGTATGAGTGCTATTTACATGGTATGCAAATAACCAGTGTTGTCTTTGTACCAAGTACACCTACTGTATCTGCATTTTCCCCCGAAACTTAAAATGACTGAACTCATCTGGAGGCCTCGCCTATATGGAATATCCGGTGGCAAGGATAAATATAAGCATTCAAACAGAAGCCATCTGAACTTATTTGTTTCTAGCATAAATGTATTAATTTTATGTCTTAATTCACAGGTGGTTACAGAGATGCCCTCAAATTTAACGAAGGAGAAACCATAACGTTTTGTCCGGATGCATTTGTACAGTCTCGTCATGTTTCCATGCAACCCTTCCTCGAGAATATGCTGCATTTACAAATATTTCAACAGGTGAAAAATTATTCTCAACTATAACAACTATGTCTCAGAATAACGTCCACTGAGAGAGTTACGTTTAATGAGGGACTATAATTTATTATAGTCTATAGGAGAACTTTTGACTCCTCAAACTGCCTTTAACAAAAGAAATAGTTTGAGCCATCCACCTGTTCAAGGAATCCACATGGTGTTAAAAAACTGGAGATTCCTGAAAGACCAATTGTTTCTGACCAAAAACAAAGGTTATTTGATGAAAAAATCTTAAGAAATGGCAAAGTTGCGGTAAATTTTATCTGCTCTAAAGAGAAAAGTTAAATATAGAATGATGTAATTGAAGGCCTCTTGTGGCTAAAAAGTTTGGTCTCATAGAGTTTTCCTGATTTTCAATTTTGCAATGTTGACACCCCTGAAATTTTAATTGAGCTATGTATATCAAAGTTCAAAATGAAAAAATATGATACTACATTTATAGTTGCAACGTTTAGTTCAAAACCATGTCTGTGCCACCATTTTAGGAGACTTGTTTCATAAATAGAAAGATGATATGCCTTAATATAAAAAATTCTTCAATTTTGTTGCGTACTATTGATGATGTTTTTACTATGATTTCAGTTTATCAATGACAGACTAGACATGTTGAATTGTGGTCGTGGATTCTCCGATATATTTGAACAGGAATGCCTCGTACATGCTGATAAACTCAATGCTCAGACACGATACAATGAATGGCTCGGTAAAATGAAGGTAGGTGTTTGTTGCTTCGTCAGGTTGGGTTTGTATTGATTAAATATATTGTGTTTGAGTTATTAAGATTTTACTGCTCTGTTCGTCTTGAGGGTAAAAACTCTTGCTTTTGTCATGACGAGATTGTGTGCGTTGGTTAAGTTTATGTCAGAGTCATTTTCTCCAATACTATCAAATGTTTGCACTTGACACTCAATGTAGTAATTCACAATCACAAGAGAAGTCCGTATTGACAATGCTGATGACGCTGTGACATATCTTTATTGAGTTATCTGCCCTTGTTACTCGTAGAATTTTCAATGCCCAGATGAGCAAGGGCGCTATCAAGAACAAGAAAGTTGAGCATACAACACTTACCGTAAATACGCAGCCATAAGTCGCATGCAGCCATAAGTCGCAGGGGGACTTTTGAATAAAAATCAAGGTTTTTGTCTAAACCCTTTCATAGGTCGCATGTATAGTTTTCAATTTTTGTGAAAGCTGAAATCATGTGCTCAGTGTTAAGTGTCGAAGGAAATGTGGTCATTTTCAGCTGAAGTTGGGAGGAAGGTGGTCATTTTCAGAAAGGATATGGTGGAGTGTAGTAATTTTCAGACAAAGTTGATGAAAATGTGGTCATTTTCAGATAAATTCAGGGCGATGCGGTCAGTTTCAGATAAAGTCAGGAGTGACGTAATGATTTTCTGACAGAATCGGGAGTAGTGTAGTAAACTCTTCCATAAGTCGTGGGGTGACTTTTTAAATTTTTTTTTGACTGTTTTCGCCCGACTTACGGCTGAGTATTTACAGTATGTGCTTATGTTTCTCATGAATGGACTGGCTTTTAAACTTCCAATGTTAGTGTATGAATAAAAAAAGACTTAACAATAATTCACCTAAATAACAACTTGATATTATTTGTAATTTCAGAAACAGGGTAAAAAGCTTCATAGGGGAGGAAAAGATGTGTGGTCAGATTTTAAAGTGAAGGTAAGCATGACTGTGTGATTATATATGTTATGTAAAGTTGAAGGGTACGGTATAGGAAACATTGTTGATTATAAATCTATTGTAGAAATTATTGTTAGTAATATTGTTGTTTATGTAAAAACAAAGTGTGACTTAATCAAGCATACATGTGCAGTACAACATCTCCAGAGTGTCCCTTTCACAATAAGATTAAAACATAGACCATGAATAAAAAAGTGGACTCACTGGGTATCAATATTTATGCCTTTGCTTAAAAAATAAAAATAACTCATGTTCTGAAATGTCCATATAACAGCACTTTCAAAATTTCCCTGAATTTTAACATCTGTTGATGCATCAACTTCTAAATATTGGCAGCTCCAAGGGTTGTACTGTACATCATATGCCATTCTCTCTGATCTGTTCAGAGTACAGTTAACTCTAGTTATAATAAGGCGTGCTTTGAGTTATTTTTAATCTCACCAATTTTGGAACGGCAATATTGTTTATTATTTCTTTGTTTAATCAAATTGTTCTTAGTTTCAGTTATGTAAAGTTTATAGAATGAGGTGTCGAGATTGACAAATATAAATAATTACAAACTTGTATTATTTTGTTTTTATGCAATGATTTTTTCCATCTTTAGCATGTCCAGTAAATGGACCTTTTCTCAATTGCAAAAAGGGCTGAAATATTCCCAAAATTGAATGGAGAATTTGCTAATGAATATTTAAAAATAAAAATTTTCAAAATCGGACATAACATGAGAAAGTTATGGACATTTTATCAAAATTCTAAAGCATAGAAGTCCAAAGAAACCAGCAAACAGGCACATTTAATCTATTCTATTTCATTGGCATCGCTTTTGCCTATGAAATTTCCTAAATACCAAGTTGCCATGAATGGAAAATTCCCAATCTGATCGGACCTGGACACATTCCAAAAACACGAAAAAAAATCACTGTATTGTTTAAGTTTATAAATATAGCAGTGTTGTATTTACACTATAATTTATGTGTTAGGCGAGTCCTGTAGTGAAGGAAGCACGAGGCATGATGGACGTCATGGCACACAGGGTATATATACATATGAATATATGCATCGGCTTCAATATAAATATTGCTCTCTAACTCTGCATTACCTCCCTTGTTTGGTGTGAGGAATTCAGGTGTTGTCTCCCATGTCTTGAAATTTTCAATATTTTTTTTCTGTGAATATTTTATTTGCTTTTGCCAGTTCTTATGAAATATTGTGCCCCAACATTTAAATTTTGTTGGGCATATGGCATTGGTGCTGTTGGTCAGTACATATGTCCATATGTAACGAAAATCTCAGATGTGCTTTTTTTTTTGCAATACTAGTCTTAGTACTTTTATGATTATAATTGCTTTTTTGTGGAATTTCATATTGTGCTCAAGCACTTTACGTATGTAGAAACTTAGCCTTTGGTATATGGCAAATTTTTTTATTTTAAATATGATTTTGGAATTTTAATCTTTTTAGCATTTTCATAAATTTCTTATACTATGAGTTAGGTAATATTTATATTGAGTCTGGGTTGGGAGTACATTATTGGAGGTGTACTGTAAAATCATTGATTTATGTTGAGATTAAATTTCGTGGATTTCGTTGTTCACCTTTAACCACGAAATCAAATTCCCTTGAACAATAACCTTGTATTTATTACCTGAAATGCAAAATCCATAAATTAAAGTCCCATCAACATGGTCTTTTTAACCAAAACCACGAAATTTATCCCATTGAAATTATATGATTTTACAGTATGTATGACTATGTATGACTATGTATATGCGTCATGTTGACATAATGTTGATCTAATCCATTCTCTGTTACTTACAGCATGGTCTGTCTGGTTCCTAACATCTGTCTTCTTGTACTGTGTACTGTTAAACTTTTTTATACATAAATTAAATGCATGGGGTTGCATGAACCAGACTCCAGGGTGTATGAACCTCGTTCCTGTGAGTGCTAGGGAATATGGGTCGGGCATCATGGAGTGTTTCTATATGGAGTATGAGCCAGTTTCCCTGAGTGTAGCTTTGAGTAAAAAGCTGGTCCATAACTCTATGTGCATTTTACGTCTAGCAAATTAAACATCTGTGCTCTTAGTATGTGCTAAAAAGTGAGCTAGGACTTTTGTCCATATTCGATCACTGTGCTTTATCATTAGAGCTGTGATTTGAAGGGGTACAGTTATATGTATATGGCTAAGCCAGATAGTTTAGGGTTCTCAATAAGTTTTAACTTACAGGCTGAAATGCTTAACCAACAGGTCTGATAAGGTCCTAAGTGCAACTATATTCTTAAAATTGTGTATAAATTTCACATCTTCAGCCCACCCAAAATGATTTTTAAGCAGTCAAATTTGCATGTAGCCTGCTGTGATTGAGTACCCTGTGGCGGCTGCTGTATGGGGAAGTCAGTACAAAATGTACTACAATCTCAGCATGGTCATGTCAGCTAACAATCTAATCTCAATGTTGAACTTGTTACTGTGACTTTAACATTTTCTGTATATTTTGTAGCTGACGAAATAAATATAATTACTAATATATTTATTTTAATATTTATTTTATTTCCAAAGATATAGGATTGGGCAACAGGCATAGCCTATTTTTGCACTCTCCCAAGTATTACTAATATAATCTGGGCTGGGATGGTATTTACAAAGAACCTTATAAGTGAAAGCTTTGAATTTTCTTAAAATCTTGATATTTCCTTAAGCATTCTGGAACCAGCTAAACCACAGGGGATTGACACATATTTTTTTTTGTTCACAATAAGTGAGCTTAACAGGAAATTCAAGATTATCAGTATTTTGCACAGTTTCCAAGCATTATATAAAAAGCTACAATAATCACAAAGAAAACATAGGTTTTCTGAGTTTCATGGGAAGTAGTTGCAACTAAATTTTTCAACTTAAGTCAAAATAAGTATTTTCTGTTTTCCGGGAGGCTTTGTGAATACCAGGCATGGGCGTGTTTGTACACCAGTGTCTACTGCTCTTTGTTATAAGTTACTTGTGTTTTTTTATCAATGTTTATATTTGTATCCTAACAATTTCATGTTTCTATATCTGTTGTTTGTCCTGTGATTCAACACGTTTACTGATATCATCATTATTATACATGTGTCAGGGTTTGAATATATCATATTTACGAATACTCATTGCCAATTGACCAGGCGCCAGTGTAATCAAAATGCTCTCTAGCCTTTGTTTGTCAAAAGCTTCAATGCCCAGACATCTACTGATGCAGAGGGTTATGTAGCAAATCCATTGGATTTTGCAAACATGTGCAATTATTACCTAATAGTATGTTATTTAAAACAAAAGTGACATTGTTTAGTTAGTCAACTTTATGCTTGATTTAGCTTCAATTGTTGTGCCCATTGTCTAACTTAATATAGCTTGTGAAAACTCAATAGAACCCCTGTTGGTAGCATCTTAGTATGCGACAGGCTCCTGGCTTATGGTCAATTGTACATTGTATAAGTCAAAATCTGTTGTATATGTTACAGTATCTAGTACATGTATATTGTAATAATATTATTGTATTACCGTGTTTCCTCGATTGAGCGCCCCCCTCTAATTAATGCATCGCCTAGGGGGCGATAATACAAGGTAATACGGTGTATCAAGATTTTAGTGTCAAACTTATGAGAGAATGGTGGTGTAAAATATCTCCCTTAACCTTTACCTGTTGTGCTATACATCATTTAGCATAAGTTTTACCAGTTTTGTTAAACATTGGGCATACATTTACCTGTTATGGTAAACATTGGGCATACATTTTACCAGTTTTGGTAAACATTGGACATAAGTTTTACCTGTTTTGGTAAACATTGGGCATAAGTTTTACCATTTTCATTAACATTGGGCATAAGTTTTACCAGTTTTGTTAAACATTGGGCATAAGTTTCACTGGTTTCGTTTAACATTGGGCATAAGTTTTACCAGCTTCGTTAAACACTGGGCATAAGTTTTACCAGTTTCATTAAACATTGGGCATAAGTTTTACCAGTTTCGTTAAACATTGGGCATAAGTTTTACCATTTTTGTTAACATTGGGCATAAGTTTACCAGTTTTATTAAACATTGGGCATAAGTTTTACCGTTTCATTAAACATTGGGCATAAGTTTTACAGTTTTGTTTCACAGTGAGAATAAGGTTTACCAGTTTTGTTTAACAGCGAGAATAAGTTTTGCTGGTTTAACTTGTAAACAATAGTGAATCAGTTTTACTAGTTTTGAGGAAGGTTGGGCATATATATTATTGTGACTCGTCACATATTCATATATTGATGTTGTATTTACTTCACCCACTAGGCAGGACCAGCAATGACGAGTGCTGTAGAGTCAGTAAGTCTTATCAAGAACATGTATATTGTCCAGCATTGTCCAGCATGCACTTATGCTCTGTCCAGTTTGTCCAGTTATCCAAAACATTATGCACACCATGTGCCAATCTCATTAAAATCAGGTCCTAACATTTGCTCTGTGGCTAAGTGCGCTTGCCGCTGATCTGGCTTCACGGGTTCAAATCCGGATGGAGGCATACATATATGCCTGCCATATTCAGCAGAAAGTTTACTGGCAAATAAAGGCTAAGCTCGTCATGCTCCATTCCTTTAAGCTGTTAGTTCACCTGTAAATCAGTGTAAAATAGTGGAGCATATTATTTGTCTGATTTTAATGGGATTGCCTATGTGCTCAAGTATACACAATAAAAACTAACATTTATATAACAAGGAATAATTTTGAAAATGAATTTTAAATTTTCCAAGATATAATTAAAGTAACCTCCCATCAGAAAGCACAACACACACCATGCAGTTCCTTCCTGGCTTATTATGATAATCTATTATAATCGAAATAGATGTAGGATAATTTAAGTACCCAAGAAACAGGTTTAATATTTCTTGTAACAGAAGTTTTATTTGCAGATTTATAACACAGATTAAAAGCAGTAGCACTTTTATGATTTAGAAAAAATGATAAATTGCAATATTTTATTTCTACTTTATCCTTTACATGCGTTCTGTATACTTGATGCCTTGGTCCCACTGAGATTGTTTTGCCTTGGCGATGTATTCCCGATTTAATAAATGCATCGGGAAAAGGGTCCTCATGGTCTAGGGGAATCTTTGGGTAATCATTAGATATCTTTTTATAACCCTGTTCCCGATGCCATCCGAAGCTAATTGATTTAAATTGGGAGTACATCACTGAGGCCAAAAATGCTCAGTGTTACCAAGGTATGACCACACAATGACAATTCCCCACCCATGCAGTGCTCGTGTAGAATATCATCATGTTGTTTATTGTTGCAGGAATGAAATGTTTTAATTTTTTGTTGCTATTATTTTAATTTTGGTTTTAGCCTAGTAATTATTAGATTTTAGGGGCCATTGGGGCCATATGTTGATTATTGTTCTACATTGTAGTGAGACATGGGTTGTAGATGTTATATACAGGGGTTCCATTAGCTGTTGAATCAGAAGGGTCATTTTGAGACATAAAGACTAAATTTTACCATTTTAGAGACCATCCAAATGACCTTTCAAGTTTTTTGTAAATTTTATTAACAGATATGACCCCTTCTCCCAAGTGAAATGGAACCCCCGTATATACATATGTGTACTTGATATATTGATATTATTTGACAGAAGTGAACGGGAAATAACTTAATAACTTGAATGTACTTGCTTAAATAAATTCACATGCACCTCCAGTTTTCAGCCAATAAAGATGCACCAGTTTCAATTTGCAATATTAATTAATTGAAGAATGTTCACTTGCTTACTTATTCCTCTTTGCCCATGTATGTGCATAGGGCCATCCCAATTGTAGAATATAATGGCATGCAATACTAATTGTCTAGCAACTGAATAATAATCTTGCAAGGGCATAATAAAACAAGCATGACTGTATGGTTACTAAGAGCACAAAGTGCAATATTGAATGTACATGTATGTATTCTCACAATATTTTGAGCCCTTGCTATAGTTGAAAAGTTGGGGCAGGATTTTTACTAATTGTTATAACAATATACATTGTATCGGTAGGACTAACAATGAAGATGTTCTCGTTAGAACTTTTGTACAAATTTATTATTGTAATACATTCTTAGTGATTGATGTCATTATTCCCCCCCCCCCCGGGCTACATCAGTCTGCGATATGAGGATTCAAAACTACTTGCCTGAATCAGCTCAAGTGAATACTTTTCTTTAATAGGCTCTTTGCATAATAAGTGCAAAAGCAACTAGCCTGAGTCAACAATTACATATTAAGTGCTATTTTGCTGACTGCTACATGTTATCATACCAACATCCAATGAAATACAAGTCATATTTTTTGTTTGTCCCAAAATTTGTAGTGTTTAATAAAAATTGTAAAGAATTTAGACTATATTTATGTGAGTAACTTGTATATTTCTGTGCGTGCTTTAATAAGTGATACCCAAGTAATCTGTTATACTTATTTCTGTTCATCCCTATATCGATGTAAACTTATGTATAATGATATATTTATTTGTACCCTACCCATCCAGTTTGTTGTATGTTAGTGAACAATAAGTTATTTGAAACCTGTCAGTGTAAAAATTCATTCAAACTAATTTATATAATGAACTTGAGGTGCTGTGCCCACCTTCATTAAGTCTAATATTAAAACAGTATTGAAACTTGATTTTGCTGGCTTAGACTAGTACTACCTTATAAGACTGATAAATATTCAAAATCAACACTAGGAAGCACTTCTTATGAGTCTATTTTCATGAAATAAGAACTGGTGATGAAGTTGTAACAGTTTGCTTTACCATAGGTTAAGAGTAATTTATGGTCATTTTTTGTCAAAATATTGATTTTGTACTTATGACCTTCTCATTCTAAGCCAGCGATTGGTTCATGCTAGCTTGATTCAACACAGTAAGCAAATTGATTTACAGCAATTGCAAGAAGGCATACATGTTGAACTATAGATATTGTATGGTAACGTGTCTAGAGTATCATGTGTTTTGCACTTCAACTAAAATGAATCTTTATATTCCAGGTAAAAACTCAAGGAAAGAAAGCATATTCAAAGGCACAGAAAAAGATAAATGACTTAAAGAAGGTAGGTTTCCATGGTTACAATGTTAACTTACCATTTTTTGGCTTTTTAAGCTAAAAGAAATTTAGTTGCGTATTTTTCCCCATATATCAATTCTGCTGCAGGTTTCCTTTTTTTTCTTCAAACAAGTGGCATAATTATTTTATAAATTATTGTAATTTGTTGTATTAAATATTGGCATACTTTTGTTGTAGAATTTGAAATGTATTTTAATATATTTTATTATTTTGTTACTATGGAGATTTGGTTGCTTTAGGATCAATATTGATATACCAATATTATTTATTATTTTAACCCTTTACTCCATCAAAATAATGAAACCCCTGCATTCAACTGCATTAAATCTAACCCTTAAAACTTGGCTACATGTACTAGTATATCATTATATTATGCTTCATGACTGAATGCTATTATAAAGGCATGCTCTAATTTGCAATGAAAGCATGCTAAGATACACGAGGGCATGAAAATATTTAACAAGGAGGGGTTTTGAATGTGTTTTGATTTTATATCTAAAAATTATCTAGTAACTAAAGTTTTTATTTTGCATGTGAGATTTAATGTACCATATGCAAACATGTGGATTTTGTATAATAGTGTTTACATATTTTATCTCTTAGAATCAGTATGACCTACTTGATGAGGTAACAACACCCATCATCAATGTCACCATCTTGTCATCTAAGTGCTTTCTTTCTGCTTTCTCAACATCAGGGGTGTCAATTTTCCTGATTTATCCACAATTCTGGATTTATTATTCCTAAAAGAACAATGAATTTTGATCAAATTAGAAGTTATTTGATGAAAATATCTTAAGAAATGGCAAAATTGTGGTAAATTTAATCTGTTCTGAAGGACTTCTTTAGGATTTGTGTATGGAAATATTATTGAAGGCCTCTATTTTGGCAAAAATGGTTAGTGGCATTCAATTTTCCTGATTTTGAATTTGGCCGTGTTGACACCCCTACAACATATTACTGCAAGATATTACACAGATTCAATCACACAGAATCAAAACAATGAGAGCAATTTGTTACCTGGGCGACAGTTTGGACAGTATTCATCTGGCATATTGATATAGGCAGGGTTTGTTGGGGGAGGCGGGGTCTGTGTGTTGGGGTGGGGGGAGTCTAGGTCTGTTCTGTCTGTCAAGGGAGGTGGTGCCTGTTTTCGAGGCAGGATCTGTTTAGGGACAAAGGGCTTGGTGTGGGGACAACACATTCTTCATTTCTATGCTTTTGTTTTTGTGCTATTATGTTGTGATTGACCCTAAACTTTGTTTAGTGATTTTTGGTATTGTGTTGATCAGTTTTACATCAAAATATTACAGACATCTTCCCAGGACCACATACACAGCTACACAGCTAGCTGAGCTGTCTAATTCGCCTAATACTGTGTGCATATTTCAACTGGTCAAAAGGTTTAGTGTGCAAAAATAAATAAGATCCACACTTTTCATGTTGATGGTCTTAGTGGTGGTTTGACTAGTTAAACATGTATTTATTCGGCTTCCTGTTAAAATGCTCCTTGCTTTCTGGATAATAATACCTATACTTTGTGTATACATGTATAATGCTACAGTCAGAATATTATAATTATATGCTTTATTGCAGTGTTCAATCTAGCTCATAATGACAGGGGGCCAATCGGGCCCTTAGATTATGCAAAAGGGGGCCATTTTGGTAAAATAAGGGCCCTTGAAATATTAACAAAACATTCCTTGCTGTATTCATAATGCATGAAAATTATAAAATAATTCCTGTTTTGAAAAGCCCTGTTCAAAATGTTAAGCTGCATGTAGCCTCAATGATTTTATTTAAATTTTATATTAAACTCACAAAAATATGCCATTAGTTTTGTTAATTCTGTCAAATGACTGGCAATATCTTTGAGTCAAAGAGGATGAAACATAACTATTGAATTTGTATGGAAAATTTCTTATAATTGTCAATATTAAAGCTGCCTTGATCAAGTAATTTGTGGGAAATTGTGCCAAATTGTGAACAGGTGAAAGTGAAACATTGCACTTTGCAGGTCCGACGTCGGTGTTAAACAAAAAGTATTCAGTGAAATAACTGACATCAATTGAAACACATTTGAGTTGCTTGTGTTTTTCTTTCAAAATCATTTTTATTTCTTTTATACTTTAACCAATATCGTTATAAAATGACTTGAAAAGTTTCAATCATGCTTCAATGACCGGCGGCTGACATCTTCTCCATATTGAAGGTTACTGAATGAACTCCAAAGGATTAAAAAGTAACGAAAAGATAATGTAGCAAAAAGACCCAATATTTTCAGAGTGCGCCTACGTGACCCACGGCAACATCTTAAGTGCGCCATTTCAACTTTTAGGGGGTCAATGGCGCAGCCTAGATTGAACACTGTTATTGATGGCATTTATAACTTCGATATAAACTCTGTTGATATAATCTTTGTATTTTGTATTAATTGCATTGTATTATGCAAAAAACGTTTTGGTACTCTCTGAGTGCTTAACTTGAAACTCACAATCAAGACTTAAGAGAAAGTCGAAAATTTTAGTAGTGGTTGAACATCCAATTTTCAGACTTAAATAATTCAAAAATACCAAACAGTGCAGAAATACTGGCGATTGTCCTAAGATTTTCTTGAAAAATACCTGGGGATTGTTCTTGGAAAATGCAGATTTCTTGTAGCTGTTTAGATATCCAAAACTAGTGCAGAAATACTGGCGATTGTCCTGAGATTTTCTTGAGAAATTCCTGGGAATTGTCCTTGGAAGTCTTGAATTGACCACTCATTATAGATAGAAGACTTGCATGGTCACATTTCCTGCACAGGATGCCACAGTTATACACTCACACAAAACACAGAATTTTGATAGGGTTAGCCAAATCATGAACTCTCAAGCTTTCAAGTTCTTACCCCCACCCTCCCCAAATTATTTTACTTTTCATGAGTGTTTGTTTTATATTTTGTTTGTGCATCTCTCTAGTAGATCGATCCTGTTTGCAGCCACACATTTTTTCCACTGATAACTGTGTCATTAATAAAGAATAAAGAATTTACAGAAATGTGTATAATAATGTTTACTGCTTGTTTTTATGCCCGGCGCATCGGTGCAGGGTCCCTGAATGCAGGAGGCACATAGTCATTGTCCTGTGCATTTGTCTGTTAGTTTGTCCGAAAAGGTTAACCAAAACTTTCAAGTTGTTTCAACTCTATATTTCTGAAATCCATCAAGACCTTGCTTTCAAACTTGACATACTTGGTTATCATAAGACCTTGTTTCAAACTTGACATACTTGGTTATCATCATAAACATATTAAAATTGCTATTGCCATGAAACAATATCCAGCTTTTATACTGAATTAATATGGCTGGATAGACTTTGCTATTTTTATGGAACAGGCTGCCATCTGGGCAAAAAATGTTATTGAAAGCAATCTTATTAAGTTCGAGTCTTTATTTAGACTATTTATCAATGATACAGTTACCTGTTGTGTGATGTGCATGATGAGATGAGATATATGAATTTTGTTATGTTATATTACCATTTACTTTGTTTGCACGATTTGTGTTGTGTTTATTTTATGTTTTTACCCACAATGCAATTTTGCAGGATGATGACGGTACGCCAAAGCAACAAAAGCCCATTCGCTCAAGTTCAAAAACAAAATCTTTCCATAAAGAAATATCACATGGTGGTATAATAAAGGACCGCCCCTCGACCATAGTTGGTACCCCGTTAAAGGCACACAGAGTGAGTACTGTAGGAAACCAGTTGTCTGTCTGTTAGCAAGCTGATAAAATTTAAGTTGATTTTAAAGTAGAAAATTTCCCGTAGTTTTGATGTAGCATTTAGTTTATTACCTTACTATGATTTGGTGCCCACCATATCTGCTACTTGTCTTTCTGTTTGAAGAACAATGAACCTACCTGGTACAGGGGGATTTGATCCCTATCAATGGTTTGTTTCCCAGTACATGTTACTAGCATCTTAAAATATACCTGCAATTGAATCATGGTATGAATCGTGTTACATTGCTTTTCAGTTCCGTCAGAGGATTGTTCTATTTTCATATGGCTCTGACAGAATTGAAGACCGACGTAACACTCTGACGGAACTCAGGATACATGACATTTGAGTTCCGACCGAGTGTTACATCAGTTTCGAGTTCCGTCAGAGCTATATAAAAACAGAACAATTCTCTGACGGAACTGAGAAACACGATTCATACCGTGTGAATTAGAGCTGAAACAAAGATAGCATGCCAGCCAAACCGATAAAGTCACATGCCTCAAGGGGGAAAATCTATGTTTAAACGCATGATTGTGTTTGTTTTGAATGTTGGTGGTATTGTATGTACAAATATTTGTGTGTGATGACGGTGTAAATGAATGAGATTCTAGGTGTCCATTGCCTAAACAAAGTTCTACTTTAGGCAACAGACACCTGGGGCCTTATTCACCAACGTTGTAGGTCTAAAATTCAGACTTAGACTTAAAATTGTCATTATTCATAATCTCTGCCATTTCTTTGAAATTAGATTTAACTAAGGATGGCAACGGATATCCGGATATCCGGATATTCGTATCGCGTTCCGAGTATCCGAATAGTAAATTGGGATCCGAATATCCGTTATAAAATTCAATAAAAATGTTTTCTCATAACTTTACGACGAAAACAACCGATTGACACCTAGAACAATAGAATACATTTGATGTTGGTGACACATTGTTTATTGGGGGTCTGTTTATTTCTTTTACACAGGGTCTCCATTAGATTTGCTTTTGCGTGATAATCACTGCGGTGTATCTTAAAGTCTGTTTTTGCCGGACAATTATCAGATTATAGGTGTTTGTTAGTAATTATCCCGATTTTAACAAGTTGTCTACTCAATAAGTAATTAAATAAGACCAGTTTCGATTAATTGCGCGGGTCCACGAAAGGTGCTAATGGTGATTAAAGGGGTAACGAATTTGGTATTTGTCTTATGTAGCCGTATGTTACAAACATTCTTTTCTCATTGGCAGCTAATTAAAATCAAGCTAAGCTTTGAAGTTTTGGTTAATCTGAACGTAACTGTCGGCAAATAACTTACAATTAATATGCGTCGACGTTTACCCTGCAACGCCCATTTCTAATTAAATATTACTCAAAGTGTATCAAGACTATCGATTGGTTATGATTGGAAATAACAACTTAAAATGCACAATTATGTTATCAGTTATTTATTCAATTTTATGTTTGATGCAGAAAGTAAAAATGAACATAAAAAAATGCATCAGGAACCCAATTAGTTCCACGTGTATATCGTCACGGGAGATCACTGTGTAGCAGCTTGTCAAAACGAAAGTAGAAATACTTCAGATAAAGTTACGTCCCTTCATATCAAACAGTCACACTCACGGTAAACACAAAATGTTAACAACTTACAGGTTTCTTAAGATAAATATTTGGACTCGTAGGTATGGATGTAACAATAGCAGAATATCCGCATTGATGCATTTAATGTAAGTCTGTCTGGTACACAAAGACGATGGTGGTCGCGAAATTATGTTACATTGTCGCATAGCATTAGCTTTATTCCAACACGATTTTAACAACATTCAATTTGATACGGATATCCGGATACCAATTTTGGTATTCGTTGCCATCCTTAGATTTAACCATGCGAAATTTTGTCTGACTATTTGTTGTTGCCCACTGAACATGTATACCGATTTATATCAAAATCCTTACACTTATAACAACTTGAGAGCGAATAGAACATTTGACAATGTTAAGTGTAAGTCTAAGTTTTAGACTTACAACGTTGGTGAATAAGGCCCCAGGTATGTAAAAGGCATGATAACGGGAAGACTTACAAGTCTGAAATCAACTCAAACAACATATAGGCATGGGGAGAAGCCATAGGCTCTCTGTACAATTTTATGGTCCGGCCAAAAAATACTCCAAACCCTAGTATAATTTTTGTTGGACACTAAAACCTTGCCAAAGTTGATGATGGAAGCTACCTATAACAAAATGACATGCATATAACTAACTGCTCATGCTATATAACTATGAATGCTTCTAACAATGAATGTCCAAATTGAATGTACAATTTGTATATAAATATTAAACCAGTTCTTATATCAGCTGCTAATTGTAAAACTTTAATGCAGATTTTCATTGTTTTATTTCATTTGTGTTGTTGTTGATTTATACTTCTGTTGCGTGATTCAAGGTTCATCCATATTGAAGCATTTTGCGCAGCATGCATTGTTTATGCCTGAGTTCTTTGTTGGAGCCTGATCCGTGTCCAAGTATACTCAAACCACAGTCAATCTGTATGGTAGACAAATAAAAGACTTATCATGAATCCGTGGTTAAAGTGAGAACTGTGGATTTCCAAATTCTGAACTGTGAAATTTCAAAGTCTGAACTTGAAACCGTGTTCTGTTGAATGACGCATGAGTTTGAGATTTTTTTGGTTGCATTATAAAACCATTAATTGTTTCATAAAATTATGTGAGAAAATTTATGAAATTATTTATGATTAAATATGTTTTGTTTTACAGCCGCCACGCCCAGGGACGTATTCTCCCAATAGGCCTCAGATTGTTGTTAAACAGCCGTCCATAGACAGGTAAGGCCAAGATAACGATTGTAAGTTTATGATTTTTTGTCCAAAAAAGTATACTCTAAACAAGACTATAATATTTTTTGCCGGACCCTAAAAATAAGTTATTTAGCTGTAATTATGCCCCCCATCTTTGATAAGGGGTATATTGCTTTACTTATGTCAGTACGTCGGTCGGTTGGTAGCCCATTTGGTTTCCCTTCAATCATTCGAGAACACTAGGATCTCCGAACTTAACATGGAGGTTGGTCACCAATAGTAGATGACCCATATAGATTTAGATCAGTAGATCAAAGGTCAAGATCACTGTGACCTTTACCATTATTTTGAGACCAAATGATTTCTGTTCTATAACTAAAAAACGCTTTGCCCTAGGATCGTCAAACTTTACATAGAGGTTGGTCAGCAACATAAGATGAGATGACCCCTATTAATTTTGAGGCCAGTAGGTAAAGGGTCAAAGTTACTGTGACCTGTACCATTTTCTATTATTAATATCTTTTGTTTACTATTTAGCTGCCATGGGGCATACATGTTTTATCAACATCTCTAGTCTTTTGTGCATTGATAATAGTTGATATCCGGAACTCTGTACAGGGTGGTTTTCCCCTTGATTTACATGTAGGTACAAACAAATCTGGCCTAGTTAGACTGGTTTTGTATTCATATGTAAACACAACTGACCCCCTCTCTATTGTCCAGATATGAATATTCAAGACTCAAAAGGATTATAACGGTAAAACTTTATTTGTACCTACAGATTAGTGGAGATCTGGAGTAGGTCTATTGCTTAGCATTCAGGATTTTCAAACTGTCTCACTTTTACCCATGTATTAACCTCTACAATTACAGAGCCAGTAGATCACTGCCTATGTTAGATGGTGATAAACGTGCGAGTACACGTGTTAGCGCAGATGATAGTGATCTCATGTATTCACGTGTTAGTATGACATTGATGGAAGACCCGGATATACAGAACGCCATATTTAAATCTGCCAGTGCTGAAAATCTACCCAAAGTTAACCCAGCATTACAGGTTGGTATTTAAATGAAATTTCTTTGATTATTTTTTTATGCCCCTGCATCCACTGATGCAGGAGGCATATAGTGTTGCACCTGTTCGTTTATTGTGTATGGGTGGGTGGCAAACATGTTTCTAAATAAACTGAATCTGATATGTCCATACATTTGATTGTCCATCCGTTACAAGATACTGAAAATCTTAAGTCCATCAAAGCATTGCTTTCAAACTCGGCATACTTGTTTACCATCATAAACACAATACTGATAACACTCAAACATTTCAATAGAATATTGGCCCCTGAATGACTTAGCTATTTGATATGTACAAGGCTTTCACCAGGGCATAAGCACTTACTGTTCAAATGCAGCCTTTTTTCATCTACAATATGCAAACTATGTCTCTGACATAGTGGGGGGAGTCATTTTGATATTGTGCTGAATGTAATGGATGTCCTGCATGCTGTCTGTATAATACCGGTACATGTTATTACACTATCCAGAGAGATGTTCTAGCTTTGTATCCCTGTAATCCAAGTTGATATTTTTTGACTCATCTAAAATTCTAAACTGTGTCTTGATGCTTAGGCTGTTCAACTAGCTTCTGATCAGTGGTTTGATTCCTGGCAGCGGCATGCCATAATCGATAAAATAGGTATTGTTGGTTTGACGTTGATAATTGTCAGGAATTTGGGTCAGTGGAGTTATGACCCTTTTTAGGAGACATACCTCTTTGTGTCAAAAACGCTTCTAGTTTAGGGGTATATTGAGTAAAGGATTAAATACTATGCACACATGATGTCATACAGTTATCTATAGTTAAATGATAATGGTTATAAAAATAAGCGTGTCTGTTTGGTAAACCGTCATACAGTAATCTATAATGTGTATGTGGCATGCTATAAGAGTGATCCATGTTGTGTTTGTTACAGTTTAACTTACGAAGGTAGTTATATTCTAATTATTTGTCTGCTTTATTTAACATTGCTCATTATTTGTGTTTTACCCCAGCATGACTGAACAGCTTGAGAATTCAATGCAAATTGTAGCTTACTTCAACACTCAAATCTGATTGGACGGTGCTTTCTTTATTTCTGTTCCTTCAAAAGTCTTAAATGTAAGGTGTTATTTTGGGTTCCTTCTAAAGTCTGACTTGTAAGGTCTCATGTGGGTTCCTTCTAAAGCCTAAAATGCAAGGTCTCATTAATTTTGGGTTCCTTTTGAAGCCTAAAATGTAAGATGTCCTTTTGGTTCCTTCAAAAGCTTAAATTGTAAGGTGTCTTTTGGGTTCCTTCTGAAGTCTAAAATGTAAGGTGTCTTTTAGGTTCCTTCTGAATTCTAAAATGTAAGGTGTCTTTTGAGTTCCTTCTGAATTCTAAAATGTAACTAAAATCTAAGGTGTCTTTTGGGTTCCTTCTGAATTCTAAAATGTAAGGCGTCTTTTGGGTTCCTTCTGAAGTCTGAAATGTTAGGTGTCATTTACTTCTAAAGCCTGAATTATAAGGTGTCATTTTGGTTCCTTCAAAAGCTTCAAATGTGTGGTCTCATTTGGGTTTCTTCTAAACCCTAAAATGTAAGATGTCTTTAAGGTTCCTTCTAAAGACTAAAATGTAAGGCGTCATTTGGGTTCCTTCAAAGGTCAACTATGAGAGGGGATTTTAGCTACACTTTAAAAAAAATAAGGGCAGCTATTTCAATCAACCAAGTGTCACAGCTCTTGTCGGTTCCTTTAGTATTACTGATACCTGGATGGTTCATAGAGTAGAATGGGTAATAAAGGTTTTAGTTATTTAACATTCATGCTGTCCTACTATGAGTTGCATCACACTTTAAATATGTATCTGTTCTTGTATTACTCTCTATATTTATGTACTGAAATCTCTGGTAATGATGGTTTCTCATTTAGTGTCTTGCCTACAATTATATTTCCCACTTTGTGGTTACAGATTTCTTATGGTCATTCGGGATATTTTATTATGCCCCCGTATCGATAGATCGGGAGGCATATAGTAATTCACCTGTCCGTCCGTCCGTCCGTCCGTACGAATGCACCGGTAGTTGTGGGGTGTGGAACAATAGGCTATTTTAAGATTCCATTCATTCCGTCACTTGTGGGGTGCAAAATGCTACTTGTGGGTTGCAACCAAACAAAAGAAAGAACAAAAGAAAACCCCACAAATACCGTCTCATGAGTACGTCCGTCTGTCCGTACGAATGCACCGGTAGTTGTGGGGTGTGGAACAATAGGCTATTTTAAGATTCCATTCATTCCGTCACTTGTGGGGTGCAAAATGCTACTTGTGGGTTGCAACCAAACAAAAGAAAGAACAAAAGAAAACCCCACAAATACCGTCTCATGAGTACGTCCGTCCGGCCAGGTTAACCCAAATTGACCGTTTCTTCTAGCATTAAAATGGCTTGCTACAAAGTTTTCAAACTTGCATGGATGTTGTATATGACCACTCTCCACGCGCCTGTATCACCTGACTCCATTTTGACCTTCAACTTGACCTAATTTTGGACTTAGACTTATTGAAAGGTAAAATTCTTGGTTAACCCAAATTGACCGTTTCTTCTAGCATTAAAATGACTTGCTACAAAGCTTTCATACTTGCATGGATGTTGTATATGACCACTCTCCACACGCCTGTATCACCTGACTCCATTTTGACATTCACCTTGACCTAATTTTGGACTTAGACTTATCTCCACTTTAGTATTTTTACAATAAAATTTTGTCTGGAGCGTATCTTCAAAACTATTTAACGTATTGACTTGAAACTTGAAATATAAATAGATGGCAACTTGGAGAAGTGCATTGACAAAGAACCATAACTCTGTCTGTCCTAAATTTTGAATTATCTCCCCTTTAGTGTTTTTTTATAGTCAAATTTTGCTCTGAGTATATCTTCAAAACTATTTAACATATTGACTTGAAACTTGGAATATAAATAGATGGCAACTTGGAGAAGTGCAATGACCAAGAACCATAACTCTGTCTGTCTTAAATTTTGAATTATCTCCCCTTTAGTATTTTCAGAATCAAATTTTGACAGGAGTGTATCTTCAAAAGTGTTTAAGATATTGACTTGAAACTTGGTATATGAATAGATGGCAACTTGGAGAAGTGCAGTGACAAAGAACCATAACATCTGTATCACCAGATCACACATGAAGTCGATCAAGGCACTGCTTTCAAATGTGGCATTACTCGTTTACCATCATAAGCCCCTTATAGTTCAAAGCCATGTAACACTATCAAACATTTTAACTGAATAATGGCCCCTGATTGTCTTAGCTTTTTATGGACATGGCTTCCACGGGGGCATATGC
The DNA here is from genome assembly GCA_963678985.1 of Spisula subtruncata. Taxonomy (NCBI): domain Eukaryota; kingdom Metazoa; phylum Mollusca; class Bivalvia; order Venerida; family Mactridae; genus Spisula; species Spisula subtruncata. Next base: position 11,363,098 of record OY787673.1, on the reverse strand, counting down.
GTTTATTGAACGCAGTCTTGTTCAAACCTTGTTTTATGAACCTACCAATTTTCTTTGTTTTTAAAGTTTTTAAAAAGAAAATCTTATAAAATTTTCCAAGTTGACATGATATGACACATTGTGTCAAATTTGTCCACTTGTTTAAACTACAGTAGTATGTATTGACCACTCATGCTAAATCCTCTATAAAATTCCACTTGTTTAGAATTAATAAAAAGGAAAGATGAATAAAGAAATCTTAAAAATGTTATAACTTTTACTTCATGCCAAATTGCTTGTTGATGCAAATAGTTTTGTTTCAAAGGGAACACATGAACAGTTGATAGCAATCAGAATAATTATAGTCGATGACAACCTCTGCAATTGTCCATGGAATAGAAACCAATGTTATGCTCCTTGGCAAACAGTGCAAAAGTCCATGGAAACCACAGCATTATTCCTTGGGAACCAGGGTTATTGTCCATGGCAACGAGTACTAATTATTTTCTCCCTGTTATTTTGCATAATTGTGTAATGCCATAGTCCATGGCAACACGTCAGAGTAATTGCAATGTCCAGGGAAACGAAGTCCATGGCTATCACAACATTTATCCATGGCGATCAGTGTTGTTGTCCATGTTATTTTGCTTGTTTTACAATAAATCCTTATATATTTGCAGATGAGTGATAGTAGTGGTACCATAACATCTACTTCATCGTTTGAGAATGACGGGGAACCGGACAGAATAGATGGAGGATATAGAGTAAAGGGAGATAAATCTGCTTTAGTTTATTCTGCTTTGTTGGAAGATGATGATAGTGGCATAGTGATGAGAACTAGTTCACACACATCGCTAGATCAATATAAAGGGGACACAACTCATTCTTATAATGTCGATAAAGTTGACAGTAAATTACCTGCCCCTAAACCGTTACCAAGGAAAAGCGGAAGTCCGAATGTTGGCAATGTTGAAGATCATTTGATACGATCTCGAGAGAGACCTCAGCCCGCCCCTAGGAAACATTCATTTGGATCAAGTGGACCCAAAGCTAGTGGAGATGGGGACATGTTAATTGACTTCGGTGCCAAGACGCCGGAAAATGACATTTCTGATTTATCTGATGATTTTAGTGGATTGAATTCTTCGGGTGATTATGTGTTGCTACGGGAACCAAAATCTTATAAATCTAATGATACTGCTGCTGAAAATCGAAGAATTAGTATAACAAGAACGCCAGCTTTAAAACTAGGTCAAGACGAGACTCCGAAAAGGCCGAGTATACGTCGTGAGAGATCTCCAATAACTCCTGAAGAAGAACAGAAAACTCCTGGAACAGTAGTTGACTTTGACCCCTTATTTACCACTCCCTCTCCCTCAGTGACTCAAAATAGTATAACCAGTGATAGACAACTTCGTAACCATGACGATAGTGATTCTTTACTCAAAGATTGGAATATTGGTGGATTGGTAGCACTGGGTCAAACTCCAAAACAAAATTTAAATCAGACAAATTATGGATACCCTGCGCCAACTCCCCCACCACGACAGCCGATCAATTCTGGAATGCCACGTTATTATACACCTCAACCGTACAAGTCTGATACACAGACTGTGTCTAGTGCTATTGGATTCCAAAATCCATTGTCACAGTCTGTTCAAGCTCCGAATGTAGCCCCAAGACCCAAAACTAGACAAAATATGGGTGGGGCACAGTCTGGTGTGAAATCTTGCCTCTTTCCTTCACAAACTTCCACGGCAATGTCGGGAAACCAGTCTGATCCGTTTGCTGATTTATTGGGTATGAAGAAGCCTGAAAATAACACATCAGCGAACCAGTCGTCTTCAAATTGGGAGACCTTTAATTGAAAGTATGTCTCAATGTCTTAGTATGGGCACTGGCCCCTAATTTTATTGATTAAATTAAATTTTCTTACCAATGATATCTTTAAGATAATTCTAAATCATTATTTTTTTTATTGAAATTTGAATATTTTCATGTAATTAAATGATTAATTCTGCTTATTAGGTAATCAAGTAGTTAATCATGTAATAAGCCAATCTATTTTTAAAACTTTTTTGGATATACAGTACAACCTCTTCAGAGTAGCTCTCCATAAAGCAGCAACACCTCTGTAACAACACCTTTCAAAATTCCATAATTTGATATTTACTATAAGTATAACCTCTGTAGAGCAACCACCTTTAAACATGATTGCCAACATTTGCAGGTCCCAGAGGGTGTTGAACCACAGTGGTTATACTGTACTTTTTTAGTGTCATTGCTCTAGTATTGGATCAATACACTCTTTCTGCCTTTCTTGTCAGCTTTATAATCATGTTTGAACTAAGGTCTGTAATTTTGATTGATGCTCAAGGTGGCAAAAGTGTTTGCAATTTGATTTTTGAAAAAAAATGCTGTGTATCACTATATTTTCACTGTGAAATTCCATTTCCAAATATCTTTCCTACATGCGAAAAATGTACGGCGGTGAATATCAAATAATATGTAAAAAACTTATTAGAACATTTTACATTTTGATGTCATTTTCGGGTGAAACTGTATTTTGTTATGTGACCAGTTCAATAGTGAATATTCTTCAAGTTTTGTTTAGAAAACATGTGTTCTGGACATGTTTCCAGAGCGACTCATTGTGTTCTCACATACTTTTGTCTGGTCATAAATTGTGTTATTTAAATAATTGCTAATAGATGGACAGGTATTGTTAAATTATTTGATAAATTGACAGTTGTTGTTAAACTATTTACTAAATTGCTTATAATTGTTGAAAATTATTTAATAAAACGACAGAAGTTGTTAAATTATTTAATAAATTGACAGTTATTAGTAAATTATTTAATAATTTGACAGTTAATAGTAAATTATTTAATAAATTGACAGTAGTTGTTAAATTATTAAATAAATTGACAGTTTTTGTTAAATTATTTGATAAATTGACAGTTATTGTTAAATTATTCCATGAATTTCGAACTATACTCACACAATACATGTTTTTGCCATGTGTTTAGTTTTGATGCCATTTTGATGGGGTTGATCGTAATTATTTCTGAGGAACAATGTAACGACGTTTTACCGACAGATCAATGCATTTTGTGATAGGAGGAGGTGTGCAATATTTCCTTATCTCTATTTGTGTACTATTTGTGTATATATTATAAATATAACCTTCATGTTAGAAGATGACTCCTATTAATTTTGAGGTCAGTAGATCAAAGTTCAAGGTCATTGTGACCTTTTACCTTTTCCAACTATTGGGCTGCCATGGGGGCAATGTTTTACAAACATCTCTTGGTATATATGTTATTAGTTGTTTATGGGTTTGTATGAGTGCGTAATAAAACGACTATAAGTTTAACACTTTGCTTAGGGGTATTCAGGGGTCCTTTAAAGCCTTTCACACATGTTTGTGCTACATTCAAGCTTCTGTGGTTGGTTGATTGACCTTTTGGGTATGGAGGTTTGTCATGACCGGCAGATGTCTGTAGATCAAAGGTCAAGGTCATTGGAGGACAACGTCATTTGAGAAGGAACTTTGGTGATCTACAAGTTTTTGTTTTATGTTGAATTATTTTTATAATTGAATACATTTTGATATATGAACAGACATAATATGTAACATCTGTGATTCTTTGTTACACGTTAGAAAGATTTATATTGAAAGTAAATAATTTACCAGTATTTGCTGTCACACATTCCAAGGTTGTTTCATAGTGGTATTCAAATTGATCGTACTTGACTTAAGGATAAAAGCAACCAATTAGATCGCACCATATTAAACACTTTGTTCGAAATTGTAACCCGTGGGTGGTTTTTGATATTGATCTTACTTGACTTAAGGATAAGAACACCCAATCAGATCACACCATATTTAACTCTTGGTCAGTAACAGTTGAAATGATTGGTTATCCTTATTCTCCAATTCAATACTATCAATATCCAATACCATCCCTTATTAGAACATAAATACTAGCTGATATGTTCATTGTTCAATTCTTTAAACTTTACCAGTGGAAGTTGAAATGTCATAGATGATTGATAGGGCTGTGACGGTATACCTTGGTATGCTGTCGAAATTCATCTAAAAGTAGTTGATAGGCACATAACAATGGCTGTTATAAAATCAACACATTCATTGTGACTTAAAACATGAAGTTTTTAAGCTGCTGTTAGAGAATATTGCATCATACTGAAATATACCGAACTGTTAAAAAAATTAATGGTACATATCATACCGTGAGGTGAGCCTACCGTTACACCCCTAGTGGTTGAATGGCTGAAAATAGCCCTTGCAAATTGGTAACTTAAATTAACTTGCTTCCATTTAACTTCACAATCTCGTTAAAATCAGACTCCTATGTTTCACTACTTAAAGCTGATAAAAGAAATGGAGTCAAAATTAGGAATTGGTTTGAATGTGATTTTATATTCCACGGCTGTATATAGTTGTAGTGTAATTTTATTGACCTGTCAAAATAAACATAATTACAGGGTAACCACCCATATATTAGCAGTTTTAATTTTTTTGGATGAGTCCCTAATGCACAAAATTTGCTTGGAATGCATACAATTTGGAAATACTTAATGTAGTGAAATTCTTAGATTTTTTAAAAGTTCAGTGGAAAAGGACTCATAGTTTTCAAGCAAAACTGAAACACAATTTACCATCCTCTTCCTTTCTTGAAGTAGTTTGTCTATACTGTGAAAATTCCTTGACATTACCCTGGTATGTAGTTTTGACAAGTTAATAAAACTGCACTTTATGTGCCTGTTTGTCCATAATGCATTCCAAAATACATCAAGCACAGAAAACAGAATTAATACATACCACAATTACGTATCACAATGCCCAACACACAACTTAATTACTAAATGAAATGAAATCACTGAAAGTTTCAGCTGTCAAAAATACGAAAATTTCAAGTCCCAGCTATGAAAGAGCTAAATTATCTTTGTTTGTAAACAAGCTTAAAAGTATTGTCACGGGTAATTGAATCATTGATAAAAATAATTGTGAATAGAAAAATATATTTTTTTTCAATTTTAATCTTTATTCTAACATAGCACGTGTAAATTGCCTTCTTTGCATATATTAAACCAACCATTTTTATTTGGCGATATAACACAGCTGATTGATGATGTCACGTTTGACATTGTATAGTATGACAAATAACGTAATGTTCCCAGGAAAGAATTTAGTTCCATGTCAATCTATCTCATTGTGCTATAAATTGCAGAGTATTGGTAATGTATTTTCGAAATAATGATTTCTTAATCAATGATACAGTTATCTGTGAGAATAATTCTATCACCTTGTGAATCATATGTTACTGTACTATGTTAAAAATGATTATTATGTTTATGTTTGATTGTATGGTTTACAATGTTAATCATCGTCGGATACCCACTCGAGATGTACGGAGCGGAGCGGAGGCAACGACTGTGGGTATCCGACGATGAATGTTAATATATTGCTAGCTTAGAATGAGAAGGTAACTGGTTGAACACTAAGTACAAAATCAATTTTTTTGAGAAAACAAGAAAAAAGGGTCCGAAATTTACTCTTTACTAATGAAAAAAAAAGCTTTTACAACTTTATGTTGGTCAACATGACAAGTTTCGGTTTTTATGTAAATAGGCTCATAAGAAGCGCCATCTGATGCAGATTTCAAATATGTACATTATGTATCAGTCTTATAAGGTTGTAAATATTAGTTACAAGCTTCTCATTCTAAGCCAGTGAAATCTACTATGTTAATATTACGTTCATGTTTGTATGGTTGACAACGTATTCGTATATTTATGATCACATGGAGATTTTTATCTTATTATTGATGAATAAATCTTATTCAATGCTTATTTCATTGTTTACTTATCTCACTTTGATCTGATCCCCATGACCCCTCCTGACTCAACTTGACCCCAAATGCTGGACTCCACAACTTGGCCCCATCTGCTGGACTCTTATGCTAGAATCTTATCAGTTTTAACTCCACTGCTGTACCCAGTTTAAAATTTAAAACAGCATCTGCATAAGCAACGTGTACAGCAAGGGCTCTAAAAGTAGCCCTCCAAATAATTTGATGGGTATATTTGTTTAACCCATTTCAGAACCAACTTCCATAACAATTGCATCTCGACAACCCACTCTTCATAGTATCCATATGTCAGTAACCATAATAATGTCTTTCCATAACAAACACCTAAACAGAAACTCTCAAGAGCAATAACCAAGCAATCACCCTTTATGTAGCACCCACATTTCAACTTTAATGTCTCCACGGCATAATTACAAAATTTACAAGTATGTTTGAACTACAATCTCGCCATTAGCAACCAGCAACAACCTCCATAGCAACCAGCAACAAGCCGTGATTGATATAAGTTAAGTTACCATTTCCTAGTGCTCTTTTTCAGCTGTTAGGCCGCTCAAGCACCCTATGACATTTAAACTTCCCCTGGTCATTGGGCTACATATGGAAACCTACACTCATGTCTCCCTGGGGAGACTATTTCTCTCCTGTGGTGTGGCAGCCAACATCGATCTGCGGCGCCTAGGAATAGGCACTGTCCTCACAGGTACCATTTTACACCATGGTGGCGTGGAGCTGTGGGTCTTGCTCAGAGAAATTAACCAGTGGTCCAGAGGGGGGGGGGGGGGTCGAACCCGGAACCTCTCATTCCCGAAGCGTGCGCCCTACATTTAAACCACCACTCCCCACATATGGAAGAGCTATTGTTTAGAGGTGGCTACTTTTGAGAGGAGAAATATTGATCTACCGGTATTTTCATAAAATTCATGTGACGTTACACTCATTGGTGGTGTACATTAGCATAACCGATTAACGAGGTTAACGTCGTTTTTAACATATTTATAACATAGTAAAGATCATATTTTGAGTATACTGGTTTTAATTTATTAAATAAACAGTATGACTGCCCTTGACTAGGTTGTTTGCCTTAGGCGTGTTTGGTCAAGACTTAATATAACGCCAATACACACCTACACCGTAAACAAAACAAGAGTGCTTTTGTTTTAAAACTAACAGTTCTCTAAGATCACCCAAATTTGACAAAAGTAAATTAATTTAAGTTCCTTCAGTAAATGTTGGTGGGGCACGTCGGCTATTGAACACGATAATAAATCCTGAAAAAACTGACAAAGTATTTGATCAGCCAAAAAACCTCACCAATGCAACGGATTCATTACATAATACACACAGTTAATTGTCTGTTCACAGTGTGTAATAATTAATTTATTACCCATTTGTACGTCGATCAGTCCATTGACATACTGTTTGACAGATGTAGACAATACAACGAGCATGTCACGAAACGCGTAAGGCCAGGCATGTCAACGTACAAGTTTCTTAGCCACTCTCACAGGCACTAGCAAGCCAGGCGTGAAAGGATTCCTCTTTCCATTTACACCATTCGACCAAAGAACTAAAGTGCACGGATTGGAAACCTGTTCCAAATCTCACGATATCTCTTGGCCGGTATTCCGAAATCTCACGAAATATCGTTCGTTTTAATACCTTACATCTCCTGTTTTAATGTACATGTACTTATGAAACTGTATTTTAGGCCTTTGATTCGACTGAAGCGTCGTGTCTGTTGTGACTGTCAAATGATACAACACCAACAAATGCATACACTACCTTTTGTATATCCCCTTTGGTAGGACAATACCAATACGAGTTTGATGGGTTACAAGATGGAAACTTGTAACGAACACAAACAATGTTTTTGTTGTCCTGAACATGACGCAGAATCAGTCAGGCACAAAGTGTTAACATCAAAAGGTAGGAGGAGCATACACCACTTGTAAAACCTTGTTCAAACATTTTGGATTGTCATTAAACAAAGATTGTGTATCCATCAGATAGGTGCAGAAATTGTTTGGTTGGATATATTTTAACACAGGATATGTATGGAACTTAAAAAGGTATGCATTTTTTTACGTATGGATTTATTTGGAAACATTAAGCATTTTTGCCCACATATCCATTAATATGATTATTATACATATACTATGTACATTGTATTATTATCTATAAACTGTACCAGTGAATGGATTCGTGCTTATTGGTGATTCAATGATAGATTGCAGTCATTACCTACAGAATAATCATACTGCTTTTGACCAGTTTCTCTTACCTCTGTGACTGTTTATCTAAAAGAACATTTGTGTAGTCAAAGCTGTAGTTTGTGATATAAAATGGGTGAACATTTAGGAAAGATACAACTGTAGTTTGTGATATGAAATGGGTGAACATTTAGGGAAGTCAAAACTGTAGATTGTGATATAAAATGGGTGAACATTAAGGGAAGTCAAAACTGTAGATTGTGATATAAAATGGGTGAACATTTAGGGAAGTCAAAACTGTAGATTGTGATATAAAATGGGTGAACATTAAGGGAAGTCAAAACTGTAGATTGTGATATAAAATGGGTGAACATTAAGGGAAGTCAAAACTGTAGATTGTGATATAAAATGGGTGAACATTTAGGGAAGTCAAAACTGTAGATTGTGATATAAAATGGGTGAACATTAAGGGAAGTCAAAACTGTAGATTGTGATATAAAATGGGTGAACATTAAGGGAAGTCAAAACTGTAGATTGTGATATAAAATGGGTGAACATTTAGGGAAGTCAAAACTGTAGATTGTGATATAAAATGGGTGAACATTAAGGGAAGTCAAAACTGTAGATTGTGATATAAAATGGGTGAACATTTAGGGAAGACAAAACTGTAGTTTGTGATATAAAATGGGTGAACATTTGGGGAAGACAAAACTGTCGTTTGTGATATAAAATGGGTGAACATTTGGGGAAGACAAAACTGTCGTTTGTGATATAAAATGCGTGCACATTTGGGGAAGTCAAAAAATGTACTCTGTGATATAAAATGGGAGAACATTTGGCGAAGTCAAAACTGTAGCTTGTGATATAATTTCGACACATGTGGTCAATAACAAAAGGTTAAACCCGGAAGACGTTTTCTAATAACGTTATTATCATCATAAGAACACACGACATTTACGACACAAAGACATTGAAGAACAAAACGGTACAGATACATATACTGTATGCACATTCTATTAGTATAGTACAAATGTTGTAGCGCCGTATTTATAGGTGTTTAACATAATATATTTCATCGATAGACATTAATTATTATTTGCTGTCATTTATTACCTTTATCATTAGTAGTGGGAGATGCACGGTTACTTATGAATAGTTTAAAACAAATTATGACAACAATAATTACGCTGCAATATGTTTATAATATTTCGACAGTTGTCCGTACATTATATTTTATTGTTATTGGCCACACAAGCAGATCTAAATATATTACCGCATAAAACCGCAAGATTGCGTAAACTACTGAAGTAATAAGAACCACAAATGTCTGGTATTTTATTGGACTGTTTTGCGTTGAATGTCTCTTTAACACATTATCTTGTTTATTCGTATTATTTTTGTTCTTCCGTAAACGGTTGTAAACAAACGCTGGTGTTTACAGCCAATAAAACACGCTTTACAGATGATTGACCAATAAAAGCGCGTTTTATGTTCGATTGACCAATGAAAATGCGCTTTTGATAAAGATTGACCAATGAAAAACGCGTTTTAATTACAGATTGACCAATGGCCATTGTTGTTTTATTTTTTTGTTTAGTTATAGTTGACGTTGTTTAGCATTTGTAAGTATTTATTTCGAAACTTTTGGCCATGCAGATGTCAACATTTGTCTATATCATGCGGACCCAACATTGAAAACTAAGCAGTATCGTATCTTGACTTTTGTAAGCTTAACTTATCTTATTTAAGCTCATCTTATCTTATCCTATCTTATCATTACATTTTCAGATGTACATTCTCACAGTATTCTGTTCCCTGGTACCACTTGTTCTGTCGGCAATCACAGAACTATCCTTACCTGTCGATATACACAGATGTTTTGAACACGAATTATCAATGTCAAATAGTGCCACGCTGATTGGCGAAGTGGTGTTCTCGAAATGTGTACACAAGTCATTGTGGACACAGCCAACCAGTCTACAAAACAACGAGACTCTTGGCAACGATGCTATAGACTGGATCTCTGGACTTGTTCAAATGGATCTGCATAATTTCGACTTGTTTGGTGGAGTAGGTTTTAATACAAACTCTCGTCCTCGTCGCCAAGCGAGTACTTCCCGGAGATTTCCGACTGACGGACGATCTGGTGGTCTGTTTCCGACAGACGGGCGAGCTGGAGGTCTGTTTCCGACAGACGGGCGATCTGGTGGACAGTTTCCGACAGGCTCAACCAGACAAGTACCATCCGACCGACGATTGGATAACCGGTTTCCTACCGGTATGAGAGACGACCCACGATTTCCCCCCGACCGACGTGTTGGCGGACAGACTCCGTTAGACCGACGTGTTGGCGGACAACCTGCGTCAGACAGACGTGTTGAAGGCACACTACAAGGAAGACGTCGGAATTTACGACGACAGCCAAGAGTACGAAAGGAATATAGAATGTTGACGGATAGAGAGAGGCAACTGTTCCATCGCGCATTAAATATGTTAAAAACAGATACGGTACGTATATTTCTTCTACTTTATTTTATGCTGGGTACACTTTTCATGCCCACCCCTATCTTTGATGAAGCAGATTAGTTAGTGCTTTGCACATGTAGGTCGGTCGGTAGGTAGACCAAATTGTTTCCGTTCAATAACATTTTGTCCTAGGATCTTCAAACTTTACATGGATGTTGTTCAGTAACAAAAGATGACCCCCCAATTAATGGTGTGGTCAGTAGACCAAAGGTCAAGGTCACTGCGACATTTACCTTTTCGGGCTGTCATGGGGCATACATGTTTAACAAACATCTCATGTTTCATTTTTTACTTACTTGAAACATGTCGTAAATTACTTTTTTTGTTTACAATACAGAATCTAATATCTTTGCAATAATGACATCTAAATAATGCGAGCTCAAATGTCCATTTGGCAATACGCTTTTTCGTGAGATTCTGTCACGACATTTATTGTCGGAACATCTAGTTTATTATTCCTACCAATGTCGCAATGGCTAATGATATGACGCTCCTATTTGATGACACAATGCCTTTGGTTTAGCACATCATTCCCACGGTACCCCTAGTCAGTGTTGTAACGATATACTCGTAATATACTCGTATTTGTGGGGAGCGGTGGCCTAGAGGTAGGGTGCGCGCTTCGGGATCGAGAGGTCCTGGGTTCGATCCTCCTCTGGACCACTGGTTAAAAACTTTGAGCAAGTCCCACAGCTCCACTCCACCATGGTGTAAAATGGTACCTGTGAGGGCAGTGACTATTCCTGGGCGCCGCAGATCGATGTTGGCTGCCACACCACAGGAGAGAAATAGTCTCCCCAGGGAGACACGAGTGTAGGTTTCCATTTGTAGCCCAATGACCAGGGGAAGTTGAAATGTCAAAGGGTGCTTGAACGGCTGAAAAGAGCCCTAGAAAATTGGTCACTTAACTTTTTTTGTATTGAACCCAACTGCCTCATTTAGTCGCCGTTTTGGCATATGTGTTTGTGTGGTTGGTTCGCCGTGCAGTGGGGCCTTTGGGAACTTGGTCGAGTAATTGGCTTCGTTTCATTCGGCAATAGCCGCTATTATATAATTTCCTTGTGAATGTGGGTCATTCTGCATTTTATTGGCGGGGACTTGGATCTTTGGTTGTTTCTTCAGCTTATGTGTGGGCATTGCTCATTGTAGTTGCTAGGAATATGTAATATAATTTCCCACCCCATTCCTACCTTGCCCATATTTTAACTAGGTCAAGTCGTAGTTGTGCCTCTTTAGGTCGCATAACGTTAGGTCATTGTCCTTAATGTTTTTACCTAGGTCACGCCCCGGGGTTGTTGTGCCTCATTTGGTCGCCGTTTTGGCATGGGTTTCTGTTGGCACTGTTCATGGTAGTTGTGTCGTAGTGTTTCTGATTTCTGTGCTCGGCTGGTTGGGTTGAGTGCTACCTTCCCTGTCGGATTTTCTCATACCGCCATTGCTTTTGTCTGGAAACGCGTTGGACATATTACTAACGTTATCCAGCTGGATCCGGAATGGTACAGGACAGTGGATGACAATCGTGGCGTCATTGAATGGACCCAACACCTCGGGATTAGCCTCAAGTATCTAAACAAAACCAATGTCGCGTCAAGTAATTATATTTAGGTTAAAGACATCAGTGAGAATACAAATTTCATGCGTAGTTTCACGTTCTCATGATTAATCTATTGTTTACATTTTAGTATTTTAAACGCTGTTTGATTGATATAACTTTCATAAAGGAATATGAATTATCATAATCATGTTTACGATGTCGCATTTAAAATACCGAGACTTGAAAAAATTGTCAATTGAGTTCAAACAAACATCTGTCATGCTGCATTTTTATTTATTTTCAGTCTGTGTCACCGAACAAGTACGATGCTCTAGCCAGACTGCACAAGGCATCTGTCGGACGAGCACATTATGGTCCCAACTTCTTACCCTGGCATCGATTATTTCTTGTTGTGTAAGTACAGATATAATTTGATACGATCAACTGGTATAGTGTGCACAGAATAACGAGAAATGCGGGAATATTTAGTATAAACCACATATGGGGAAAATTATATGTGTACGATTTATCTGTGTTAATTTAGTATACAATTGATCATCCTAGTAGGTGTTAGGCACAAATTTGCAATTTTGCGACAGTAGAACAATTCGGTCAATGTTTGCAAATATCACATTATCCTAGGCGCACTATTTCTTGTCTCACTGCTCCTTTTAAAATACCGGTAAAAATTTTTATTTACCGTGAATGCCCGATTATATTAGCGACCTAAAGGTACGTTTTGACACTGCTGTATGTTGTACGCCTCTACCAAACATTTTCTCGAGATGTAGACATTCATAGTTACCAAGTGGTATGAGGGAAATGTATAGGCGTGATGTACATCTTGTTAAATGTATATATATTGAATATACCAATCCAAATTTTAATTAAGGTACACATAACCGACTTTAGTCCGAGTTGCAGAGTTGGTACTATTAAATTACATCTGCAGGGAGATCATTGAAATATGGTAACATAAATAACTTTAACAACTGCTGTTTTATGCCATTGATTAACATATACATGTAAGTTTTATTCAGGACATAAATAATTTTCAAATGTTACATATTATTTTCTTAGCAGATGTCTGAGGCGTTTTCCTTAATTCTGAAAAACTGCTGAAATCAGGAACAAATAATTTCTTAAATTACCAACTAATTCCAATGAACATATACGGCTTAATCGATGACGTTATTGACATCAAGTTCGCATAGCATGCGTTTAATAATCCACATCTTATAAAAACTTGGACTCATTAGTTTTGAAAATGATCACCCTGTATGTATTTGAGCAAGTTTGAATCACTTTGTAAAGAGGCATTCTCGAACATCAGTGGGTTCGAAAGAAAAAAAATAAGCAGGTTGAACGAGAATGTGAAGAGGAGGCAGAAAACACACTACATGTATTTTATTGCTCATGTGTTTGAATCCAAAAAGTTGACATAAAGTATAAATGTAGAATAGTGCTAACAAGTTTGAATTATTTTACAGTATGGAAAACGCAATGAGAGAGAAGGTCCCATCAGTGACCATACCATATTGGGACAGTACACTAGATGATGGTCTCCTTGACCCTAGAGCATCCATTATCTGGACACCGGAGTTTCTAGGTGAGGCCAATGGTTACGTAACAGATGGACCCTTTGCTAACTGGGACACTGAAAGTGGGCCATTAATTCGCTACTTTGGTAGCGCTGGAACCATGATGAATTGGACGTATATCTACAATGTCTTCCGACAGAATCATCTAGAGAATATCACAGCACCCTACGCTCTCCTTGATAACAATATGGAGCTCCAACATACACAGGTTCATAACTGGGTGGGTGGTCACATGGCCCCGCCTCCATTCGCTGCGTACGATCCGGTGTTTTACATGCTCCATTCTTATGTTGACTTGTTGTGGGAAATCTTTCGAGGACTTCAGAAGCGACGTGGAGTTGACCCGACAACAGACTATCCTATGAATAACACAGATATTCCCGACGGACAAAGATACGATGACCCGTCGGGTTTCGGAAGTCTACTGAATCGCCATGGGCTCAGCAATGTGTTCACCGATAATATTTATAAATATGATCGGCCGCCATCTTGCACAAAACGAAACCCAGACTGTGGCTCCCCCTATCTCAACTGTGACACTTCCGGTGCGCAAGCGAAATGCGTTTCTGCCTCTGTATTCGATATACGACCAATCTTTCTTGCCAGTGGTTTGCCGGCTTCCGGTGGTTCTGGAATACGCGAGTTCGCTCGGCGGAAAAGGAGTCCGCGTCAAGTTGAAACAGGAAAACACGTGTTAGATATGGTGGAACGTATGAGTAATGTACAGTGCCGATCTAACAATGTGAATGAAAAATATGTAAATAACTTTAACATCGACGGTAAAGTGGACAAACAAAGTTGGGTATATATTCCAGTCCAAGTGGTATATAAAAACGTAAACACAAATACAACCAACATGAATTTGGGGACAGTTTATGATATTTGTAAAAGAGACAACTCGAAAATTCCATCAAGAATTTTCACAGAATCTAACGGAATGAATTATGTGGGATTATTCAAAGAAATATCGCACTTTCCAAATGACGTCACAACGTCTTCCGCGCTGGCATTTGTTGGTGTGCGTAAACCAGCTGCGCATGCGTACAGTGACATTTTGGTGTCAGCGTACGACGAATGTGGTAACATGTGTCAGCCATATTGTCTGGACAGCAGACGAACCGAAAGTCGGAAATGTCACGGTGCCATTAGAATCACGGACGAAACTCCGCGCATGTTCGGAAATGACGTCACTAACGTGTTAAGAAACATTTGGAAAGAAACCAAAAACGGCTTGCCATACTTAGATGAGTCTGAAATATTTATTACATTGGTTTGTGACAGGACAAAATCTTTCTGGCCCTGGTGATTAATTGTATTTTGATTGTTTATTGATTTGTTTATTTATGTACACAAAACTTATTTGGTGAGTTATAGCTTGACCAGATTTATCTGAGACTCATCAAAGTCCGTAAAGCTCGTCCGGCCATGCTCGGTTGTATTTGATTTGTATGTTAATTTACTATATACCGGACATATCTCCGGACTTTTACGAATTATGCAAGGAGTCTCAGTTTAATCTGGTAGGGCTATACCTTGTGTTTGTTGTTGATAATCCATTTAAATGGATTCCCGGTTTGGTTGTTTAGATTAAAATATCCTTCTGAGACATTTGGTTTTTGAATTTGCTACTGTCACTATCATTGTGATCCATCTATTAAAAATCGTTAAATGACGCAATTTTCCTACCTAACCAAATAGGTTGAGTGCTGCGGCTGCTGCCTTCCATGTCTGATGCTTTCATATCGCTGACTTAGAATGAGATTTTCGTAAATTCTAAGCACAAAATCAATATGTTGAGAAAACTAGAAAAACTGTTTAAAATTTACTCTTTACTTATGGTTGAACAAGTTGTTTCGACTTCAGTTTGGTCAACATGACACGTTCCGATTTTCATGAAAAAGGCTCATAAGAAGCGCCTTGTGATGCTGATTTTAAATACGTGGTCTGATAAGTATCTTAGACCTTCTCAATCTAAGATAGCGATATCATTGTGTTCCATTGTGTTGACTCTCGGATCGAGCTCAAATCGTTGTGATGTTATTTCCCTTCATGACATATAGATTTATGAAATATAATGATTGCCAATAAGCATCGTGCTTTCGGTGGTATATACGAGTAAGTTGAGTGTTGCCTTCTATGTCCGATTTGCAATTAGCTTGTTTTATGGCTATTCCAGTGATCGCAAACACGTACTTAACTGGTTATGTATGTTATGAGTTATGACATGTGTGTTACGTGATGTCAATGGATACCACGAGCCGAGGAGCTTTGAACCAGGAGAAGGTGCACAAATGAATTAAAATATCTTGTCATCAAATGTAGCATTTAAAGAGGCGTTCCCTATAACTTTGATGGTTTAAATCGATTCAGTAATATTATGCATTAAATGAGAATCATTATTGCTTAAACTCCTCAAATTTTCAACAAAAAGCTCCCACTAATTACCGAGAAAAGAATGAAAACATATTTCAAAATAGCCATGAGTTGTTTCCCTTTGACCACATAATAATAAATCGCTGGAAGCGATAAATTATTATTGGCGATGTAAACATATTTTTGACATTATAGAGACATATTTGCGCACACTTTCTTCTGACAATTTATAATAATTGATAGTGTTTTGTACATTTAGCTCATTTAATGTGATAGTAGAGACAAAAATGCTAGTTATAGGGAATGCCTCTTTAAGTTTTAAAAAACTGTTGAAATGATGTATAACGACCATGCAGTAATGCTAGTAATGTTATTAAACACGAGTCACAATCTGCGTATAATGTTGGCACAACGTAATACTCTTATATCTAAAAAATGTCATTTTAATTATTTGATGCAAGTTGGAGACATACCGTACACATGATGTATGGGCAATTAAATAAAACTTACGATGAAAGCTTTTTCAGACCATACACGCATTTTAAGTAAAAAGCCATTAAATTCTAACAAAACCACGTATATCCGTCTTAATTACAAAACTTATCATTCAGTTTGATTAATTACTTCAAACAATTGTTCGACAAAGATAAGCAGGGGCCTTATTCACTAACGTCGTAAATATTAGGGCACAAACCAAGCCACAGCTAAGATGGCAGCGCCTAGCCACACACACACGCAAGAGTCAGACGTAGTACAAGCCATCCACAAGACTTAAAAGTGACAACATCAATTATCACTGCCATTTCTTTGCAATTAGATTTAATCATGTAAAATTTTATTTGATTATTTTTGTAACCCACTGAACATGTAAATACTAATTTATATCAAAGTCGTTGCATTTATAATAACTTTAGGGCGAATAGAACATTTGACAATGTAAAGTCTAAGTATGTATTTTAGACTGACAATGTTTGTGAACAAGGCCCCAGTCGATGGAATAATTATTTCTATATATTTCATGAGTGTTTCTAATTCACTTCAAGGGGGATTCAGATACGAGGGGTGATTCTGAATGGACTCTGTGTAAATGACATACAGTCCAGTTAGATTAAGAATATAGTGCCGTAGTGGTAGAGTCCACTATTATGATATAAAACAAATCATAAAGGCTTATGCAGACCTATGTAGTATAAAGCTAAACAAAACTCCACATGTGCATGCAATGGATGTAATCTTTTGGGTACACATAAACGGCTACGTCGCTCTCAAAATATCGATAACCGGAATATATTTAGTGGCAAAGTCAAGGCAAGCACCTTTAATTAAGGTCTACTCATTTCATGTTAAAATGTTCATTCATAGTTGAAAACATAAAAAAACCATTTAGCTGAGAAAACGCAACAAAATGTTCAAGGCTCATGACAGCGTTCAACACGAATATTTTAACCAAGCCCAACATGGCCCGCTGTTTGTAAACATTATGTTTAACGGTTTCATACTGCCTACGTATATAGACATGTATTAATATCACGTACTTCATGTTTATCAAACAAGTATACACACTTTTAATTGCTAATAAAATAATGAAACTCGATGTAAATGTATGTAATCTATTACTAATAATTTGAACAGCGTTCAGTTTGAACCATATTTATTTCCCTTGAAGATATGCCTAACGAAATTACTATTAAGATAGTTTAGTGAACTTGTATTCGTAAGAACAACTCGTCATTTAATTAGAAACGGATATGTTAATTTTTACGTATTTTCAGAAAGACATTTCCGAATTGTTTACAAGGAAAAGTTGTAAAATCAAAGCGACGAAAGCACCTAAAGAAAATGGTACGCTTCTGTAGTAATTATACTTTTCAAGCCCCTCTCGTATTAATGTAATTCATTTGGCTCCGTCTAATTTCTAGTACATGGGAATGTAGAAATAGGTAAATATAAACTCCATAATTCGATGGCTTAGAATGAGAAGGTCGTAAGTGCCACTTGCCACCTTATAAGACTGATGCATACTTGAAATCTACATCATAAGGCGTTTCTAATGAGCCTATTGTCATGAAAATCGGCACTTGTCATGTTGACCAAAATGAAGCTCAAAAAGCTTGTTTCATCATAAGTAAAGAGTGATTGTCAGACCGTTTTTCTTGTTTCCTCAAAATATTGATTTTGTAGTTACGACCTTCTCATTCTAAGCCAGCAAATTATAAAACAGGTTCCATGTTCAACTCGATTCCGTCTGTTTTCATTAGCAGATGCTCGAGATGTTACACAAAGAGTCTTAGACAAATTTGAAATACCGATATTGCACGATCTGTTTGCAGAAATTGATATATTCAAAACAAGAATTTTATAATATATTTAATTATTTATGTATAAAGGTTAAGATCAGCATTCAGGTCAAATTCACCAAGCTATACAATGTCGAACATTATAACCACTGTTAGGAACAGACTGATGCTATCCATACAGACAAGATATCGACTGTAAAATAAGGCTAATGAAAAGGTCAAGTTTGAGTCAAATTTTCCAAGATGCAGTAATGAAGTTGTTGCTTTATAAAGGTTGTTGCTCTACAGAGGGCCACACTAGAGTGGTTTTACTGTACGGTAGTAATGAACTATTGTATATATATTTTCAAGGAACATTCTTATTGAATCAAGCATTTAGTCGTGCCATCACTTCTCCAGGAACTATATAGTTCACAGTTGACACATTTGTTTGTTTGTTCACGATATCCTTATATAAGTATGTATAGCACATATCCCCTGTGATATAACTCTAGAAATATAATTAGGTTTAAAAGTGCTATTTTCCATGCAGCGCCGTCCGTACACCTGCTTGTATAATTTAAGCCGCACCCCTTTCCTACAGAAAGAAGTGACCCTAAATCGTCGTGTAGTTTTTTGTTTACGCACCGTGCAAGGTTGACATTTTTACGGGAACTGCCGAAAAAGTCTGGTTCCCAGCATTGTATGAATTGAATATATATTACAAATGCATTCGTTTAAGTTCATGCTAGCTGCTGCTTAGTGCTAATTCGGTTTCGCCTTGCTGAATTTGCAATCATTGATGTTAACACGCATGGGTCGGGATGATAATAATGGAGGAACGATTAAATCAAATTCACTAAGTAAAACGTAGGAAGCAATAAGAATTTATTGGCATTAACATTTTAAGATGATACACAAACAAACAACAATAGAAAGGATGCATTTGTCATTTACACGCAAGAATATGTAATTTATATACATAGAGTAAGGAAAGATTCAAGCCACGTGCCACTTACTGAAGGAAAGAAGCACAAAGACACACGGCTATTGCAGTTAGTTTAAAACGAATGAAAGAAGGCAAGATGCAATTGTCATTTAGCAATATGCATGTTACAAGACAACATAAAATTGTCACTTAACAGCATGCATGTACTGGCGGATATTCCCTTCCATAACACTGGAGTACCATTTGTTAAGACGACTGGTATTACAGGCACATTTTCAATACATATGTTATCACTTTGGCGCTAGACACCCAGCTAGGTCAGCAAAATTACGCACACCTTAGAAATGGTTTATTCGCACTTACAATAATGTGTCTTTTATTAAAGAGGCATTCCCTATAACTAGCATTTTGTCTCTACTATCACATTAAATGAGCTAAATGTACAAAACACTATCAATTATCATAAATTGTCACAAGAAAGTGTGCGCAAATATGCCTCTATAATGTCAAAAATATGTTTACATCGCCAATAATAATTTATCGCTTCCAGCGATTTATTATTATGTGGTCAAAGGGAAACAACTCGTGGCTATTTTGAAATATGTTTTCATTCTTTTCTCGGTAATTAGTGGGAGCTTTTTGTTGAAAATTTGAGGAGTTTAAGCAATAATGATTCTCATTTAATGCATAATATTCCTGAATCGATTTAAACCATCAAAGTTTTAGGGAACGCCTCTTTAATATTGTGAATTGTCCATATTGTCAGTTTACAGATTTTTCTCACTTTGAATGACTGAGGTAATATGTGGATATCGCCTTATAAGGAACCGCGTCAATTTCAAACAATACCCCCAATGAACGCGTGATTCATTTTGAGAATGATTCCTGGAAGTGGTTAGCTTCATAGGACAGAAAATGCAACATAATGAAAAAATCGGCCAGGGAAAGCTATAAAACCACATAGAGTTTTGCGTCATTTTCATATGTTGATGTTATCCGCAGAGAGCAACATGGCGATATATTGGTTAGTGCTTGTGGTTTTGTGTGGTGCGGGGTTCTACATTATACCGCCAGTTTGTGGTGTTTTACAAGACGTTGCGACGCTGTGCCCTTACAACAATTTCTGCGAGTCCAACGCCACGAAGGTAAATGTTTTCTATTTATAATTTGTCTCATTTGAACCACAGGTAGATTTTCTAACAGTATCACTAAAAAAGAAATTGAAAAAATGGGATTTTTTCTCGTTTAGGTTCAATAGAACCTAAATTTCGAGAGAAAAATCCCAAGTAATACAACCTAAATTTCGAGAAAAAAATCCCCTTTTTTCAATTCCATTTGTTAAAAATTTCTTTTTCAATGATACTGTTACCCGTGATTTAAATACATATATGTTCGTATTAAATTCTAAAGAAACATGATGCTTATTTATGCCACCACTTCTGGGTGAAATTGTGGCGCCAATTGTAATAAAATTGTAAAAAAGGTGTTCTAATCAATACAAAAAAAACCCAGTTTAATTAATCCACATGGGCATTAGCACCTCAGAACTTCGATCAGGCTCCGATCTTCCAAAGCAGCTCAATACCATATCATGAAATTAAGATTTTACTTAAACAGGCAAATTTCCAATCAATTTATTATTTCGCTGGCGTAGAATGAGAAGCCGACCTTGAGGAAGATACATATTTGGAATCTGCATTACAAGGCGCTTCTCATGAGCATATTTTCATGAAAATCGGAACTTAATGTCGACGAAACTGAAGTTTAAACAGCTTGTTTGATGACCAATAATTGGCAATATGAAATAAATTTTGTAAAAGATTGTTTTACCAAACGTTTTCAGATGTCTGTAGTATTTTTCTGGTTATCTCAAAATATCGATTTTGTACTGACGGCCTTCTCATTCTATGTCAGCGATTTGTTTGTTGTCGGAATTTAACCGTATTAAACATATACATGTAAGTAATGAATAGGTTTTGACCAACATAAAGATTTAGTTCTTGAAAGTCTGCTATAATATTCTCTGTATAGTATTTTGAAATGTAAATCGGTTATGAAATGTGTAAATGAAATACAATTATGAGCATCACTGTAAAATGAAGTCACAAACGTGAAACCATGTTGGAAAATATAACACAACGGAGCATGATACACAAACATAACGACAGAAGCATAACATACGTAAGTTACCAATGTCACCAGAGTCTTCAATTTAAATATTATTAAGAATTTTGTGGAAATTATGTATGCGAGCAAGGAGACGACCATCATGCATCACTCACTGTAATGCCCACCCGGGGATAGAAGGGGGAGGGGGGGGGGGGTAGAAAAACAAATCTTCCCAACAGGACGGAATCTGACAACCTTATCGACTCCAGGCTCCGGGGAATAGACTTCGGTCCGGTTCAAAGACCCGGGAATAAGTTCGTAATTACGGGTCCCAACCCAGGGGATTTAGACAGTAAGCATAGTCTTCATGTCGGGGATTTAGATATCAAAACATTCCCCCTGGATCGCCCGCCACGTCACAGTTGGGAAAAATATTGACTGATGCATGAAGTCCATACAATCCGCTGGAACAGACCCTTGCTCAGGAATTAAGAAACGTTTTTCAAGCATAGATGAGAAATTTTGTGCTCTCGATGTTGCAATGGTATACAACTCTCATAAAACACATGTAGGGCATACAATGCGCTAAGTAACAAGAACTGGAATGTCATTATTTTCTTTTATTTGAGTAATTTTAAAAATGTGACAACTTGTTTAATAAAGATCACACCCAATATTTATACTTGTAATATTTTTCATTACGTCTTTTTTGTGATTTTTAAAATTTACAGCGATATTCCTTCTTCAAATTTATTCTATCTTATCATTTACCAATTTTTGTTAAAATACAATAACTACAAATTTGTGCCCTCGTGCAAAGTATGTCGAGTCTCGGCACACGTTGAAAAAATGCCCAAACTTAAACGTGTCAAGTGAATTTACAATCCCAACATGCATAAAGAAGAAATGAACCGAACAAATTCAAATTTGTCCTCTACCTGGAACTTTGACCTTTGATTAAGGAACCAGGGGTAGCTCATGACACGCCATCTCATGATGGTTAACCTTTGATCTCCAACTGTGACTTTGACCTTTGTGAAAGGAGCATGTCTGTTATCACTCATGGAGGCTAATATTCATATCAAATAATAGCAAGAATGGTTTAATTATGACAAAGTTGTGGTCCGGACAAAATTTAATTTCACCTTTGACCTCCAATCTTAAATGAGACCTTTACCTTTGGGATAGCAAAGTGTGGGTTGTACATGCCACTCATCCTCATTGGGGTTAACAGCCATGTCAAATATGAGCAAGATTGGTCAATGCATGACAGTTTGGTAAAAAAACACAGTTAAATTTGACCTTTACCTCAAACTGTGACCTAAGGAGATGGGAACATATGGTTGCTCATGATACTCCTTCATATGGAGGTTGACATTCATATTCAGACCAATTATATAAAGCAAGATTGGTCTATGCATGGTAAAGTTATGATCCGGACATAGTGGCGACTATGTTTCGCTCGTCACAAACACATTTGCCATTGGTAAAATGTTACGTAGTACAACTATAGTAAGTAATTGTTAGAGGACAGCCATGTATACACCTTTACTAAGGTCATTATGACTTAGTTGTCATCTTTGTGAAGATCTATGTAAAGTATTTGCAAAACTTTTCATAAAGCAGCGGTCGGAAGAGTCGATTAGGAATTTTGTGAACTTACAGTCATGTTATTCAGTCCATGTGGAAACACAACACAACTGCCATCAATGTATACAATACATAATATCCATCACAAATACAGACGAAACGCCTCTACAGTTGTTGTCATTTGACTTGACACAATTCGTTACCATTTTGTGTAAAACTAAAGGTATCAGAACTTGAATTCACAGAAAAAGAAAAGTGTAGTTTTTAATTCCTTACTTCCTTACTTTTAGAGTCGAAGCCCTGATGAGGTCAATTTAACTCCATGTTGCCAGAAGTGTTCGTGCGCCCCAGATTGTCAACAATTCAGCAATTGTTGCCCAGACATGAAGATGGTGCCAGACGGCAAGCGGCAATATCCGTGCGTAAACATTAATAACTACTTCAACGAACCAAGAGGACAGTTCGCCATCGGTGGTACAGATTATCGTATTGTCGATTCGTGTCCAAATGAAACTCTAGATATTGAGTATCCAAGTTGTTCAAACCTGGTACATTTGGAGGCCTATCTACTGGTCTCTGACCCGCAAACCGATCGTATTTACAATAATAAGCATTGCGCAATGTGTCATGGCGTCCAACAGGATAGTCTCATTGAGTGGAAGTTGATAACGGACTGTACTCCTTATGCAAATTATAAGACGCTGGAAAACTGGCACGCTTATATACTCAGCCACTGTTTACTGATTCCCGTACCCCCGGACCCATCACTTGGTGAGTTGGTAAGATGTCATCTAAAAGCAAAAGATCGGTGCAATATGACCGAACTATGGGATAAATATGATCAAGAACTTAAAGACGCATGCGAACTAGGAATGGGGCCTATTAACAATATGTACACGGAGGTAATAAGACCAACATTCGGGACTTTTAGCACATACAGAAGATATTATCCGAATGTCTACTGCTTTATGTGCAACGCACGCCATGATGAACAGATTTTGTCAGATCTGTGTGAAATACAAACTGAAATACAAAGAGCGTCATTCGGACTATCTGTTTTCATAAACTTTAAGGAGCAGCAAGCAGCAAATGACATTATGAGTATGCAACGGTGCAACTCGTCTGAAATATGGGATCCATTTAAGGTAAGAAAACATTTTATTTATAAACAGAACATTTCCGGCACCATTAAACTCACCATACGACAGAACAGGGATGGTAGTCAATATTGATCTGAGGCAATTGGAGAATTAGGATAACCAGGGGCCTTATTCACCAACATTATAAGTCTAAAATTCAGACTTAGACTTAATATTTCCAAATGTTCTATTCGCTCTCATGTTGTTATAAATGTACCGATTTTGATATAAATTTGTAAACATGTTCAGTAGGTAACCACAAATAATCAGATAAAATTTCACATAGTTAAATCTAATTCCAAAGAAATGGCATTGATTATAAATGTTGTCAATTTTAAGTCTAAGTCTGAGATTAGGACTTATAATGTTGGTGAATAAAGAACCAGGGATTGAGAACACATACATTTGGCTTCCATAAGTTTAAACCAAATAATAATTTAACTCTATTTGCATTTTA
Organism: Spisula subtruncata; assembly: GCA_963678985.1. Lineage (NCBI taxonomy): Eukaryota > Metazoa > Mollusca > Bivalvia > Venerida > Mactridae > Spisula > Spisula subtruncata. The sequence continues at coordinate 11,338,458 of OY787673.1, read as the reverse complement.
AGTTTTAACCAAATAATAAGTTAACTCTATTTGCATTTTCAGTTTAAACCAAATAATAAGTTAACTACATTTTGCCTTTCTAAGTTTAAACCAAATAATAAGTTAACTACATTTTGCCTCGATAAGTTTAAACCAAATAATAAGTTAACTACGATTTATATTGATAAGTTAAAACCAGCGAGATAAGTAGTTACTACTGATCTCGGGGTAGTGGGTTCGAATCCCGGGCTGGCCAACTAAAATTACTAATAGTCTTTCGGATGAGACTTAAAACCGAGGGCATCTTCTGTATCATGCACTATCCCTCAAAACCTAAAAGTACTAAAACACTTCTGGAGGCGAGGATAAATAACTGCATTAAAGTCGAAATATTTCTAAGTTCAATTTAATAATAAGTTAACTACATTTTGCATTTGTAAGTTTTAACCAAATAACAAGTTAGCTACATTTTGCATTCCTAAGTTTAAGTTAATAATACGTTATCTACATGTTGCATTTCTAAGTCTAAACCAAATACCTGGTGATACGTTAACTACATTTTGCATTTCTTGAAAAAGTAATTTGTAAGGTAGGTGTGTAACTTTAATGCTTATTAATAGAGTAAAATATTAGTCTTGCTTTAGATTTGTTTTATATTTTAACAAATGTACTGTCATTTCGGTTAATTCTGCGCATCGGGTTATTCTGCGCATCTTAACTTTCTATTGCTTACATACTTTGCTGGGTCGTTTTCCTTCGGTTCTCAAGTGTTTTGTAGATGTGTGTTTCTTACGTAAAGTTTTATAATCACATCAACGAAATCGAAAAAGTATTTATACGAAAATGACCAAAATGAGTATCAACGACGATTTTCGTTAATTTGACATACCACGTGACACATAAATTGAATAAAAGCACTTCTGTAATGGATGATGATTTTTCCCTTTTTGTCAACATTGTCTAGATGACTTGTTCTTTCGAGACTGTGATATATTTCTTCTGAAACAAATCTTTGAAACAAACTATACAAAAAAAAACCAATTCCACATGCGCAGAAATAGCCGAAAAAATTACGTCTTGAAAACCGGCAGGCATCTTGTTTTGTGACGACATTTGACCTAGTTTAGCGAAGGTATGATGTTATGAATTGCTTACATTTGCCAATGAAGGTTGTTTCTATCGAAACAGCACCATAATTTATTCTATAACTAAAATAATCTCAAATGAAGAAAGCTAACTGTACATGTATCAATGGTATTTAGTTTTAAGTTATCGGATGGCACCCTTTGCATTGCAAATACTGAAACCATGAACAGATGGTATGTTTCTGGTAGTAAATTTATACAATTCAGTTCATCTGTGTTTTGTTGTGTATATACATGAGCCGTTCTCCAGGAAAACCGGGCTTATTGACATAACATAAACTAGTAGTTATGTAATGATATTTAGAAATAGGTCTAAAATGAGAAAAAAAGTCATGTTCACCGATTAAATCGTAAGTAGTTGGATAACATAGTACTATCTTAAAATTTTAAATTTTCTGATAAATTATGATAAAATTACTTCCGTCGTTGCTATGGTGACCAATTTCCGAAAACTACCCTAACTGAGAAAAAACAAGGGGTTAGTGTTTAAAAATAGCAGCTTCTTTTCCCTTGAAGTAAACATTCACAATTGTTTCGTGTTTTATAAAAATCTGAATATTATTCTAAAATGTGACAAAAGTTTGAAAAGTTTACGTCAATAATTCATCAGATACTGGGTTTATGAAATGATTCTTAACGTTACGTCAAATAACGTTCGAATGACGTTTGCGACGTGACTCAAAAACCTGGCGTGAGTGGTTAGTTTCAAAAGTCTATAATTTCGTTAATTTATGCAATTATTCGTTCAAATCTTCAGAAAGTGTTCACAAGAGTCTCGTCCTTCTAACGATTTTGTATCATGATTTTCGTATTTTTGTCAATAAGCCGGTTTTTCTGGAGAACGGCTCAAATCTAATTCAGTTTTTCTGCGTTTTGTAGTTTACCTGTCTGACAGTAAGATGTCCAATGGGTACCTACGCTTATTACGGTAAATGTGAAGATCTACACCGGACCCAACTTGATCAGACATATCAATTAATTTTTCGGTCGGGGAAAAGTGACGAAGCCTACACGGATGAATTCGTGAGATATTTGCATGGTATTGTGACGAGCAAGCTATCAAACACCGACTGCATTCATTGTAAAACAAGTTTAAGGTTTGCTTTCGATTCAACTCTTTTTCTGTTGTATGATTTGGCGTCACAAGAGTCGTGTTCTCAAGAATATTTAGTCGCCAAGATAAAAGAAATTCACGAAGAGTCGCCTTTTTATTTTACTTTCGGAAACATGACACGCATGGCAATGGCCCCAGTGCTAGAAACCCCACCTGAATGGTTTAATGATCATCCATATGAAGAAACAAGTCTCTACTGTTCTAAGAGCTATATTGTCATTTCCTGGGCAATAGTTGATAAATGTCCCAGAATTCCCATCCTTTCAACTGGTCTGAATAGAACCACAATAGTTATGACAACAGTAAGGGATGGGTCGATTTGTGTGGATGAATATTTCAGAATTATGACGTCATTTAACAACGGCGGTAAATCAGTCACGTGGCACCTGAGTGTTTACATGATGACAATAACCATCTTTGTTCTTACGGTGTCCGATCGTATGTGTCCCTTTTGATGAATTAAGACCAGTCTAATAACTAGAAACTTTCATTTGTCTAACGATGGTCTTATTGTTTTAGCAATTCAAGATACATGTACCATAACCTTAACGATATCAAGGTGTTCATTTCTCGTAAATGTAATCCACGAAATTAGATACAACCAAGTTAAGTCTTTCAATAGTATTAATTATGTTAAATCTATATATCACCTATCATTAAACTATAATTCCATCCTAGATCATCTAGCTGTTTCGTTTCGTTGTCTAGGTGATCTTCCGGTGGTGGAATCAGTGAGTGTATGTGTGCGTGTTTGTGTATGACACTGACAATGTATGCGTACGTGCTTGTGAGCGTATGTGTGGGGGTGTCTGTATATGGGTGTATGTGCGTGTGCGTGCGTGCGTGTGTGAGGATGTGCGTACGCTCGTCTATGTGTGATATTATTGAATGTGTATGCAATGAATTGTGTGTACATATTAAGCATTGCATTGTACTGTATGCCATGTTTTGTTTGATGTATATATTATTTGATATATGCTCTCCTAAATTAGAGGATGAATAAAATATCTATCTATCTATCTGTCATGCCCAAGTTTGAAGTGCGTTTTGTCATTTAGTTAAATGTTGGACATTGTGCCGTGTAGTTGTGATCCGTGATGTTTTTTCTGTGCTCGGCTGTTTTAATCTTTCATTAAATAATCGCCACAAACTATTGCCCAAAATAAAATTTATGGCCATATGAATAAAACAATCGCCAAATGGCGATCATGACGGGTCGCAGCTCGATCGTTCCATGGTTGATTGTTGCCTTCCCTGTACGAGGTGCCTTTAGCTTATCATTGTTAACCGTGCTCGTTTACGTTAATGTTCGCCTTAGTGTCGTTAAGTGTTCTTTTGTTTCATTTCATTGCTGCCTTCTCATTATCTGTGCAATATACTATCTTTATGTCAGTTGAAGTTTGGTTGACATTCTAAATATATTTAGATAAAGAAATATCTTTTTTTAAAAAGACCTTTTTGCGTTCGCCTGTCTGAGTCAGTCGATCTAGTGCATGTCCTTTGTCCATTTGGTCTTACCCAAGTATAATTTTCAGTTTGATTTATTGCTTCAAACAATTGTTCGACAAAGATAAGCAGTGGCCTTATTCACAAACGTTGTAAATATTAGGGCACAAACCAAGCCACAGCTAAGATGGCAGCGCCTAGTCACACACACACACACACACACACACACACGCACACCCACACACACACACACACCCACGCACACCACCCCCTCACACACACGCACGCATAGTACAAGCCATCCGCAAGACTTAAAATTGACAACATCAATTATCACTGCCATTTCTTTGCAATTAGATTTAATCATGTAAAATTTTATTTGATTATTTTTGTAACACACTGAACATGTAAATACTAATTTATATCAAAGTCGTTGCATTTATAACAACTTGAGGGCGAATAGAACATTTGACAATGTGAAGTCTAAGTATGTATTTTAGACTAACAATGTTTGTTCACAAGGCCCCAGTCGATGGAATAATTATTTCTATATATTTCATGAGTGTTTCTAATTCACTCCAAGGTGGATTCAGTTACGAGGGGTGATTCTGAATGGACTCATTCTCAAAATATCCTAACTGGAATATATCTATTGGCAAAGTCAAGTCAAGAACCTTTAACTTAGGTCTACTCAGTTCATGTTAAATGTACAGTGTTGTTGAAAACATGAAAAGGTTAGATGAGAAAATGTAACAAAATGTTCAAGGCACATGACAGCGTACAACATGAAGATGTTATGTAGCCAAGACCAACATGGCCCGCTGTTTGTAAACATTCTATCTTTATTTCTTTCCGGTGTTTAATGGTTTGAGACTGCCTCGTACACTGTACTTGTATTATATACATGCATTAACATCACATACTTTAGGGTTTATCAAGCAAGTATTTATATTTTTTATTGCTAATTAAATAATGAAACTCGATGTGATTGTATGTAATTTATTACTAATCATTTAAACAGCATTTAGTTTGAACTATATTTATTTCCATTGAAGATATGTCTAACGAAATTACTATTAAGACAGTTTAGTGTACTGGTATTTGTAAGAATAACTGGTCATTTAATTAGAAACGGAAATGTGTAAACACTTATTTTCAGAAAGACATTTCCGAATTGTTTACGAGGAAAAGTTGTAAAATCAAAGCGCCGAAAGCACCTAAAGAAAATGGTACGCTTCTGCAGTTATTATACTTTTCAAGCACACCTCGAATCAATGTAATTCATTTGGCTCCGTCAATGTCTTATTTTATATCTTATCTTTGGCACCGTCTAATTTCTAGTATATAGGAATGTAGAAATAATGTAGAAATAATGTAGAAATAAGTAAATATAAACTCCCTGATTATAAAAAATATTCCATGTTCAACTCATTTCCGTGCTCAAAATTGAAATGGTTATACCGGTTAAGGTAACTGCAAAACTGTCCATATAATGTAATATACCCATAAAGAAAGCCGTGTAATATTCCTTGATAATGTAAAGATGATTTTCTTGAGCCTTGAAAAAGTGGCGTATTATTAAAAGACATTATTGAAGAAACAACAAAATTAAGGCTATTTTAAATATATTTGTTTTCTAATTAAAGCAAATTGCTTTCTGGTACTTTACATAATCAAGTCACGGGGTATTGCGACACTGTAGTGTGGTACATCGGGTGCACTGACCATGACCCGCATCTTATATAACTATGATAATGTTGGTTACTGTTCGAAATACGTAAGACATTATATAATTCATATCTTTGTTTCACACTCATTTGACAAAATCTCACGTTGGTCAGATTTTTCTATCAAATTTGTCAACCAACAGATCACGTACGCCATGCAGACGGTAGTAACGTCGGGGTAGAGTTTGTTAAGACGACTGCTATTACAGACACATTTTCAATACAATATGTTATCGCTTTGGCACTAGCCACCCAGCTAGGTCAGCAAAGTACGCACACCTTAGAAATGGTTTATTCGCACTTATAATAATTTGTCTTTTATTAATATTGTGAATTGTCCATATTGTCAGTTTACTGATTTTTCTCACTTTGAATGACTTAGGTAATATGTGGATATCGCCTTGTTATGAGCCGCGTCAATTTCAAACAATACACCCAATGAACGCGTGATTTATTTTGTGCATAAATCCTGGAAGTGGTTAGCTTCATAGAACTGAACATAGAAGATAATGAAAGAATCGGCCAGGGAAAGCTATAAAACCACATAGAGTTTTGCGTCATTTCCATATGTTGATGTGATCCGCAGAGAGCAACATGGCGATATATTGGTTAGTGCTTGTGGTTTTGTGTGGTGCGGGGTTCTACATTATACCGCCAGTTTGTGGTGTTTTACAAGACGTTGCGACGCTGTGCCCTTACAACAATTTCTGCGAGTCCAGCGCCACGAAGGTAAATGTTTTCTATTTATAATTTGTCTCATTTGAACCACAGGTAGCTTTTCTAACAGTATCATTGAAAAGGAAATTGAAAACAATGGGATTTTTTCTCGTTTAGGTTCTATTTAAATAGAACCTAAATTTCGAGAGAAAAATCCCAAGTAATACAACCTAAATTTCGAGAAAAAAATCCCCTTTTTTCAATTCCATTTGTTTAAAATTTCTTTTTCAATGATACTCTTACCCGTGACTTAAATACATATATGTTCGTATTAAATTCTAAAGATACATGATGCTTATTTATGCCACCACTTCTGGGTGAAATTGTGGCGCCAATTGTAATAAAATTGTAAAAAAGGTGTTCTAATCAATACAAAAAACCCAGTTTAATTAATCTACATGGGCATTAGCACCTCAGAACTTCGATCAGGCTCCGATCTTCCAAAGCAGCTCTATACCATATCATGAAATTAATATTTTACTTAAACAGGCAAATTTCCAATCAATTTATTATTTCGCTGGCATAGAATGAGAAGCCGACCTTGAGGAAGATACATATTTGGAATCTGCATTACAAGGCGCTTCTCATGAGCATATTTTCATGAAAATCGGAACTTAATGTTGACGAAACTGAAGTTTAAACAGCTTGTTTGATGACCAATAATTGGCAATATGAAATAACTTTTGTAAAAGCTTGTTTTACCAAACGTTTTCAGATGTCTGTAGTATTTTTCTGGTTATCTCAAAATATCGAATTTGTACTGACAGCCTTCTCAGTCCATGTCAGCGATTTGTTTGTTGTCGGAATTTTAACCGTATTAAACATATACATGTAAGTAATGAATAGGTTTTGACCAACATAAAACAGATTTAGTAATTACAGGTTCCAACCAAGGGGATTTAGATAGTAAGCATAGTCTTCATGTCGGGGATTTAGATATCAAACATCCCCCCTGGATCGCCCGCCACGTCACAGTTGGGAAAAATATTGACTGATGCATGAAGTCCATACAATCCGCTGGAACAGACCCTTGCTCAGGAATTAAGAAACGTTTTTCAAGCATAGATGAGAAATTTTGTGCTCTCGATGTTGCAATGGTATACAACTCTCATAAAATACATGTAGGGCATACAATGCGCTAAGTAACAAGAACTGGAATGTCATTATTTTCTTTTATTTGAGTAATTTTAAAAATGTGACAACTTGTTTAATAAAGATCACAGCCAATATTTATACTTGTAATATTTTTTAATACGTCTTTTTTTGTGATTTTTCAATTTACAGCGATATTCCTTCTTCAAATTTATTCTATATCTTATCATGTACAAATTTTTGTTAAAATACAATAACTACAAATTTGTGCCCTCGTGCAAAGTATGTCGAGTCTCGGCACACGTTGAAAAAATGCCCAAACTTAAACGTGTCAAGTGAATTTACAATCCCAACATGCATAAAGAAGAAATGATTCGAACAAATTCAAATTTGTCCTCTACCTGGAACTTTGACCTTTGATTAAGGAACCAGGGGTAGCTCATGACACGCCATCTCATGATGGTTAACCTTTGATCTCCAACCGTGACTTCGACCCTTGTGAAAGGAGCATGTCTGTTATCACTCATGGAGGTTAATATAAAAAACAAATAATAGCAAGAATGGTTTAATTATGACAAAGTTGTGGTCCGGACAAAATTTAATTTCACCTTTGACCTCCAATCTTAAATGAGACCTTTACCTTTGGGATAGGAAAGGTTGTACATGCCACTCATCCTCATTGGGGTTAACAACCATGTCAAATATGAGCAAGATTGGTCAATGCATGACAGTTTGGTAAAAAAACACACTTAAATTTGACCTTTACCTCAAACTGTGACCTAAGGAGATGGGAACATATGGTTGCTCATGATACTCCTTCATATGGAGGTTGACATTCATATTCAGACCAATTATATCAAGCAAGATTGGTCTATGCATGGTAAAGTTATGGTCCGGACATAGTGGCGGCTATGTTTCGCTCATCACAAACAAATTTGCCATTGGTAAAATGTTACGTAGTACAACTATAGTAAGTAATTGTTAGAGGTCAGTCACTTATATACCTTTACTAAGGTCATTATGACTTAGTTATCATCTTTGTGAAGATCTATGTAAAGTATTTGCAAAACTCTTCATAAAACAGCGGTCGGAAGATTCGCTTAGGAAGTTTTGTGAACTTACGAGGGACATTCTGAAAGTTCTGATAACTGACCGATAACTTTTTATTGGTGAGTCAGGTGTTTTTGAAGTAAACATTTTCTGAAAGTTCAATCTTCCAGCAAGACATCGATAGCAAATTAATTATTCTAAGTCTGAGAAGTTTACTTTTATTTGTATTTGAACAATACATGGTTTCAGGGAATGACTGAAATCGCTCACGAATACGCTCAGTTCATGTGGAAACAATGTATACAATACATAATATTCATCACAAATACAGACGAAACGCCTCTACAGTTGTTGTCATTTGACTTGACACAATTCGTTACCATTTTGTGTAAAACTAAAGGTATCAGAACTTGAATTCACAGAAAAAGAAGAAAAGTGAAGTTTTTAATTCCTTACTTCCTTACTTTTAGAGTCGAAGCCCTGATGAAGTCAATTTAACACCATGTTGCCAGAAGTGTTCGTGCGCCCCAGATTGTCAACAATTCAGCAATTGTTGCCCAGACATGAAGGTGGTGCCAGACGGCAAGCGGCAATATCCGTGCGTAAACATTAATAACTACTTCAACGAACCAAGAGAACAGTTCGCCATCGGTGGTACAGATTATCGTATTGTCGATTCGTGTCCAAATGAAACTCTAGATATTGAGTATCCAAGTTGTTCCAACCTGGTACACTTGGAGGACTATCTACTGGTCTCTGATCCGCAAACCGATCGTATTTACAATAATAAGCATTGCGCAATGTGTCATGGCGTCCAACAGGATAGTCTCATTGAGTGGGAGTTGATAACGGACTGTACTCCTTATGCAAATTATAAGACGCTGGAAAACTGGCACGCTTATATACTCAGCCACTGTTTACTGATTCCCGTACCCCCGGACCCATCACTTGGCGAGTTAGTAAGATGTCATCTGAATGCAAAATATCGGTGCAATATGACCGAACTATGGGATAAATATGATCAAGAACTTAAAGACGCATGCGAACTAGGAATGGGGCCTATTAACAATATGTACACGGAGGTAATAATACCAACATTCAGGCCTTTTAGCACATACAGAAGATATTATCCGAATGTCTACTGCTTTATGTGCAACGCACGCCATGATGAACAGATTTTGTCTGATCTGTGTGAAAAACAAACTGAAATACAAAGAGCGTCATTCGGACTATTTGTTTTCATAAACTTTAAGGAGCAGCAAGCAGCAAATGACATTATGAGTATGCAACGGTGCAACTCGTCTGAAATATGGGATCCATTTAAGGTAAGAAAACATTTTATTTATAAACAGAACATTCCAAGCACCATTAAACTCGCCATACGACAGAACAGGGATGGTAGTCAATATTGATCTGAGGCAATTGGAGAATTAGGATAACCAGGGGCCTTATTCACCAACATTATAAGTCTAAAATTCAGACTTAGACTTAATATTTCCAAATGTTCTATTCGCTCTCATGTTGTTATAAATGTACCGATTTTGATATAAATTTGTAAACATGTTCAGTAGGTAACCACAAATAATCAGATAAAATTTCACATAGTTAAATCTAATCCCAAAGAAATGGCAGTGATTTTAAATGTTGTCAATTTTAAGTCTAAGTCTGAGATTAAGACTTATAATGTTGGTGAATAAAGAACCAGGGATTGAGAACACATACATTTTGCTTCCATAAGTTTAAACCAAATAATAATTTAACTCTATTTGCATTTTAAGTTTAAACCAAATAATAAGTTAACTCTATTTGCATTTTAAGTTTAAACGAAATAATAAGTTAACTCTATTTGCATTTTAAGTTTAAACCAAATTATAAGTAAACTACATTTTGCCTTTCTAAGTTTAAACCAAATAATAAGTTAACTACGATTTATATTGATAAGTTAAAACCAGCCCGCTTAGCTCAGTCGGTAGAGCGCGAGATTAGTAGTCACTAATGATCTCGGGGTAGTGGGTTCGAACCCCGGGCTGGCTAACTAAAATTACTGATAGTCTTTCGGATGAGACTTAAAACCGAGGTCCCATGTATGGGTGCTTTACACCTGACATGTAAAAGAATCAGGGATGCTTCTGAAATTGGGGCATCTTCTGTATCATGCACTATCCCCCAGAACCTAAATGTACTAAGACACTTCTGGGGGCCTCGTCCAATATGGATTATCTGGAGGCGAGGATAAATAACTGCATTAAAGTCGAAATATTTTAAGTTTAATTTAATAATAAGTTAACTACATTTTGCATTTGTAAGTTTTAACCAAATAACAAGTAAACTACATTTTGCATTCCTAAGTTTAATTTAATAATACGTTATCTACATGTTGCATTTCAAAGTCTAAACCAATTACCCGGTGATACGTTAACTACATTTTGCATTTCTTGAAAAAGTAATTTGTAAGGTAGGTGTGTTACTTTAGTGCTTTGCTTATTAATAGAGTAAAATATTAGTCTTGCTTTAGATTTGTTTTATATTTTAACAAATGTAATTTCGGGTAATTCTGCGCATCGGGTTATTCTGCGCATCGTAACTTTCTATTGCTTACATACTTTGCTGGGTCGTTTTCCTTCGGTCCTCAAGTGTTTTGTAGATGTTTGTTTCTTACGTAAAGTTTTATAATCACATCAACGAAATCGAAAAAGTATTTATACGAAAATGACCAAAATGAGTATCAACGACGATTTTCGTAAATTTGACATACCACGTGACACATAAATTGAATAAAAGCACTTCTGTAATGGATGATGATTTTTCCCTTTTTTGTCAACATTGTCTAGATGACTTGTTCTTTCGAGACTGTGATATATTTCTTCTGAAACAAATCTTTGAAAAAAACTATACAAAAAACCCCAATTCCACATGCGCAGAAATAGCCGAAAAAATTACGTCTTGAAAACCGGCAGGCATCTTGTTTTGTGACGACATTTGACCTAGTTTAGCGAAGGTATGATGTTATGAATTGCTAACATTTGCCAATGAAGGTTGTTTCTATCGAAACAGCACCATAATTTATTCTATAACTAAAATAATCTCAAATGAAGAAAGCTAACTGTACATGTATCAATGGTATTTAGTTTTAAGTTATCGGATGGCACCCTTTGCATTGCAAATACTGAAACCATGAACAGATGGTATGTTTCTGGTAGTTAATTTATACAATTCAGTTCTTCTGTGTTTTGTAGTGTATATACATGAGCCGTTCTCCAGGAAAACCGGGCTTATTGACATAACATAATTAACCTAGTAGTTATGTTATGATATTTAGAAATAGGTCTAAAATGAGAAAAAAGTCATGTTCACCGATTAAATCGTAAGTAGTTGGATAACATAAAAATTTGAATTTTCTGATGAATTATGATAAAATTACTTCCGTCGTTGCTATGGTGACCAATTTCCGAAAACTACCCTAACTGAGAAAAAACAAGGGGTTAGTGTTTAAAAATAGCAGCTTCTTTTCCCTTGAAGTAAACATTCACAATTGTTTCGTGTTTTATAAAAATCTGAATATTATTCTAAAATGTGACAAAATTTTGAAAAGTTTACGTCAATAATTCATCAGATACTGGGTTTATGAAATGATTCTTAACGTTACGTCAAATAACGTTCGAATGACGTTTGTGACGTGACTCGAAAACTTGGCGGGAGTGGTTAGTTTCAAAAGTCTATAACTTCGTTAATTTATGCAATTATTCGTTCAAATATTCAGAAAGTGTTCATAAGATTCTCGTCCTTCTAACGATTTTGTATCATGATTTTCGTATTTTTGTCAATAAGCCGGTTTTTCTGGAGAACGGATCAAATCTAATTCAGTTTTTCTGCGTTTTGTAGTTTACCTGTCTGACAGTAAGATGTCCATTCAGTACCTACGCTTATTACGGTAAATGTGAAGATCTACACCGGACCCAACTTGATCAGACATATCAATTAATTTTTCGGTCGGAGAAAAGTGACGAAGCCTACACGGATGAATTCGTGAGATATTTGCATGGTATTTTGACGAGCAAGCTATCAAACACCGACTGCATTCATTGTAAAACAAGTTTAAGGTTTGGTTTCGATTCAACTCCTTTTCTGTTGTATGAGTTGGCGTCACAAGAGTCGTGTTCTCAAGAATATTTAGTCGCAAAGATAAAAGAAATTCACGAAGAGTCGCCTTTTTATTTTACTTTCGGAAACATGACACGCATGGCAATGGCCCCAGTGCTAGAAGCCCCACCTGAATGGTTTAATCGTCATCCATATGACGTAACAGGTCTCTACTGTTCTAAGAGCTATATTGCCATTTCCTGGGCAATAGTTGATAAATGTCCCAGAATTCCTATCCTTTCAACTGGTCTGAATAGAACCACAACAGTTATGACAACAGTAAGGGATGGGTCGATTTGTGTGGATGAATATTTCAGAATTATGACGTCATTGAACAACGGCGATATATCAGTCACGTGGCACCTGAGTGTTTACATGATGACAATAACCATCTTTGTTCTTACGGTGTCCGATCGTGTGTGTCCCTTTTGATGAATTAAGGCCAGTCTAAAAACTAGAAACTTTCATTTGTCTAACGATGGTCGTCATGCCCAAGTTTGAAGTGCGTTTTGTCATTTAGTTATAGAGGTGTTCCCTATAACTTTGATGTTTTAAATCGATTCAGGAATATTATACATTAAATGAGAATCATTATTGCTTAAACTCCTCAAATTTTCAACAAAAAGCTCCCACTTATTACCGAGAAAAGAATGAAAACATATTTCAAAATAGCCACGAGTTGTTTCCCTTTGACCACATAATAATAAATCGCTGGAAGCGATAAATTATTATTGGCGATGTAAACATATTTTTGACATTATAGAGACATATTTGCGCACACTTTCTTCTGACAATTTATGATAATTGATAGTGTTTTGTATATTTAGCTCATTTAATGTGATAGTAGAGACAAAAATGCTAGTTATAGGGAATGCCTCTTTAAATGTTGGATATTGTGCGGTGTGTGAGTGTGTGTGAGGATGTGCGTACGTTTGTCTATGTGTGATATTATTGAATGTGTATGCAATGAATTGTGTGTACATATTAAGCATTGCATTGTACTGTATGCCATGTTTTGTTTGATGTATATATTATTTGATATATGCTCTCCTAAATTGGAGCTTGAATAAAATATCTATCTATCTATCTGCCATGCCCAAGTTTGAAGTGCGTTTTGTCATTTAGTTAAATGTTGGACATTGTGCGGTGTAGTTGTGATCTGTGATGTTTTTTCTGTGCTCGGCTGTTTTAATCTTTCATTAAATAATCGCCACAAACTATTGCCCAAAATAAAATTTATGGCCATATGAATAAAACAATCGCCAAATGGCGATCATGACGGGTCGCAGCTAGATCGTTCCCTGGTTGATTGTTGCCTTCCCTGTACGAGGTGCCTTTAGCTTATCATTGTTAACCGTGCTCGTTTAAGTTAATGTTCGCCTTAGTGTCTTTAAGTGTTCTTTTGTTTCATTTCATTGCTGCCTTCTCATTATCTGTGCAATATACTATCTTTATGTCAGTTGAAGTTTGGTTGACATTCTAAATATATTTAGATAAAGAAATATCTTTTTTTAAAAAGACCTTTTTGCGTTCGCCTGTCTGAGTCAGTCGATCTAGTGCATGTCCTTTGTCCATTTGGTCTTACCCAAGTATAATTGGCCTTTGACTGTATAAGCTTCAAGTGAGGAACAAAGACAAAATATTTATAAAGGCGAGCTGACCAATAATGTGACTACAATTTTCAGTTTGATTAATTACTTCAAACAATTGTTCGACAAAGATAAGCAGTGGCCTTATTCACAAACGTTGTAAATATTAGGGCACAAACCAAGCCACAGCTAAGATGGCAGCGCCTAGTCACACACACACACACACACCCACGCACACACACACACACCCACACACACCAACCCCCACACACACACACGCACGCACGCACGCACGCACGCACGCACGCACACACACACACACACGCGCAAGAGTCAGACATAGTACAAGCCATCCGCAAGACTTAAAATTGACAACATCAATTATCACTGCCATTTCTTTGCAATTAGATTTAATCATGTAAAATTTTATTTGATTATTTTTGTAACACACTGAACATGTAAATACTAATTTATATCAAAGTCGTTGCATTTATAACAACTTGAGGGCGAATAGAACATTTGACAATGTGAAGTCTAAGTATGTATTTTAGACTAACAATGTTTGTTCACAAGGCCCCAGTCGATGGAATAATTATTTCTATATATTTCATGAGTGTTTCTAATTCACTCCAAGGGGGATTCAGATACGAGGGGTGATTCTGAATGGACTCATTCTCAAAATATCCAAACTGGAATATATCTATTGGCAAAGTCAAGTCAATAACCTTTAACTTAGGTCTACTCATTTCATGTTAAATGTACAGTGTTGTTGAAAACATGAAAAGGTTAGATGAGAAAATGTAACAAATGTTCAAGGCTCGTTGCAGCGTACAACATGAAGATGTTATGTAGCCAAGCCCAACATGGCCCGCTGTTTGTAAACATTCTATCTTTATTTCTTTCCGGTGTTTATAGCCAAGTCCAACATGGCCCGCTGTTTGTAAACATTCTATCTTTATTTCTTTCCGGTGTTTAATGGTTTGAGACTGCCTCGTACACTGTACTTGTATTATATACATGCATTAACATCACATACTTTAATGTTTATCAAGCAAGTATTTATATTTTTTATTGCTAATTAAATAATGAAACTCGATGTGATTGTATGTAATTTATTACTAATCATTTAAACAGCATTTAGTTTGAACTATATTTATTTCCATTGAAGATATGTCTAACGAAATTACTATTAAGACAGTTTAGTGTACTGGTATTTGTAAGAATAACTGGTCATTTAATTAGAAACGGAAATGTGTAAACACTTATTTTCAGAAAGACATTTCCGAATTGTTTACGAGGAAAAGTTGTAAAATCAAAGCGCCGAAAGCACCTAAAGAAAATGGTACGCTTCTGCAGTTATTATACTTTTCAAGCACACCTCGAATCAATGTAATTCATTTGGCTCCGTCAATATCTTATTTTATATCTTATCTTTGGCACCGTCTAATTTCTAGTATATAGGAATGTAGAAATAATGTAGAAATAATGTAGAAATAAGTAAATATAAACTCCCTGATTATAAAAAATATTCCATGTTCAACTCATTTCCGTGCTCAAAATTGAAATGGTTATACCGGTTAAGGTAACTGCAAAACTACCATATAATGTAATATACCCATAAAGAAAGCCGTGTAATATTCCTTGATAATGTAAAGATGATTTTCTTGAGCCTTGAAAAAGTGGCGTATTATTAAAAGACATTATTGAAGAAACAACAAAATTAAGGCTATTTTAAATATATTTGTTTTCTAATTAAAGCAAATTGCTTTCTGGTACTTTACATAATCAAGTCACGGGGTATTGCGACACTGTAGTGTGGTACATCGGGTGCACTGACCATGACCCACATCTTATATAACTATGATAATGTTGGTTACTGTTCGAAATACGTAAGACATTATATAATTCATATCTTTGTTTCACACTCATTTGACAAAATCTCACGTTGGTCAGATTTTTCTATCAAATTTGTCAACCAACAGATCACGTACGCCATGCAGACGGTAGTAACGTCGGGGTAGAGTTTGTTAAGACGACTGCTATTACAGACACATTTTCAATACAATATGTTATCGCTTTGGCACTAGCCACCCAGCTAGGTCAGCAAAGTACGCACACCTTAGAAATGGTTTATTCGCACTTATAATAATTTGTCTTTTATTAATATTGTGAATTGTCCATATTGTCAGTTTACTGATTTTTCTCACTTTGAATGACTTAGGTAATATGTGGATATCGCCTTGTTATGAGCCGCGTCAATTTCAAACAATACACCCAATGAACGCGTGATTTATTTTGTGCATAAATCCTGGAAGTGGTTAGCTTCATAGAACAGAACATAGAAGATAATGAAAGAATCGGCCAGGGAAAGCTATAAAACCACATAGAGTTTTGCGTCATTTCCATATGTTGATGTGATCCGCAGAGAGCAACATGGCGATATATTGGTTAGTGCTTGTGGTTTTGTGTGGTGCGGGGTTCTACATTATACCGCCAGTTTGTGGTGTTTTACAAGACGTTGCGACGCTGTGCCCTTACAACAATTTCTGCGAGTCCAACGCCACGAAGGTAAATGTTTTCTATTTATAATTTGTCTCATTTGAACCACAGGTAGCTTTTCTAACAGTATCATTGAAAAGGAAATTGAAAAAAATAGGATTTTTTCTCGTTTAGGTTCTATTTAAATAGAACCTAAATTTCGAGAGAAAAATCCCAAGTAATACAACCTAAATTTCGAGAAAAAAATCCCCTTTTTTCAATTCCATTTGTTTAAAATTTCTTTTTCAATGATACTCTTACCCGTGACTTAAATACATATATGTTCGTATTAAATTCTAAAGATACATGATGCTTATTTATGCCACCACTTCTGGGTGAAATTGTGGCGCCAATTGTAATAAAATTGTAAAAAAGGTGTTCTAATCAATACAAAAAACCCAGTTTAATTAATCTACATGGGCATTAGCACCTCAGAACTTCGATCAGGCTCCGATCTCCCAAAGCAGCTCTATACCATATCATGAAATTAATATTTTACTTAAACAGGCAAATTTCCAATCAATTTATTATTTCGCTGGCATAGAATGAGAAGCCGACCTTGAGGAAGATACATATTTGGAATCTGCATTACAAGGCGCTTCTCATGAGCATATTTTCATGAAAATCGGAACTTAATGTTGACGAAACTGAAGTTTAAACAGCTTGTTTGATGACCAATAATTGGCAATATGAAATAACTTTTGTAAAAGCTTGTTTTACCAAACGTTTTCAGATGTCTGTAGTATTTTTCTGGTTATCTCAAAATATCGATTTTGTACTAACAGCCTTCTCAGTCCATGTCAGCGATTTGTTTGTTGTCGGAATTTTAACCGTATTAAACATATACATGTAAGTAATGAATAGGTTTTGACCAACATAAAAAAGATTTAGTAATTACGGGTTCCAACCAAGGGGATTTAGATAGTAAGCATAGTCTTCATATCGGGGATTTAGATATCAAAACATCCCCCCTGGATCGCCCGCCACGTCACAGTTGGGAAAAATATTGACTGATGCATGAAGTCCATACAATCCGCTGGAACAGACCCTTGCTCAGGAATTAAGAAACGTTTTTCAAGCATAGATGAGAAATTTTGTGCTCTCGATGTTGCAATGGTATACAACTCTCATAAAATACATGTAGGGCATACAATGCGCTAAGTAACAAGAACTGGAATGTCATTATTTTCTTTTATTTGAGTAATTTTAAAAATGTGACAACTTGTTTAATAAAGATCACAGCCAATATTTATACTTGTAATATTTTTCAATACGTCTTTTTTGTGATTTTTCAATTTACAGCGATATTCCTTCTTCAAATTTATTCTATATCTTATCATGTACAAATTTTTGTTAAAATACAATAACTACAAATTTGTGCCCTCGTGCAAAGTATGTCGAGTCTCGGCACACGTTGAAAAAATGCCCAAACTTAAACGTGTCAAGTGAATTTACAATCCCAACATGCATAAAGAAGAAATGATTCGAACAAATTCAAATTTGTCCTCTACCTGGAACTTTGACCTTTGATTAAGGAACCAGGGGTAGCTCATGACACGCCATCTCATGATGGTTAACCTTTGATCTCCAACCGTGACTTCGACCCTTGTGAAAGGAGCATGTCTGTTATCACTCATGGAGGTTAATATAAAAAACAAATAATAGCAAGAATGGTTTAATTATGACAAAGTTGTGGTCCGGACAAAATTTAATTTCACCTTTGACCTCCAATCTTAAATGAGACCTTTACCTTTGGGATAGGAAAGGTTGTACATGCCACTCATCCTCATTGGGGTTAACAACCATGTCAAATATGAGCAAGATTGGTCAATGCATGACAGTTTGGTAAAAAAACACACTTAAATTTGACCTTTACCTCAAACTGTGACCTAAGGAGATGGGAACATATGGTTGCTCATGATACTCCTTCATATGGAGGTTGACATTCATATTCAGACCAATTATATCAAGCAAGATTGGTCTATGCATGGTAAAGTTATGGTCCGGACATAGTGGCGGCTATGTTTCGCTCATCACAAACAAATTTGCCATTGGTAAAATGTTACGTAGTACAACTATAGTAAGTAATTGTTAGAGGTCAGTCACTTATATACCTTTACTAAGGTCATTATGACTTAGTTATCATCTTTGTGAAGATCTATGTAAAGTATTTGCAAAACTCTTCATAAAACAGCGGTCGGAAGATTCGCTTAGGAAGTTTTGTGAACTTACGAGGGACATTCTGAAAGTTCTGATAACTGACCGATAACTTTTTATTGGTGAGTCAGGTGTTTTTGAAGTAAACATTTTCTGAAAGTTCAATCTTCCAGCAAGACATCGATAGCAAATTAATTATTCTAAGTCTGAGAAGTTTACTTTTATTTGTATTTGAACAATACATGGTTTCAGGGAATGACTGAAATCGCTCACGAATACGCTCAGTTCATGTGGAAACAATGTATACAATACATAATATTCATCACAAATACAGACGAAACGCCTCTACAGTTGTTGTCATTTGACTTGACACAATTCGTTACCATTTTGTGTAAAACTAAAGGTATCAGAACTTGAATTCACAGAAAAAGAAGAAAAGTGAAGTTTTTAATTCCTTACTTCCTTACTTTTAGAGTCGAAGCCCTGATGAAGTCAATTTAACACCATGTTGCCAGAAGTGTTCGTGCGCCCCAGATTGTCAACAATTCAGCAATTGTTGCCCAGACATGAAGGTGGTGCCAGACGGCAAGCGGCAATATCCGTGCGTAAACATTAATAACTACTTCAACGAACCAAGAGAACAGTTCGCCATCGGTGGTACAGATTATCGTATTGTCGATTCGTGTCCAAATGAAACTCTAGATATTGAGTATCCAAGTTGTTCCAACCTGGTACACTTGGAGGACTATCTACTGGTCTCTGATCCGCAAACCGATCGTATTTACAATAATAAGCATTGCGCAATGTGTCATGGCGTCCAACAGGATAGTCTCATTGAGTGGGAGTTGATAACGGACTGTACTCCTTATGCAAATTATAAGACGCTGGAAAACTGGCACGCTTATATACTCAGCCACTGTTTACTGATTCCCGTACCCCCGGACCCATCACTTGGCGAGTTAGTAAGATGTCATCTGAATGCAAAATATCGGTGCAATATGACCGAACTATGGGATAAATATGATCAAGAACTTAAAGACGCATGCGAACTAGGAATGGGGCCTATTAACAATATGTACACGGAGGTAATAATACCAACATTCAGGCCTTTTAGCACATACAGAAGATATTATCCGAATGTCTACTGCTTTATGTGCAACGCACGCCATGATGAACAGATTTTGTCTGATCTGTGTGAAAAACAAACTGAAATACAAAGAGCGTCATTCGGACTATTTGTTTTCATAAACTTTAAGGAGCAGCAAGCAGCAAATGACATTATGAGTATGCAACGGTGCAACTCGTCTGAAATATGGGATCCATTTAAGGTAAGAAAACATTTTATTTATAAACAGAACATTCCAAGCACCATTAAACTCGCCATACGACAGAACAGGGATGGTAGTCAATATTGATCTGAGGCAATTGGAGAATTAGGATAACCAGGGGCCTTATTCACCAACATTATAAGTCTAAAATTCAGACTTAGACTTAATATTTCCAAATGTTCTATTCGCTCTCATGTTGTTATAAATGTACCGATTTTGATATAAATTTGTAAACATGTTCAGTAGGTAACCACAAATAATCAGATAAAATTTCACATAGTTAAATCTAATCCCAAAGAAATGGCAGTGATTTTAAATGTTGTCAATTTTAAGTCTAAGTCTGAGATTTAGACTTATAATGTTGGTGAATAAAGAACCAGGGATTGAGAACACATACATTTTGCTTCCATAAGTTTAAACCAAATAATAAGTTAACTCTATTTGCATTTTAAGTTTAAACCAAATTATAAGTTAACTACATTTTGCCTTTCTAAGTTTAAACCAAATAATAAGTTAACTACGATTTATATTGATAAGTTAAAACCAGCCCGCTTAGCTCAGTCGGTAGAGCGCGAGATTAGTAGTCACTAATGATCTCGGGGTAGTGGGTTCGAACCCCGGGCTGGCTAACTAAAATTACTGATAGTCTTTCGGATGAGACTTAAAACCGAGGTCCCATGTATGGGTGCTTTACACCTGACATGTAAAAGAATCAGGGATGCTTCTGAAATTGGGGCATCTTCTGTATCATGCACTATCCCCCAGAACCTAAATGTACTAAGACACTTCTGGGGGCCTCGTCCAATATGGATTATCTGGAGGCGAGGATAAATAACTGCATTAAAGTTTTAATATATTTCTAAGTTTAATTTAATAATAAGTTAACTACATTTTGCATTTGTAAGTTTTAACCAAATAACAAGTTAACTACATTTTGCATTCCTAAGTTTAATTTAATAATACGTTATCTACATGTTGCATTTCAAAGTCTAAACCAATTACCCGGTGATACGTTAACTACATTTTGCATTTCTTGAAAAAGTAATTTGTAAGGTAGGTGTGTTACTTTAGTGCTTTGCTTATTAATAGAGTAAAATATTAGTCTTGCTTTAGATTTGTTTTATATTTTAACAAATGTAATTTCGGGTAATTCTGCGCATCGAGTAATTCTGCGCATCGTAACTTTCTATTGCTTACATACTTTGCTGGGTCGTTTTCCTTCGGTCCTCAAGTGTTTTGTAGATGTTTGTTTCTTACGTAAAGTTTTATAATCACATCAACGAAATCGAAAAAGTATTTATACGAAAATGACCAAAATGAGTATCAACGACGATTTTCGTAAATTTGACATACCACGTGACACATAAATTGAATAAAAGCACTTCTGTAATGGATGATGATTTTTCCCTTTTTTGTCAACATTGTCTAGATGACTTGTTCTTTCGAGACTGTGATATATTTCTTCTGAAACAAATCTTTGAAAAAAACTATACAAAAAACCCCAATTCCACATGCGCAGAAATAGCCGAAAAAATTACGTCTTGAAAACCGGCAGGCATCTTGTTTTGTGACGACATTTGACCTAGTTTAGCGAAGGTATGATGTTATGAATTGCTAACATTTGCCAATGAAGGTTGTTTCTATCGAAACAGCACCATAATTTATTCTATAACTAAAATAATCTCAAATGAAGAAAGCTAACTGTACATGTATCAATGGTATTTAGTTTTAAGTTATCGGATGGCACCCTTTGCATTGCAAATACTGAAACCATGAACAGATGGTATGTTTCTGGTAGTTAATTTATACAATTCAGTTCTTCTGTGTTTTGTAGTGTATATACATGAGCCGTTCTCCAGGAAAACCGGGCTTATTGACATAACATAATTAACCTAGTAGTTATGTTATGATATTTAGAAATAGGTCTAAAATGAGAAAAAAGTCATGTTCACCGATTAAATCGTAAGTAGTTGGATAACATAAAAATTTGAATTTTCTGATGAATTATGATAAAATTACTTCCGTCGTTGCTATGGTGACCAATTTCCGAAAACTACCCTAACTGAGAAAAAACAAGGGGTTAGTGTTTAAAAATAGCAGCTTCTTTTCCCTTGAAGTAAACATTCACAATTGTTTCGTGTTTTATAAAAATCTGAATATTATTCTAAAATGTGACAAAATTTTGAAAAGTTTACGTCAATAATTCATCAGATACTGGGTTTATGAAATGATTCTTAACGTTACGTCAAATAACGTTCGAATGACGTTTGTGACGTGACTCGAAAACTTGGCGGGAGTGGTTAGTTTCAAAAGTCTATAACTTCGTTAATTTATGCAATTATTCGTTCAAATATTCAGAAAGTGTTCATAAGATTCTCGTCCTTCTAACGATTTTGTATCATGATTTTCGTATTTTTGTCAATAAGCCGGTTTTTCTGGAGAACGGATCAAATCTAATTCAGTTTTTCTGCGTTTTGTAGTTTACCTGTCTGACAGTAAGATGTCCATTCAGTACCTACGCTTATTACGGTAAATGTGAAGATCTACACCGGACCCAACTTGATCAGACATATCAATTAATTTTTCGGTCGGAGAAAAGTGACGAAGCCTACACGGATGAATTCGTGAGATATTTGCATGGTATTTTGACGAGCAAGCTATCAAACACCGACTGCATTCATTGTAAAACAAGTTTAAGGTTTGGTTTCGATTCAACTCCTTTTCTGTTGTATGAGTTGGCGTCACAAGAGTCGTGTTCTCAAGAATATTTAGTCGCAAAGATAAAAGAAATTCACGAAGAGTCGCCTTTTTATTTTACTTTCGGAAACATGACACGCATGGCAATGGCCCCAGTGCTAGAAGCCCCACCTGAATGGTTTAATCGTCATCCATATGACGTAACAGGTCTCTACTGTTCTAAGAGCTATATTGCCATTTCCTGGGCAATAGTTGATAAATGTCCCAGAATTCCTATCCTTTCAACTGGTCTGAATAGAACCACAACAGTTATGACAACAGTAAGGGATGGGTCGATTTGTGTGGATGAATATTTCAGAATTATGACGTCATTGAACAACGGCGATATATCAGTCACGTGGCACCTGAGTGTTTACATGATGACAATAACCATCTTTGTTCTTACGGTGTCCGATCGTGTGTGTCCCTTTTGATGAATTAAGGCCAGTCTAAAAACTAGAAACTTTCATTTGTCTAACGATGGTCGTCATGCCCAAGTTTGAAGTGCGTTTTGTCATTTAGTTAAAGAGGTGTTCCCTATAACTTTGATGTTTTAAATCGATTCAGGAATATTATACATTAAATGAGAATCATTATTGCTTAAACTCCTCAAATTTTCAACAAAAAGCTCCCACTTATTACCGAGAAAAGAATGAAAACATATTTCAAAATAGCCACGAGTTGTTTCCCTTTGACCACATAATAATAAATCGCTGGAAGCGATAAATTATTATTGGCGATGTAAACATATTTTTGACATTATAGAGACATATTTGCGCACACTTTCTTCTGACAATTTATGATAATTGATAGTGTTTTGTATATTTAGCTCATTTAATGTGATAGTAGAGACAAAAATGGTAGTTATAGGGAATGCCTCTTTAAATGTTGGACATTGTGCGGTGTAGTTGTGATCTGTGATGTTTTTTCTGTGCTCGGCTGTTTTAATCTTTCATTAAATAATCGCCACAAACTATTGCCCAAATTAAAATTTATGGCCATATGAATAAAACAATCGCCAAATAGCGATCATGACGGCTCGCAGCTCGATCGTTCCATGGTTGAGTGTTGCCTTCCCTGTACGAGGTGCCTTTAGCTTATCATTGTTAACCGTGCTCGTACTAAAATTGTACTGAAAATCATTTTAGCATAACATGCTGCCTACAAAGACAACCACTAGGCTTATTGTATCTGTTCAGTCATTTTGAAGATGTTGAGCTTGCAGTCTGTGATTTTAAGTTAATGTTCGCCTTAGTGTCTTTAAGTGTTCTTTTGTTTCATTTCATTGCTGCCTTCTCATTATCTGTGCAATATACTATCTTTATGTCAGTTGAAGTTTGGTTGACATTCTAAATATATTTAGATAAAGAAATATCTTTTTTAAAAAGATCTTTTTGCGTTCGCCTGTCTGAGTCAGTCGATCTAGTGCATGTCCTTTGTCCATTTGGTCTTACCCAAGTATAATTGGCCTTTGACTGTATAAGCTTCAAGTGAGGAACAAAGACAAAATATGTATAAAGGCGAGCTGACCAATAATGTGACTACAATATTCATCCAAAAATGTACACTTGTATTGATTAACAAACAGTAAGCAACAAAATAAATACATGTATGTCATATAATATGTACATTTTATTGTTTATTATTTTATATTTGGCACATAATGCTACATGACGATAATGCCCAAGTCCCAAGTAGAGGTTTAACAAACTGGATGATAGATGTTGACCAATCTCCTCATGCAAACAAACCACCTGAAACAGAGAAACTGGTCAGTTTCAAACAACATGAACAGGATCAACTACAGGGTTGGTGCAAGTCAAAGGTATTTGATGATGATCATTTAATTTCCTTCATAACATTACAAAATCAAAGACCATTTAGTTATCAGTTTTCAACTGGAGGGGACTATACACCTTGGTACCGTTTTATCAACGTATTCGCAAAAAAGTTGTGGTGGTCATGACAACAGAAACATTGTAAACTTGTGGGAAGCTTCTGTATTGTATAGCTTGCAATTCCTAATATATTGTGTAAAATGGAACATGGTTGCTGTCATATTTAATTCAATATACCAATGAATAAAATCATTCAATCACTGAAGGCATTATGGAAAGGTGGGTACTTGATTCTTCAAAGGAATCATATGAACTGGGAAATGGACACAGACTAGATTTTAAATTGATCCTCGAAATAGCAAATTCTTATCTAAAATAGTTGGATAGTCTAATGACTCCAAGGTAAACTGACACAAAACACAGATAAATTGCACAATATGGGCATCAACTAATTGGGGAAACATATTGATAGTAACAAAGATATTGATAGTAATAAAGATATTGATAGTAATAAAGATATTGATAGTAACAAAGATATTAACAGTAACATTATAAAATACCTGATACTTCTAATGCACAACCAGTGATGTAACTACTTCTGTCTGAGGCTAAAAATAAACAGGCTTCAGCAATTTCTGAAATAATAATAAAACCAATACCATTTTTAGGTTATTTTGTTTTTGAAATGCAGGTACTAACAGCACTATTTCTATCAAAGTGTGGTTATATATTTATAAGCCGAACATGTTTTAGGAAACATCTTAGAGGCGGAAACAAGCAATGAAATAATAGAAAAAAGAGGACCCTAGGTCGCTCACCTGTTGCACAGTGGTCTAGGTATCAATACAACCTACATTCTGACCATATTTCATTAAGATTGGATCAAAGCAGCGACCTCTGGAGTGTACACAAGGTTTTTCTAAGATTTGATCTAGTAACCTAGTTTTTAACCCCACATGACCCAGTTTCAAACTTTGCCTAGATTTCATGGAGAACAATATTCTGACTAAGTTTCATGAAGATTGGATCAAATTGGTGACACCTAGAGTGTACACAAGGTTTTTATAAGATTTGACCTTGTGACCTAGTTTTCGACCCCGCATGACCTAGTGTAAAACTTGGCCTAGATTTTATAAAGAACAACATTTGGACAAAGTTTCATGAAGATTGGATCATGCAGACCATCCTGTCACAACAAAAGCTGAACTTTTTTCTTCGAAAAGTCGAGCTAACACATGTTAAGGCTTAATGTTGCTTTAAGTCAAACATTGAAAGGTGCACAACAGTGTACTAAGCATACCTTCAGGTTTTCCCATTCTTGCCATCGGTATCAACATGGTAACCATTTGTTTGACTTTTTCTGGTATAACATCAGTCATTGGTGTTTCTGTGAATCCAGGAAGTACAGCATTCACTCGAATACCTTGTCTGTAACAATCATAATAGTGAAATTATCAGTAATAGTGAAATTATCAGTAATAGTGAAATTATCAATAATAGTGCAATAATAATACTGTAATAACAATACAATCATGTGCTCAGCAGCAATTAAACAAGGGGTTTATGTCAGTACCATTTTCAACAACTTTGACATGTTACAGCCATGATTCAAAATTCATATCTTCTGTCCTTGAGAAGGACATTATAAGAGCTTTGGGTGGTCCTGATTATAAACAAAATGGTATTTTTCATATAATATGTACATATTCTGTATATCAGTTCTATTTTTGTCCATGACTCAACATCACACTGGAGATCAACTGCATTTTTATTAGCAGTAGAGTAATACAGTGAATATGCTGAGATCATGGTTCAGTGGTCAGATTTTACTAATAGGTGTATGATGAAGAACAAGTAATTTATGAATAGCAAGCAATAAAGAAGGCCCCAACCTAGTTTTCTATGTATCTGTTACCATTGCAACCACATTTTTGTCAGAATAAAACATGCAAAATATTCTTATTCCCGAATCCATAAGTTTCATAAACCTAGCTGAAAAACTTATGGCATGATCTGGATTTTATTGACAGACTGGTGGGGACTAATTAGCAACCGCAAGGGAGGTAAATGCGAATGATAACTACACTGAAGTGCATTATGTAGTACACATACTTGGCTAGTTCCATAGCAGCAGTTTTTGTAAGACCTATGACACCAGCTTTAGAAGCTGCATAATTGGCTTGTCCTCTATTACCTGTCTAAACGATAGGAAAGACATGGTTATCAGTTTATAACATACATGTACTGCAAATCAACGGCCATAAGTCACACGCAGCCATAAGACGCAGGGGGACTTTTGAATAAAAATCTAGGTTTTGTCCAAACCCTTTTATAGGTCGTCTGTAGACTTTTCAATTACAGTAGTGGGTGAACGATAGGAAAAACATGGTCATCAGTTTTATAACACACAGTAGTGCGTGACACAGTGGCCGAGTGGTAAATGCTCTCTACTACCAATCCAGAGGTCTCTGGTTGGAATCTCTGAATTGTGATTGGAATTCTCAGAAATGCTTTTTAGTATTTCCCATTCCCACTACAAATTTATTCATTGGAAATCCATAAGTAGTCTCTTGTGTATCTGTGCTGTACACTTGGTAAGTTAAAGAACCAAGGAGTCTTTCTTTCTTTCCATTTAATTTGCAGGGCCCACTCTGGGGCATTATCGCAAATATTAGAGACAAAGGTGAGATACAAGGAATCTGGGTGCGATACCCTAGCTCGTTTCGAATAGATTCCTTGGTTCTTTAATGTGCCCGGTGTAAAGCACCGATACACGCGAGACTAACCCTGGGTTACCAACCAGGATCATCTCTAGTTGGGTTGGAAACACTAAATAGCGTTTCTGAAATGACCAAGTGTCCCGGCCGAGAATCGAACCCGGGACCTCTCGATCAGGAGTCTAGCGTCTTACCACTAGACCACCGTTATTATGAAAGAGCTAGGGAAGCACACTGGGATTTCTTGATTCACACAAATAGCTCTTCCATCGAGCTTAGAGTGCATTGACAAATCTTGCTGGAAAAAAACGAACCACCACAAACTTTAAACTGTCTCAGATTGATACAAACCAACATTACATGTTATTAAGATCCACAGTGACTATATAGAGTATCTATCACCAGTTGTCAATTGATATAAATTTATATTAAACAAGTTTAATAGTTTAGTATAACTTTATACTACACATGTCATGTATAAGATTTAACATACTCGCTACACTAACCCGGAAACAAGGGAAGTAAAGTGATATAACACGAAACATCGGTCAAGCTATAAAAGCTCATTGGCAAACTTTTGTCTAAATGAAATGTACATTGGTTGACTACAATAGAACATTTTGGCAAGATTTCAAAATAACTAAAGTGGTATATTAACATGGTAAGGGAAATAACAAAACGTCTTCGGCTGAATATCAGCATTTCAGTAAGAGTTATTTCCCATGTTTGATAGTCGTAAATATGTATCAAAAAGCAAAAAACTTCAAATGGAACTGAAATGTGTGGTCTTAATTTGAGGTGGTCTTTCAATAGGGCTTATTGATTTCTTTTTAAGGTGGACTTTAAGTTAGGTGATCATATAAGTTAGATGACCATTCACTTGAGATGACCATAAAATTGAGGTGATTATAATCAATTATTGAGGTACTTTTAATATTGAGGTGATATCATAAATGAGATGGTCATACAATTGAGATGAACTTATTATTGAGATGGCCTTATTATGGAGATAATCTTATAGTTGAGGTGATCATAATCAATTATTAAGGTGGTCTTAATATAGTGGTGGCATCACTATTAAAGTGAGGTGTTACCTTTCCTGAGATGCTGGATATGTTTACAATAGATGCGTTGGTCACACCTGCTGTTATGATGGCACGACTAAATGCTTGATTCAATAAGAATGTTCCCTGAAAATATATATACAATAGTTCATTACTACCGTACAGTAAAACCAATCTAGTGTGGCCCTCTATAGAGCAACAACCTTTATATAGCAACATCTTCATTACTGCATCTTGGAAAATTTGACACAAACTTGACCTTTTCATTAGCCTTATTTTACAGTCGATATCTTGTCTGTATGGATAGCATCAGTTTGTTTTCATTAGCAGATGCTCGAGATGTTACACAAAGAGTCTTAGACAAATTTGAAATACCGCGATATTGCACAATCTGTTTGCAGAAATTGATATATTCAAAGCAAGAATTTTATAATATATTTAATTATTTATGTATAAAGGTTAAGATCAGCATTCAGGTCAAATTCACCAAGCTATACAATGTCCTACATTATAACCTCTCTAGAGCGGTCCACTGTACAGGAACAGACTACTAGCTATACTAGGTATGTAAGGGGTATTACTGTTTATATAGAGAATAATAGGTTAGTGCCATGGATGAGTAAGTTTATCTGGCAAGACGGAGGAATTTATAATTTCCGCAGCCGAGCCGGATAAACTTTTACTCACTCCACGGCACTAACCTATTATTCTATTTATCCGGTCACTACATCTGCTTTTAAAAGGGAATAAAAGTCGGGATTATTTATTTGCCTTTTTGTGCGTAACGTCACGTTTGTTCACTGACGTCACGACAAAACAACAACATCGGACATCTTGATAACGTCATGTACACGCAGGTAAGTCGTAGAACAATTATTGATCTACCCACGCTCATTTTAAATAGGAAAATCTCAACCTCGGGTACAGAGTTTCAGCCGGCGACTCCGCTTTAAGAAGAAGTCCGTCAGATCACGTGATGAGGTGACGGTTTATTGCAAGTCACATGACCACTTGACGGTTTATTGAAAATGATAAACGGCACCCTGTTATCGGGCCGATTTTGCCGGAAGTGACTGAATAAACTTAGTTATTTTATCTTGATTTTCCAACTCATATTATTCCTGATAACCAATACGAGAAGAGAAGCCAAATTCCCTTTCATATTGTCATGAGTGTCTAGCAAGGGAAATACTGTTATCATTATTATTTCGTCTTAAGTATGACACGGCCTGGGATTGAACCTTGTGGACCTCCCACACTCAAAGACAATGCTCTACCACTACTATGTGCTATCAAAGAGGCAGTGCTGGTGAAGCAACTTCAAGTTTAATCATATAACTGTATTAAAAAATCATTTAATTTCTATGGGTCTAAATTTTGTGGATTCGGTAAAACGTTGATTTTGAATATCAAGTAATACATACAAGGGTCAAAATTATGGTATGTTGGGATTGATTTAATGGTTGAAGGTAAATCAAGAAATTCACAAAATTTTATTCCCCTCCAAAATTAATTATTTTACAGTATCTATTAGGCAGTACTGCTGAAGAATGTAAAAAATAAATAAAAAATACTCAAAATAATCATGTAGTAGGCCTACCTTCAAATTAACGTCCATCACTTTATCAAACTGTTCCTCGCTCATTTTTAGCATCATAATATCACGTGTGATACCAGCAGAGTTGACGGCTATGGATGGTACAGTGGTAAATGATGCTAGAACGTTCTGCATGAGATCATTGATAGAACCGCTAGCTGATACATCAGCACAATACGCATGATGACTCACTGATGGTCCTGTGTAAATACATGTTCATGGGTAAAAGTTCAAAATTTAAAAAAGACTGAAAACTGTAAGTCAATATACATGTACAGAACTAAATGATTTTAATATTAAATTCATACAGTAGAGTATTTTTTCTAAAAGTACGGAAATCAGTATTGAGACTGAAAACAATCACCCCTGCATGTTTATTTGTTTAGCCTAAGGTCTCACTGAGCATTTTTGCCTCGGCAATGTACTGCCAATCTAGATAAATTAGCTTCGGGAGGCATTGGGAACAGGGTTTTCATAAATTTTCTTATGACTTTACCTGAAGCTTCCCCTAGAGCATGAGGACCCTTGCCCAGATGCCTTCCGATGCTTATTTATTAAATCAGGAGTACATCGCTGGATGGAAAATGCTCAGTGGGACCTAGGCATTAAACAAATAATTAGATTAGCCTAAGATGAACCTATATTGATATACATATGGATTAAGAATTGGTTGTGATAGAGTATGGACCCCTCTGGAACACCACTCAAGGAAAAATATTTTGTGGCAGGTTCGACTCTCCTTCAGTTGAGAAAAAATGGCTGGTTTAACCATCAATGAAGAAAAGAATGGCTGGTTAATTAGTAAGCACCTGTAGTGGGATTCATTGGTAGGAAGCGGTGCCATTGTCTAGCAATATGAAGTACGAAAGCATAAGACCACTTTGCAAATTGCAACTGCAACAACTCCATAAAAGGTAGCACAAATAGCCGCAGTATTAATATGACTATATCTTATCGCACCAGTTATGATCTAGTGAAATAAACAAATGTATCTTATAAACTTAGTTAATTAACGACAAGCGAAGACCTGATTGGCCATGCACTTATGAATGTCTCGGTCAAACGCAAACAAAGAAATATCGTGTACACATACTGGTCGGTAAAGTGTCAATGGTTTGTAAGGCTGCATCTTTACTGATGTCTACAGCTGCTATAGCCGCACCTTCTCTAGCAAATACTGAACATATAGCCCGTCCTATTCCACTTCCAGCACCTGTAAATATAGCAAATACTGAACATATAGCGTGACCTATACCACTTCCAGCACCTGCAAATATAGGATTTGTTTCTGAGACAAAATCATCCACATTTCCCTAGCTTACAGGTAAAATCATTGGGATGGTGTGGGGCAGTTGCAACTGACTGATGCATTACTTGTATTGTGGAACCTGTGTAAAAGACCACCTGCGAAAGAAGACCACTTTTTGACTATATAATAGGCGGGGATGTCCAGGGATATACCAGAGATTTTACCATCAGCTGTCCCTCGTATTGTCCAAGCTCTTTGACAATGATAATTCCATTCCATTAAAATGTTGACACCAGTATAACAAAAGACCAATAAGTTATGGCATCCAGAACTATCCCATGCAGGGTGGTGGTTTTGACAACCCAAAAGTAAAAATCCCCGCCCATCCCTGGGGGTAGGGGATCGTTGATGCAACTGACTGGTGCATAAAGATAGATGAATGTACAGAACTGATGATAGAACGCTCTTGACAAAACATGGATTTTTACGGAACTCAAGGAACTGTATTTATAGAAAGACTTGCTAATGCCTGCTTTTTATTCACTGACTTCCAGCCCCGGAATGATTGTACAGGACCACAGGTGTTTGGCAATTGGATATGACCCCCCCCCCCTATGGCCCCTCTACATCCCCAAATAATATCTATAATACTGTACCTAATAGAAATTTGATATTATTTATCTATTGTTTGGGGGGGGGTTGTAGAAGGGCCATAGGGGGTCATATCCACATGCCAATCACCTGTGTGCTCAGTACAGGACAGGACTGCAGCCTGTGCAGAGCAGGAGAAAAGTTCAAAGTCCACTTTTCTATACTATCCAAAAAATAACTCACTAAATGGAAAATATGTCCACTGTTACGTTCCATCTGTAAAAGAAAGATATAATTGTATGCATCACACAAGAAAACAGAAATGACAGAATGTATATACTATGCATTTACCTGTTA
The DNA here is from genome assembly GCA_963678985.1 of Spisula subtruncata. Classification (NCBI taxonomy): domain Eukaryota; kingdom Metazoa; phylum Mollusca; class Bivalvia; order Venerida; family Mactridae; genus Spisula; species Spisula subtruncata. The sequence continues at coordinate 11,306,287 of OY787673.1, read as the reverse complement.
TTAGTGCAGTTTTGCCTGTCAAAATACCTGTGGCCGCCATGACATGCGAACTCTTCAAATCTATTTTTAGACGGGTTTTACCAAGTTTTTGGCTGTGTATAAAGTCGAACCAATCCGGGTGATTCCGGACTTCAAAGTTATAGATAATAAATTAATATACCTCACTTTTAAGACTCTTTAACATTATCAGAGCGCACATGTCTTTATCAATTTTAATCTTGATCTGATCTAAATATTAGGACCAGATAAAAATATGACCTGTTTTCTTGGACCCAAAACGAGGGCCCGGTTATAGAGCTTTTTAAAAAAATGGTATTTCGTTGTCTTAATTATATGTATTATTATTAATAAATACATGTAGATTGTAATAACATGCAAAATAGATCAAAAATGTATATACAGTATAGTAGAGCCCTATAATAATGCTGCATGTTAGCTAAGGTAATTAATAATAGATGCATGATCTGTGTCTGTCTAGTAGGCATGTTCAGGGCTGGTATTCACAAAGCATATTAAGGGAAAATATTTTGACTTAAGTTAAAATATTGAACTGCACATATTTCCCTAGAAATGAATAATAACCCATGTTTTCGATGTGATTTATACACAATGTTTCTAAACATTGTAAACTCTTGTTAGTATTGATTTCCCTGTTTAGCTTATACACATTATGAAAATTTGAGTGTTTAGAAAAAATTCTAAGTTTTCACTTAAGATGTTTTGTGAATACCACCCAGTTGATTAATGGTGCTGTTGACTGTTTGCTCCTTGTTAGAAACTTTGCCCGGTAAGTTAACGGTAAGTTCATTGACTTTACTTTTGCTTCTCTAAAAAAAGCCACACAGGCACCAAAAAAGCCTTGTTAAATGTGTAAAATTACAACCAAAACTTCATGAAGGTGACTGTATTTTCATATTTTAAAGAGTAAAAAGAAAAACATCTTTTTGTATTTTATTTTCTTGTTAGAATCGGGAACCAAACTAAACTTACTTGCTGAATACCTAATATACAAATACAATTTGTACAACGCTTACATAATATATACATCGATTTTCTTCCCGTTCCATATATAAACCAAAAAGTGATATAACACAAACATTAGAGGTGACCATGGTGACGCAAACGCGAGAGATCATATCAAGATAGCCATACAGTAAGGTTGATCTAGACGCCATCACAGGGGATCGAATATGATATTTTGTGGAAATCTGATTCATAGCAGATGTATATTCGCGAGACGCCCGTCGCGACGATATTGCAGCCTACGTGAAGACAATTCAGTACTAGACAAGCTGGAGGCAATTTTGTTCGTACAACCTACGTCAATCGACAAAGGACTAACCACAACTTTAACGTTTTCAATATACGTGAGTAGTTTGTTGTTTACTTTGGTTCATCATTTAAGTATCGCCTGTTACATATCATCTTTTCTCTATACAGTATGTTAATTATACTAATACTGAACCGCTACTACCAAGTTCGTACAGGACACCACAATCCACAGGAAGTTATCTGACAGGGAAGGTAACACTATGCAGAAACAACACAGAACAAACGACATTATGAGAAAACTTAATAACAAGTCATAAGGACACCAACATACTCGTAAATACACAGGAAAAGTGAAACGGAGCAGCTATAATTAAAATATTCCAACATACCCTAACAACATGTCACGTCAGCCAGTCAGAGATAACTATCTAGCATGAACCAACAGACAAGAGCAAATCGCAAGGACAGCACACAAAACAACTCTCAGAACAAGTAGCAGTAAAAGTGTCATTTCGAAAGAAAAGAATCAGAGTTGTAAAAGTAATCAGACGTTCGTTTGGATATTGGTGTTTTTTATACAGCTTTATTTACACGCGACTAAGCAACTGAACCTATATTAATCTAGGGACTTTTAGAAAGCTTTCAATTATTGTTATAAAACAGTTCTTTTAATATTATATGCTGCCGGTCTCTTACAAATACACTGCATAATGCCCACACACAACCGAACGAGAAAACTAAATGCCCAAAAATCCCAGCCAAGGTAGTGCTCTGATTTGATCTAGTAACCCTTTTACATTTTAAGTGTGCTTTTTGTAATTTCGTAGTCCAGCATAAGGCTAAAACGATTGCTAGTTTCCGCTCACCCTACCGATCCGATATTTTTTTTGCCCCCCACCCTGGTATTGTTTTTGACAAATTTCAGAAAAATAATCAAAATCTGAATTTTTACCTATTCTATCAGGGCGTTTTGGTTCTTTTTGTTTTTCTTTATCAAGGAAAGTGTATGTGAGTATTCTAAACATATATGTGGATGATTTAGACCAGGTCAACAAGGTATTTTTTCTTAAAAAAAATAAATTATTCCCTAACTACCAACCCTATTTTCAAAGCCAATAGCGAAAACTAGCAATGTTTTTGGCCTGAGGCTCTTTCGTTTTTAAGATACATCTATAGATACGTACGTATAACTCTAACGCGGTATTGGGACCTGTGCCACTTAATGTAAACAGGCAGAGCAGGTATAACAACATATAAGGATATTTGAAAAGGGATTATCTTTTTCAATGTGTATAGCTTGGCTATTGTGACCTGAGCCTGACCTTTATGCAAGAATATATTACAAGATTTTTGCTTCGATTATATCAATTTCCGCAAGCAAATCGTGCAATATCGGTATTTCAGATTTGTGTTTGTATTAAAACTTGAGCGTCTTCGTGATACTCCCAGATTATGAAAACATACACTCGGTGTTGTAAACGTAGACAATATATCGACTGTTAGACCACAGCTTACTGTAACTGACCAATCAACGAGCAGAAAAAGTGTTGAATAAATCCCATCAATTTTTTTATTCAACACTTTTCTGTGGTATATAGAAAAATTAGACCACAGCTTACTGTAACTGACCAATCAACGAGCAGAAAAAGTGTTGAATAAATCCCATAGATTTTTTTATACAACACTTTTCTGTGGTATATAGAAAAAGTGTTGTATATAAACTTACATTGATTTATCCAATACTATTTAGGCCAAGCAAAATAATCCATCAAGTCAGGAATTTATAGCTTTATTGTAAACACAATCCATCGACAAGTGTGATTGTAACAGTGAAGTTAAGCATTAACAATCACTATACATGCATATATCCGATACAAACATCAAACATAGAGTTTAAAGAGGATGAAGCGGCGTTTTCAATGACTTAAAATTGTTATGTAACTTTATATCTATATTTTGTGTAACTAGAGTAAAGTATCATTAAAATACAGAATAATTTATTGCTGAAGCAGTAAGAATTACAATAGTATCGATTATAAAAAATATACATGCACTTAAATACTATTTAAGCAGTTAAGTATATCTAAAAAATATTAAATCATTGTTAATTAATGAACTTTTCAGTTACAACATAAGAGTTTTCTGCTCTTTTACAAAATTGGTATGCCAAAAATGGAAAAAAACTTGCAGTGAAATAACAATTTTACATTTTACTGCTGCTTACACAAATGTTTCGACTGGTGATTTTACAGTGTAATCGACATCTTTTTGCCGCCTTTGAAAACCAATAATAGCAGATATACAGTCAGTTACTTCTATCACAATAGCATTTGGGTCTGGCAAGCCAGCAGACTCGGCCTTGATAACCGTTGCCGAGACGACTAGTCCAGCTGTAGACTTGGGCGATGGAGGCGTCTTCGTTGGATGATAAGTTACACTCCAGTGCCTCTAACGGTTGTTTATAATAATGCACAGCAGTGCTTCTATGCCCACTGTGTGCCATTATTGCTTGTTCGTCAAAATTGTTTTCATATAGACGGAGACCCTGTATATTTAAATGATGAAAAAGTAGCCCTGGTAATCTCTCAGAATTGAGTCATTGTGCATATTGCTCGTATGCTGAACATGTCCAAGAATGTTGCTTTCTAGTAACTTCCGGCAGACGCTGTTCTGAATGCGGTTGCACGTCCTTAAACCTTTGATTTTAATTCAGATCTTTGACTAAAAGGTTTCAGGATGGACGATGCTTGATCTGCGTAACCGCGGTTACGTCCTCAAACTCCAAAAACATACTACATGTCGATGGCTTAAAATGAGAAGGTCGTAACTACAAAATCGATATATTGAGAAAACATCATGCATGCAAGAGAAAACTGTCTGTAATTTACTCTTTAACTATAGGAAAACAAGTTTTTCAAACTTCATTTTGATCAACATGACAATTTTAGATTTTCATGAAATAGGCTCATAAGAAGCGCCTTAGGTCGTAAGTAGTAGTTACGACCTTCTTATTCTAAGCCATCGATGTAGTAGTTTCATCAAGTAAATCCATTTCCACTACTTGTTTTTAAAAGCACATGCATGTGCACTTGCTTTAAAAAAGATATGTAAAATATGTACGATACAGAAACAAAGTTGACCAATGGAATGTTACCAACGAAAACACAAAATAACCGTGCACCAAACATTCCTTGATTTTATTTTATGAATGGCTAATGTAAACGATTTGGGGATATTGTGTTTACTAAGTATTAATCATAGTATTACGTAGTTGATTGTTGTGCAAATTGTATCTGAGAAACTAACATTTTTAGCTGTGGTCTAAGACAGATAGATCTCTCGTAAGTGTTGGGTATGAAAACATAAAATCTCGCAAACTCGATTTAGTTTTCATACCCAACACTTACTCGTGTTCTATCCTATACGTGTTGTATATAAACTTACATTGATTTATCCAATACTATTTAGGCCAAGCAAAATAATCCATCAAGTCAGGAATTTATAGCTTTATTGTAAACACAATCCATCGACAAGTGTGATTTTAACAGTGACGTTAAGCATTAACAATCACTATACATGTATATATCCAATACAAACATCAAACATAGAGTTGAAACAGGATAAAGCAGCGTTTTCAATGACTTAAAATTGTTATGTTACTTTATATCTATATTTTGTGTAACTAGAGTAAAGTATCATTAAAATACAGAATAATCTATTGCTGAAGCAGTAAGAATTACAATAGTATCGATTATAATATGTATACATGCACTTAAATACTATTTAAGCAGTTAAGTATATCTAAAAAAATATTAAATCATTGTTAATTAATGAACTATTCATTTTTACATTTTACTGCTGCTTACACAAATGTTTCGACTGGTGATTTTACAGTGTAATCGACATCTTTCTGCCGCCTTTGAAAACCGATAATAGCAGTTATACAGTCAGGTACTTCTATCACAATAGCACTTGGGTCTGGCAAGCCAGCAGACTCGGCCTTGATAACCGTTGCCGAGACGACTAGTCCAGCTGTAGACTGGGGCGATGGAGGCGTCTTCGATGGCGTTTGTAGTTTGGATGATAAGTTACACTGCAGGGACTCTAACGGTTGTTTATAATAATACACAGCAGTGCTTCTATGCCCACTGCTTGCCATTATTGCTTGTTCGTCAAAATTTTTTCATATAGACGGATACCCTGTATATTTAAATGATGAAAATGTAGTCCTGGTAATATCTTAGAATTGCGTCATTGTGCATATTGCTCGTATGCTGAACATGTCCAAGAATGTTGCTTTCTGGTATCTTTGGGCAGACGCTGTTCTGAATGCGGTTGCACGTCCTTAAACCTTTGATTTTCATTCAGATCTAAAAGGTCTCAGGATGGAAGATGCTTGATTTGCATAATCGCGGTTACGTCCTCAAACTCCAAAGATGGCTTAGAATGAGAAGGTCGTAACTACAAAATCGAAAACATCATGCATGCAAGAGAAAACTGTCTGTAATTTACTCTTTAACTATAGGAAAACAAGTTTTTAAAAATTCATTTTGGTCAACATTACAATTTTAGATTTTCATGAAAATAGGCTCATAAGAAGCGCATTGTGAAGCAGATTTCAAATATGCATGAGTCTTATAAGGTCGTAAGTAGTAGTTACGACCTTCTTATTCCAAGCCATCGATGTAGCAGTTTCATCAAGTAAATCAAATTCCACTACTTGTTTTTAAAAGCACAATGCACACTTGCTTTAAAAAAGATATGAAAATATGTACGATACAGAAAGAAAGTTGACCAATGGAATGTTACCAACGAAAACACAAAAAACCCGTGCACCAAACATTCCTTAATTTTATTTTATGAATGGCTAATGTAAACGATTTGGGGATATTGTGTTTACTAAGTATTAATCATAGTATTAAGTAGTTGATTGTTGTGCAAATTGTATCTGAGAAACTAACATTTTTAGCTGTGGTCTAAGACAGATAGATCTCTCGTAAGTGTTGGGTATGAAAACATAAAATCTCGCAAACTCGATTTAGTTTTCATACCCAACACTTATTCGTGTTCTATCCTATACTTATGGGATAGTCGATATCTTGAAGGAAGTGCTTGTGTTGTGTGATTATCCGTAAGATTTGTTCTTGTCTGATGTTAAACAATCACGGTTTTGAATTAATACACGTATTGGAGAACAATGTTCTTCGATTTGTTCTCAAATGGAATATCTCGGTGTACTGTGAGAGGCAGCATGCTGAATAAATAAGAGAGACACACAGAAATAAACGTACAAATTCATTTTGAACGTCTTTCTTCTTAAAAGTCTAGTGTTCAAATGATAGTACGCTTGTGTCACTGAACTCTAGACTATATATATGTAATAAGTCCGAATCATACGTTAATTGTTTTAATTGGTTTTGATTGGTTTTGATTTCAAAGGGGGTTTCAATTTCTCATGAACGGCGAAACCACAACTACACGTATTCAAGTTTGCAACTTATGTATTGATCAATACTTATTCGAGGGTTGTTCTTTCAGTACTTGGACTGTTGCTTTATGAAACCATAGCTACACGTCTTCACGTTTACAACTTATTAATGCATTGATCAATGCTTGTTCGAGGGTTGTTCTTTCAGTACGTGGATAGATGCTTTATCTCTATACATTTTAAAAGTTAAGTTGACGAAAGATGGTGAAGACCCAGATTTAATACATACGAATTATTTTAAACTGTGACTTCCATTTTCAAAAAATAGTTTCATTGAATATACCGGTGGATAACAATACACAATAACAATGTAGCTGTGCTGTCAAAGGAGTTATTACTAGAGAGTAGATATTGGTAAGGGAACAATTTCAGGTAAAAATGGTTGAACCCTACCATTCATTTTAACAAGCTGAGTCATACCTTAAAATGTTCCTTAATGATTGTGCGTTACGATCCATGACATTTTGTACCAGCCATGTGATGGCGTTTTGAGTATTACCGGACAAACGGTCTAGACGCTTTATTAAGTTCAACATTTCATTGAATCACTCAGAATCGTGTTGTAAAGGAATCTGGTAGAAAACAATATTTTATATTTTATCATATTTTGATATACACTGGTTTAATGTTATAAGTACACTAACATGTAATGCGTATATATAATCTTTTGTATTATACATGATATCATGTTCATTTTTGCATGTCTTCATGCGAGTAGTATAGCAGCAGTATCCGATAATTCGATGATCGTAATATGCCGGCTGCAAGCAGTGAACCGTGAATTTTTAAATTATGCAATATGCACGTGCAAAACAAATGATTTTCGCACGAAGTCTCAAAATGTTACATACGCATTGTCCATCAATGCCCACACCAGGAAATCACAAAACCGGAATAATTACTATAACAGACCGTGCAAGAGAGGTTTGTGAAACATACACGTCTCTTGACAGTAAATATCCTAGTGTAGCAAAAGTCACCTCGTCCTTGACCTTTGACCTATCGACCTCAAAATTAGAAGGGGCCTACATCTGATGTTCAGCAACCTCTCTGTAAAGTTTTACGATCTAAGATCCCATATTTCTTATGGTGTGGACCAGTGATTTTTGTGTGTTCAAATGTCATGATGAGTTTGACCTTTGATCCAAATGACCTTGAAATTTAGTCGGGCCGTCTGTGGAGGATGAATAATATGTACTTAAAATTTTAGAATCCTATGTCCACACGTTTTGGAGTTATTGTTGGAAAACCAGTCGGTATGTCGACCGACCAATTATTTGCACGTAACGCTATGTACTGTGTTGGTGTACATGTGCATGTTATCTGATTATTTGTTGTTACCCACTGAACATGTATATCAATTTATATTAAAATCGGTATATGTATACCACCAACAGTCATGACAGCGAAAAGAAAATTTGACAAAAAAGGCACGAGAAAATCAGACATTGAAGGTAGCATTCAACCTAACCAGCACAGAAATCAGAAACACCACAACACAACTACCCAAACGAACAATAAAAAAACCCAAGTCCCCGCCGAAAAAATGCAGAATGACCCAATTTCACAAAGAAATTATAGAATAGCGGTTATTGCATGAGACCGAATGAAACGCAAGGCCCCGCTTTACGGCTACGCAACAGCACAAAACCATGCCAACACGGCACCAAATGAGGCACAACCACCCCCTGGTCTAGTTTAAAACACCAAGGACAGTGACCTAACGTTAATGCGACCTAAAGAGACACAACTACGACTTGACCTAGTTAACAACAATAGACAAGGTAGGAATAGGGCGAGAAATAACATTTCTCTCGATGCATATTGCTCCAGAATATGCCAACGATGTGACCCTCAGCGACCAAACAAGGTATAATCGCACGGTGACTTAATTTAAAACGTTGCTCTCCCAGCAGAAGGGGCAAACCGAAACAATAAAAGAGGGGAATATTATAGCATAATATAGTATATCTAGCTACATGTAGTACGAACATATATATATGCCAAAAACTTTATCATAGTGACCAAACAGCACAGTGACCTAATTGAAAAGTATCTCATTCAGCATCTCCGCAAGATACAACTGATGATACAGAGGGAAGGGGAAATTAACTTTCAATGACAAGTGGAAACTTGTTTATGGTGCACCAAACCTCACAATTACCTCAACGACAACCTTATAGAACAGGACGGTGTAAATAAAAGTTTCTCGCCATGTAATGCCCTCTAACAAAAAGGCCACAATGACAGGTAATAAAAGAATGTAAAACATGGAACATTATATTAACAATTCCCGTTTAGTAGCACAGAAAGTACTCAGTATCTTGTTCAAGTACTAGTCAAAGTCTAAGTTTGAATTTCAAATAGTCTAGCTTATAATGTTTGTGAATACGGTCCGTCTATATGCATAGAAAGGGAAACGGTGGAAGCGCCTAACAACCCACTAAAAGAACATACACAGAACGTATCTACAAAAGCTAATTCAATTCAGTTTTTATTGCTGGCTTCGAATGAGGTCTACTTACGACCTTATAAGACCCATGCATAGGTTAAGTGTGCGTCACAATTCGCTTCATATGAACCTATTTTCATGAAAATTTACAGAGAACTTTTTATAATGAACAAACTGAAGTTCAAAAAGTTGATTTTTTTCCATAAAACTTTAAAGAGTAGTTTTCAGATAGTTTTTTCTTGTTTCTCAAAACATCGATTTTGTATTTTGAACATTCTCATTCTAAGCCAACGACGTGGTTGGCAATACATGTTATTGTAATGTGCCAAGCAATTTTAAAATCCAGTAAGAAATGACAAAGTTACAGAGCGGACACGATTTGCATGACGATATAACCTTAGACCTGTTAGTGTGACCTTGACCTTTGAGATAGGGACCTGGGTCTTGCGCATGACACACCGTCTTGATGTGGTGAACATTTGTACCAAGCAATTTTAAAATCCAGTAAGAAATGACAAAGTTACAGAGCGGACACGATTTGCATGACTATATAACCTTTGACCTGTAAGTGTGACCTTGACCTTTGAGGTAGGGACCTGGGTCTTGCGCATGACACACCGTCTTGCTGTGGTGAACATTTGTACCAAGCAATTTTAAAATCCAGTAAGAAATGACAAAGTTACAGAGCGGACACGATTTGCATGACTATATAACCTTTGACCAGTAAGTGTGACCTTGACCTTTGAGATAGGGGCCTGGGTCTTGCACATGACACACCGTCTTGATGTGGTGAACATTTGTACCAAGCAATTTTAAAATCCAGTTAGAAATGACAAAGTTACAGAGCGGACACGATGCTAACATACCGACAGACTGACAGACCAACAGACCAACATGGTGACTCCAGTATACACCCTTCAAACTTTGTTTGCGGGGGTATAAAGATAAGATACAGAACCAAATAAGAGGGCAATTAGGTGCGTTGAGAGCAGCATTCCTATGATCTAATTAAATTCTAAGTTCAATATTTTGTCCCAAATGCGTTTCGTGAAATTCCAAAAAAATGATCCTTACTCAAAGTGGAAAGTGTTCTCGAGACAGTTAACGGTGCCATTTTATTTCGTCTTTGGTGTGACGTATTGCTTCATTTATAATTTAAAACGTTTTATCTCACTCATTTGTGCAGTGATTGCGAGTCCTTACCCTCAATGGAGATAACAGTGTTCACAGGAGATTCCCATGATCGTAGTAGTAGCCGGGGGTTCCGGATGCTGGTTTGCCGATGAGGATTCTGGGATCGTTAAGATAAAGAACGACGGTCGCCATTGTGTGCAGACGGCGCCGCATCGGTCACGTCTGTCGCTTTCTTACAGTTTTAAGAAGACCCCGAAGACTGGTAAGTGAGCAATTAACTTCTGCTTTGTAGGGAAGGCATTCCCTTTTCCCAGGATGTTACTCCTACGTTGTAGATCCGTACTGTCTTATCAAAGCTTTTACGGAAATTCTTAACTTACGATCAAATTCACAGATACTTGGGGTATGGACCCCGCCCCCCCACCTCCTCCAGATACGCACCTGGGTTATTTTTATCATAACATTATTAAACGTATTTGGGACTAATAGAAAATTCACGTAAATGCCTCTCTAGCTAAATAACACAAATTTAGCTAGAGAGGCATTTACGTGAATTTTCTGTTAGTCCCAAATACGTTTAATAATGTTTGTGTGATTAGTGTATGGGTCTGGGTTTACAATGTTGATGATAAAAATAACCCAGGTGCGTATCTGGAGGAGGTGGGGGGCGGGGTCCATACCCCAAGTATCTGTGATCAAATTTTGATTCTTTTACTACGATAAAAATATGGTAAATCGAGTTTCAATACTAATAATGATTCGCTCAGAAATCAGAATACATAATGTCTTTTCTGTTATTTTGATCTCGTGACCTAGGATAGTTATTGAACCCAAAAAGCAGCAAAGATGCAGTACTTAGGTCTTTCTTATGCTGCTATTATGCAGCAAATCTGGAATTTCGGATTATTTTCGATATTTTAGGACCCATAATGTACATGTGTATTGAACTTTATCTGGATTTTGTTCAGATTATTCTTGTGACAAAGTTTCATGAAGATAAGGCTGAAATCGGGACATTAAATGACAAGATTCAGGGCTTTTTTGCCAAAATTGCGAAGAAGTCCTAGCCTGTTAGATTTGTGAAACGTAAAGCGCGATCTTTCTTAAAGTTGTGTAAAAGAGGAAGCACGGTATTGACTTAAATAAATTTGTGGAAAGCAACTTACTACTAATACTTCCCTTTAAATTGTAAAGAAAATCACTAAAGGCTTGGTCTATTTCATTATTTACTCTGGTTTTGTCAATTTCAAATTGTAGATTTTGAGCCTGTGCAAGTGGTTTCATTTGTGAAAGTGGCATTTATGTGGTTAGTAAAACTGGCATTTTGGAATTGTGAAGCACCCTCCTTCAAATTGTGAAGTAGCCTTATTTCAGCCTCTGTTATATAGTGAAATAAGCCCTGAGATTCTAAATAAGGCTACGATTTGAGCAATTGAATTTGACTAGCTTGAGTCTAGTTTCACAGAACTCCCATAAGTGTAATAATTATTGGAAAAACAAAAACGCCATTTATACAATAGACAACAAAAACACCATTTATAAGACTTTTTAAACATTTTAATATCTATTCAATCAAAAACATGTGTAAAATAATTAAAATACATAAGAATGTAATTCAACATACATACAAAGATTTATAAACTGGCCACAAATGAATGATGAACTCGTACACTAATATTGAACAATACTGGTACTCTGTGTACTGGTAATACATATATTTCATACAGGCATTCCATTCTGCCAATCTCAGGTCACATGCAGGATACAAGTGATAAAAATACACATTTTCCTACGCACATGGTGACAGTATTTATCAGATGGACTGACTAACTTTCTTTCATCAGAATGTTTTCATATCTACAAGATGGGGTTGACTGATTATATCTAAAATGATTCTATAAAAGTGGTTACTTTACATTTAAATGCTTTTTACTGAGTAGTTAATGTTGTTATGTAAAAGTAGCATATTAATAACAAGTATACACATGTTCTGAATAGTAACAATTTCATGTAAACAAGCAAAAATTGCAAGGACACAGCAGTCACAGTACAAGTTGAATACAGTCCTACTGGTCAGTGCTGACATACAAGTCTGAATCAAGAGACTAGTTTATCCGAGTAAATACAAGTTAAACTTCCATTTGACAAATTCATTGGCTAAATGCTAAAACAATTTATTTACGGAACAAATTACTTTGTAATTCGATTATTGTCCGATTAAAAAGTCGATCTGAAATAATACATTTATACAAACAATCAACCGTATCTCCTGCTTATTACAATGATCGGTGTATAACCATTTAGCAAGCAGTACATACATGTACAATATGACATGAGATGATTGATGCAGACAAACAATGGCAAGTAAGAGGATTTCTGTCACACGTCTATACACACATAACAACATTGTGTTTTAAGGGACCCTCTCTCATGCAGCCGTCCATTATAAAAACACCTTTAATCATATACAAGTCACAGTGTCCGATTATACACATCTATTTCATTAACATAAAATACGAGCAAGTATAAAATCGAGGGAAAAACAACAAGTGTATAATATAATATTATAACAATTTCTGAATTGTCACTAACAAATAAATGTATAAAAGAGTTGAATATTATTATTGATGATAGTATATACACAAATAATGGACAGATATACACACATTGATCCTATATATTCATACGATAAACAATATATACTGTACAATATACATTCGCTAGCAGAAATTCATACAATTATAACAAACAAAAAATATGGCAATTCCATAAAAAATCAAGGTTTTCAAACAAAGGTCCACAGTTGTTCTCAAACGGTTGACCAACAAATATGAAACACCTTGTCATGTTGATAAAGCATTCATGAAAAGTAAAAAATATTAATGAAATGTTCTGAAATATTTATGTAATGCTCGAAAACATTCGTGCCTAGTGTTTTTAGCTGGACTAAAATATGTCTAGAGATACCTGTATATTTAACACATCTAAAACCATATGTTGCAATGTCAGCTTACCTATCTTCCAAAGCCACCTATCCAAACCATTTTAATCACTAGAAAACCAAATGAAATATACCCATTTACACAAGGTACATGCACTTATTCAAATTTTAAAATTCATTTATAGTGGGAACAAGAAAATCAAATGCTAATTATAAAATATTATGACAAAATAACACATACTGGGCCCAATCTCCACAAGCATCTCAAACAGAAATCTCATCTCAAATTGAGATTTTGCCCAAATCAGAGTCTGGGTTTCTAATAAATCTGAAGTCAGAACTCCTTAAAAATCACTGGATTTTACTCATAACAGCATTTACAGTTTTTGATGATAATTTTGAGTCCACCCTCCGTAGGAAATTGTCCAAATGACACGTGGCTATTTTTGAGATGAGATTTATCTAAAAATTGAGATGTTTCGGGAGATCGGGGCCTGGTATGATATTCAGATCATTGTACTTGGACATCAGAGCAGATATAAGTTGCCACATACTTAGTCTCAGTTATTAGGTTTGATCTATGTTTCCAGTGTCACCAAAAAGTAATATTTGGGATCATTCTGTGTTGTACTGTAAAATCATTAATTTTCGTGGAGGATTAAATTTCGCGGATTTTGTGATTCATCTTCAACCATGAAATCAAATCCCTTCACAAACAATAATTTTGACCATTGTATTTATTTCCCGAAATGCAAAATTCACGAATTAACGTCCCATTGAAATTATCGTTTTTACCAAAACCACAACATTTCATCCCATCAAATTAAATTATTTTACAGTAGTTTGAAAGTAACGACACTGGGTTATCACTTGTTGAGATCTTCTGAATCTTAACTTACTATGTGGATATTATAATATCAAGGTCTGTACACTATGATTGCATTACATGCATGTTTAAACATCTACACTGATATATACAACACTGGGGTAAGACTACGCCGTCCGTCAACACAAACAAGGCAAATGACTATATGAAAAGTTTGATCGAGACATATACACATTTACACAGTATTATGCAGAAACAATAACATACATACAAAACACAATGTTGGACATAATTTGGCAAACATAGTTAATAATATCACATTATTTTGACATAAAATGAACAATACTTTTCAAATATAAGTTATGCAAATAGTGTTTAGAGAATCATTACACAGCTTTATTAGATGATGAACGACTGGGCTTCATTATGAGGACATGACCAATACAACTTCAGTTTCAAACTGTTTATCAAAATTTCGTAAGAAATGAATATATATCTGTTTGTGGCATCTAAAGGAGATAAAACACCTGGTAAGACTACAGCTTATGGTAAACAAATAAGAAAAGCTGCTCAAATCATAGTTTATGGAACTTTATCAGAATTCTACAGCGGGCCTCATCAAATGGCAAAGGAATATCCATACTTGTCGGTTCTAAGTAGGTTAAGAAGACATATGACAATGGCACAAGAAGTAATTCCCATTTCACACAAGGCAACCTTTTTATGTATATAGATCATCAATATTATATGTCTGAAATTCAAATTTATTTACTAATTTCCAATTAAACAGTAGGTTTTTGAAACCGGGTCCCAATTCTCCTTCTTTGTTGAGTATTTATACATGACACAACATCAAGTAGCACATGAAAATGTAACAAGTTAGCACAGATATTTAGATTTAACAGTTGGAGTATACAGGTGGTCGTCGTTATTTCCCTGCAGTAGAGCTGTGTGAAAGTTGATTGGTTAACGTTGAGCCGAGGCATAACTGTGATGGTGCATTGACCCCACCTGGTAACTGGAATACAACAGTTCCGATAGCAGCTACACCATCGTCTGTAGGTTCAATTGCAATAGGAACTATATTTAAACTATCACGAACAACAATAGGGGACATAGGGACCCCGGTTTCACTCGGTAACAAAGGTGTTCTGTCAGTGGGTTTACGTCCGCGATTACGCAAGTTTGGTGATATATTTAGCGGTGACATAGAATGATTAACAAAAACAAGCACTTTAGCAAAAGGACGCGATGCCATATGCAGCATTTCGCGTGCACGTTGTTGACGAGTTCGTCTGGCATCAAAGCCTTGTTTAGTTTTCCACAGCAATACACACATGGCAAGAAACAGGAAAAAGCACGAGAAAAACACAGAAAAATACAAACAGATCTATATGGGGTTGGTCTTGTCTGAAGTATAAATTCCCAGTAGTTTCATTTTTATCACATTACCGGTACTCAAAAACACCATGAAAAATCTTGATGTTTTTAAGTTGAGTCTATCATTAGGTAACGTTATGACGAGTCTTCCTCTTAAGTTTCTTATCATTAACACTGTATCAGGATCTTCGACGGTGATAAATGTGTTGATTCCTTTAGCTTTAATTTCTTTTACAGGATCAGCTATTTGCATGGCATCGTGAGCCACGATATCTGTGCGAGATCGACTGTACAATCTATTTGGATTTAACGTCACCTCATGAAAACCAGAGTGTTGAACTTCCACTTTAAATGCATCATCCCTCGGAGAAAAATAAACATCTATTCCTTGAAGTAAAATTGTATCATTTGTAACTAGAACGCTGTGATAAAATTGCAGCCCAAAATACACTATAAAAGCAGGAGCTGTTGACTATTTGAGTATCCGATTTTAGAGGCATTTAGTGGTTTCTAACCTGTAAACAATACATTTTTATCCAATCACGATGTATGCAATTCTATCCATACGGGTTCCCCTACACCTTTTCAGCCAATCAGTGGCCGCGCTGGTTTCAGTGGCCTCTGACCTATGAATCGAAATTGGTGAAATTAACACCACTCACAGCGCTTACTTCCCATTACATTCTGCAAGAAGTGAGCGCCATTTTTTTAAATAGTAGTTTCTTTGGCAACTTGGGAACACATCATCGGATTGGACGGTCCCGTCCTAGTCTCAGTGCACAAGCTGAATATTAAAGCAGCATGATTTAGGGGTCATATATGTATATCCTTAGTCAGGTTTGGAATTTGTCTGGTTCGGGTTATAATTAATGAGCACATCGTCACCAGTTTTCGCGACTGATTTTCGTGACATTTCTGGCGTCCCATTATGGCTTCAGTTTTGCTTGATGTCACAAAATGTCTCTGCTGACTAACTTACTGCGATTGTCATGCTGGAAATGTACTTCGTCGGTTGCGGGTGTATTTTTGTCTTCCTTTAGTCAGTTAAGGGAACAAGCAGAGACTCAAATAATAAACAATTAGTTCATATTCGACTCACATTAACCAGGTATACAAAGTAGAACAAAAACACCATTTATAAGACTTTTTAAACATTTTAATATCTATTCAATCAAAAACATGTGTAAAATAATTAAAATACATAAGAATGTAATTCAACATACATACAAAGATTTATAAACTGGCCACAAATGAATGATGAACTCATACACTAATATTGAACAATACCGGTACTCTGTGTACTGGTAATACATATATTTCATACAGGCATTCCATTCTGTCAATCTCAGGTCACATGCAGGATACAAGTGATAAAAATACACATTTTCCTACGCACATGGTGACAGTATTTATCAGATGGACTGACTAACTTTCTTTCATCAGAATGTTTTCATATCTACAAGATGGGGTTGACTGATTATATATAATTAAAAATGATTCTATAAAGTAGTTACTTTACATTTAAATGCTTTTTACTTTGTAGTTAATGTTGTTATGTAAAAGTAGCATATTAATAACAAGTATACACATGTTCTGAATAGTAACAATTTCATGTAAACAAGCAAAAATTGCAAAGACACAGCACCTGCAGATATGGAAAAATAACAGCAGGTACTAGCTTTAATACAACGGTCCAGCGGAATATTAAAAGTTGAATACAGTCCTACTGGTCAGTGCTGACATACAAGTCTGAATCAAGAGACTAGTTTATCTGAGTAACTACAAGTTAAACTTCCATTTGACAAATACATTGGCTAAATGCTAAAACAGTTTATTACCGACACAAATTTCTTTGTATTTCGATTATTGTCTGATTAAAAAGTCAATCTGAAATAATACATTTGTACAAACAATCAACCGTTTCTCCTGTATTTTACAATGAACGGTGTATAACCATTTAGCAAGCAGTACATACATGTACAATATGACGCGTGAGATGATTGATGCAGACAAACAATGGCAAGTAAGAGGATTTCTGTCACACGTCTATACACACCTAACAACATTGTGTTTTAAGGGACCCTTTCTCATGCAGCCGTCCATTATAAAAAAACACCTTTAATCATATACAAGTCACAGTGTCCGATTATACACATCTATTTCATTAACATAAAATACGCGCAAGTATAAAATCGAGGGAAAAACAACAAGTGTATATATAATATTATAACAATTTCTGAATTGTCACTAACAAATAAATGTATAAAAGAGTTGAATATTATTATTGATGATAGTATATACACAAATATTTGACAGATATACACACATTGATCCTATATATTCATACGGTAAACAATCTATACTGTACAATATGCATTCATTATAAATTCATACAATTATTACAAACAAGAAATATGGCAATTCCATAGAAAATCAAGGTTTTCAAACAAAAGTCCACAGTTGTTCTCAAACGGTTGACCAACAAACATGAAACACCTTGTCATGTTGATAAAGCATTCATGAAAAGTTAAAAATATTAATGAAATGTTCTGAAATATTCATGTAATGCTCGAATACATTTGTGCGAAGTGTTTTTAGCTGGACTAAAATATGTCTAGAGATACCTGTATATTTAACACATCTGTAACCATACGTTGCAATGTCTGCTTACCTATCTTCCAAAGTCACCTATCCAAACCATTTTAATCACTGGAAAACCTAATGAAATATACTCATTTACACAGAGTACATGCACTTATTCAAATTTCATCTAAATAATACATTATTTAACATAATTCATTTAGAGTGGGAACAAGAACATAAAATGCTAATTATAAAATATTATGACAAAATAACACATACTGGTATGTAGGGCTGTAACGGTATACCACAGTACACGAAGGACCGCAGACTTCAGTCCCACACGGTTCACAATACAAGAGTTGCAAATTTTGACATGGTTTAGTATAAGCCTTTTTATGAGCAAAATGATATTCAGAGAACGAAAATGTTTGAGAGCACTCTGATTCACTTGTTTTAATTGTATTAAGATATGCCTCATATTGTCGAAATTCATTTTAAATAGTTGATAGCCACATAATAATTGCTGTTATAGAATCAACAAATTCATTGTCACTTAAAAATTGTAGTATTTAAGCTGCTGTTAGAGAATATTGTATCATACCGAAATATACCGAACCGTTAGAAAAAATGACAGTATGTATCATATCGTGAGGTGAGCGTTCCATTACAGCCCTACAGGTATTATATTCAGATCATTGTACAAGGACATCAGAGCAGATATAAGTTGCCACATACTTAGTCTCACTTATTGGGTTTCATCTTTGTTTCCAGTGTCACCAAAAAGTAATATTTGGGATCATTCCGTGTTGTACTGTAAAATCATTAATTTTCGTAGAGGATTAAATTTCTTGGATTTTGTGGTTCACCTTCAACCATGAGATCAAATCCCTTCGAACAATTATTTTGACCATCGTATTTATTTCCCGAAATGCAAAATCCACGAATTAACGTCCCTACGAAATGGTCGTTTTTACCAAAACCACGAAATTTCATCCAATCAAATTAAATGTTTTTACAGTAGTTTGAAAGTAACAACACTGGATTATCACTAATTGAGATCTTCTGAATCTTAACTTACTATGTGAATATTATAATATCAAGGTCGGTACAAAATGATTGCATTACATGCATGTATAACATCTACACTGATATATATATACAAAACTGGAGTAGTACTACATTGTCGGTCAACACAAACAAGGCAAATGATTATATGAAAAGTTTGATAAGAGACACATACACATTTACACAGTATTATGCAGAAGCAATAACATACATACAAAACACAATGTTGGACATAATTTGGCAAACATAGTAAATAATATCACATTATTTTGACATAAAATGAACTGTTCATTAACTTATTGTTAACATTCAGACTGTTTACTCGCATCAGGCAAGCAGACCTTCCCCTATCCCCAAATAAGTTACCGGTGAGTTTATATAGCAGATACTTTTATGCGAGCTAGAATAAATCAATCTGGTCCAAATGTTACTGAAACAGACATAAATGAACAATACTTTTCAAATATAAGTTATGCAAATAGTGTTTAGAGAATCATTACACAGCTTTATTAGATGATGAACGACTGGGCTTCATTATGAGGACATGACCAATACAACTTCAGTTTCAAACTGTTTATCAAAAGTTCGTAAGAAATGAATACATATCTGTTTGTGGCATCTAAAGGAGATAAAAGACCTGGTAAGACTACAGCTCATGGTAAACAAATAAGAAAAGCTGCTCAAATCATAGTTTATGGAACTTTATCAGAATTCTACAGCGGGCCTCATCAAATGGCAAAGGAATATCCATACTTGTCGGTTCTAAGTAGGTTAAGAAGACATATGACAATGGCACAAGAAGTAATTCCCATTTCACACAAGGCAACCTTTTTATGTTATAGATCATCAATGTTATTTGTCTGAAATTTAAATTTATTTACTAATTTCCACTTATACAGTAGGTCTTTGAACGGGTCCCAATTCTCCTTCTTTGTTGAGTATTTATACATGACACAACATCAAGTAGCACATGAAAATGTAACAAGTTAGCACAGATATTTAGATTTAACAGTTGGAGTATACAGGTGGTCGTCGTAATTTCCCTGCAGTAGAGCTGTGTGAAAGTTGATTGGTTAACGTTGAGCCGAGGCATAACTGTGACGGTGCATTGACCCCACCTGGTAACTGGAATACAACAGTTCCGATAGCAGCTACACCATCGTCTGTAGGTTCAATTGCAATAGGAACTATATTTAAACTATCACGAACAACAATAGGGGACATAGGGACCCCGGTTTCACTCGGTAACAAAGGTGTTCTGTCAGTGGGTTTACGTCCGCGATTACGCAAGTTTGGTGATATATTTAGCGGTGACATAGAATGATTAACAAAAACAAGCACTTTAGCAAAAGGACGCGATGCCATATGCAGCATTTCGCGTGCACGTTGTTGACGAGTTCGTCTGGCATCAAAGCCTTGTTTAGTTTTCCACAGCAATACACACATGGCAAGAAACAGGAAAAAGCACGAGAAAAACACAGAAAAAAATACAAACAGATCTATATGGGGTTGGTCTTGTCTGAAGTATAAATTCCCAGTAGTTTCATTTTTTATCACATTACCGGTACTCAAAAACACCATGTAAAATCTTGACGTTTTTAAGTTGAGTCTATCATTAGGTAACGTTATGACGAGTCTTCCTCTTAAGTTTCTTATCATTAACACTGTATCAGGATCTTCAACGGTGATAAATGTGTTGATTCCTTTAGCTTTTATTTCTTTTACAGGATCAGCTATTTGCATGGCATCGTGGGCCACGATATCTGTGCGAGATCGACTGTACAATCTATTTGGATTTAACGTCACCTCATGAAAACCAGAGTGTTGAACTTCCACTTTAAATGTGTCATCCCTCGGAGAAAAATAAACATCTATACCTGGAAGTAAAACCGTTTCATATGTAACTAGAACGCTGTGATAAAATTGCAGCCCAAAATACACAATAAAATCAGGAGCTGTCTATAAATACAGTAAGATCCCTGGCAAAACTTACAAAGTCATTGAGTGTAAACTTGAGAGCTACATGTAGGTTTGTTTTCTCTTCGTATTCATATTTTGTTCCTTATCTGAATCGTCTGTACCCTATCAGATTCGTTCAAAAGTTTATATGCTAGTGTAGAGTTAACTGTAATGGATGTAGTTTTCTTTGCTATTTTTTCTATGCCAGGGGCCTCTGCAATTATTTAAGTTTTTCTGTTTGCTTCTGTTGAAATATTTTAGTGCGGCTGCATTGATTCTTCAGATACAAATGTAACTAATACTAGGTATTCAACCCCGATTTGTACATTTGAAGCTTGGGCATTTAGCTAGGGTGTTACTTTGGTCACTATGATGACATGATATTTATGTTTTATCAAGGAAACAAGACTGCGTTCAGTTAACTCTTGAGTTCAAGTGAAAGCCGTGTCCATAATGACTAGATAGGACAATCAGGGGACGTAATTCTGTTCAAATGTTGGATAATATTAAATGGCTTTGTGATGATAAACAAGACTGAAGTATACCCAGTTTGAAATCAATCCCTTGATCGATTTTTAAAATATTTGAGTTTAACATTTTTTAACTGGATCAAGTCATATTAACTTGTTGGGTCATTTGGAATGCTTTGTCGTTCAATTTTTAGGTTTCTGGCATGTTATTTGGGAACATCCAAGAGCATTAACTGGGCCATTTCTTTGTCAAACAAGACTACGTTCAATAAACGCTTATGCCCCCGTGGAAGCCATGTCAATAAGTCTAAGTCCAAAATTAGGTCAAGGTGAAGGTCAAAATGGAGTCAGGTGATACAGGCATGTGGAGAGTGGTCATATAAAACATCCATGCAAGTTTGAAAGCTTTGTAGCAAGCCATATTAATGCTAGAAGAAACGGTCAATTTGGGTTAACCAGGCCGGATGGACGAACGGACGGACGAACGGACAGGTGAATCACTATATGCCTCCCGATCGATCGATGCGGGGGCATAAAAACTTAAAAATTTATTTCTTCTGGTGCAACAATTTCGGATTATAGGAGTTGTAGGACCACTAGAACAGTTAATAAGTAGAAGAATGTTCACAAACCTCCATTAGAAACGTCTACAGTAACCCTGATATCTACATTCACATATTTTGGCTGTACCACAAAGAAAACTGTTCGTCCCATATTTAGAGCCATAGGATTACGACTACATTCCTCTTGGGTGAACGGATCAAAGCAATAATCACGATTAACACTCATCTGTCGGTAACAGTGATGACCATCTGTTGGTTGACCAATGAAATACTCCTTACACTCGGCACACTGAAATAAATGCAGTAAAAATGAAATTCAGTATTATTATTACGGGTAGTAAAATATTTTATCGCTTTTTATCTTTAGCATCGTTGTGCAGTT
Organism: Spisula subtruncata; assembly: GCA_963678985.1. Taxonomy (NCBI): domain Eukaryota; kingdom Metazoa; phylum Mollusca; class Bivalvia; order Venerida; family Mactridae; genus Spisula; species Spisula subtruncata. The sequence goes on along the minus strand of OY787673.1, from coordinate 11,283,772 downwards.
TTAAAGTCAATTTTCGTATTTTGTCCTGGTGAAGTTATGTGTTCATCGAGTTTTCAAACTAACGCCTACATTAATGCTACTAAAAATGCATTTACAGACTTGTTCCATATCTGAACACCCCTTTGGACAGGTATTGTCACTCTGTGTGTGTTAATGCAACTATACAGATCCAAGTAAGGCAGTGTTTTGTTATACTAACCCAAATACAAGGAAAATGATGTGACACATGTCAACAGGGGTAGAAACTGAGTGTAGGACAAAATCTCGGGTGGACAGAATACCGGCCCCTCATTTTTGACAGGGTGGACATAATCTCGTCCATGTTTTTTACAGGGTGGACAAAATCCCCAGCCTATAAATTTCAGGGTGGACATAATACCCATCATGACTATATATATATGATATAGTTGATAGTATGCATGTTAAATAAAAAATTAACCTTTATTGTAACATAATCATAGAGAAGTTCCTTACAAAATCACACAATCACACAATAATCGTTAACAATGCAGCAATAACCCTCTACATAAGTCAAAGTCATGATGGGTATTATGTCCACCCTGAAATTTATAGGGTGGGGAATTTGTCAACCCTGTAAAAAACATTGACAGGATTATGTCCACCCTGTCAAAAATGAGGGGCCGGTATTCTGTCCACCCGGGATTCTGTCCTGATTCCGTAGAAACTAACTATTTTGGGCACTGGTCCGACAGTAAAAAAGCATAAAAGTTTGTAAAGAAAACAGTTACTGGTCTTCAAGACTTTCACTGATCCTTGATTTTCACTGGCCTCCGACCAGGGGACCAGTGTTAGTATCGGGCCTCGGTCAATACATACCTGAAGTTTATGACATTTGGTATCCTTATTATCATCATTATTACATCTTGTTTCTGTATTATCTTTACACTGACAATGTAGTCCACTGTCTCTGTCACATGTCTCACTGTGTCCATTACATAAACACCTACAATTACATCATTAACACATTGTAATAATTAATAATGGAATAGTAGTGAATACATGCACTGATAATAAGCCAATAATAATTTGATTGAAGTTTTGCATCACAAATTACTGTACTTGTCAGGCTCCATTAAATAATTCAATTTGGTAATGTGTGAGTTGAACAGAAGGATAATGGTAAACTTATTCATTCAGTGGTTCTATTAACTAAGGCATACCGTAAGACCGAATCCAGAAAAATAATTTGCAAGTCTTTTCAAAAGCCATTAGCAAGCATCCATACACATTAACTAGGCTTAAAACTTTGTTTAATTGTCAAAATTGAGAGTAATGAATTTCAAATGACCATAACTTCGTCATTTCTTTGAATCCCCTAACTTTTACTTTGTGCAGAAAAGATAAATCTTCCTGATGCAGCAAATCCAGATTTCCTAATTATTCTTGAATTGTAGGACCCCTGAGGCCTTTTTCACCAACGTTATTAGTCTTAAACTCAGATTTAGACTTTATATTGCCAAGTGTTCTATTCCCTGTCAAGTTGCTATAAATGCACTGGTTTTGATATAAATTGGTATACATGTTCAGTAGGTAACAATAAATAGTCAGATTAAATTGCCCATGGCTAAATCTGATTGCCAAGAAATGGCAGTGATTATAAATGTTGTAAATTTTAAGTCTAAGTCTGAGATTCAGTCTTACAATGTTGGTGAGTAAGGCCCCTAAGTCTGATGTTCAGTCTTACAATTTTGGTGACTAAGGCCCTTGCTGTTTATTTGGGACAACTTACTTTGTACAAGGATCAGTTGGTGGCATACGAGGTAACCTGAAGTAACCATCACCACACATCTCACACCTATCACCCTGCGTATAATCACTACAGTCTACACATATTGTATGATTCTTCTGTTCCGGTCCTAATGGCTGTATACGAGAAAACTGCAAGAAATGAAAAATCTGTGTTCATATCAGGTTTAGTTTAATAATAATTTTCTTGAAACCCCCAAAATATGGAAAAGCATGCATAAAACCCGGGTTTGGGATTTATCCTTTATAACCCGATTTGGGTTTTATTTAAAGGGGTTTTTAAAGGGGGGTTTTTGTGCCAACCCTGCTACAGTCTATACATATTGTATGTTTGTTCTTTTCTGGTCCTAATGGCTGAATACAAGAAAACTGCAAAAAATGAAAATATCCGAGTTTATTTATCATAGTTTCATGGCAGCAGTCAATGAAGTTATCATTCATAATTACCTCCCATTATTGTAAACTATGGATGTAATTCAGTCCACAGAAAGTCATTCATAGTGGGGGGGGGAAAGTATTCAACAAAGGGCCATAACTCATTATTATCTGAACAAACATCCAGACAATTTGTCCAACACGCCTTGGTACCAACTTTTCATGCGAAATTTCCAATTTAAACGGAGAAAACACAAAAACATTGTTGAGGTCTATTAGATCAATATACATTTATATATAAATAGAGACTCATTTGAATTGATAACTGAAACAGTTAGTAACAGATCTTCAGGGAATGGAGGATAAAAATATTTTACCTGTCGTGTGAATTCATCAGATCTTGTATTGGGGTACCTCAGTATTAGTTTCCTTATCTCGTCCTGGTAGCGATTATAGTTGGTAAAGTAGAGGCATACATCCGAGTGTTCATGACAGAAACTGGTACATGATACACATTTTCCTCCATTCTTTGGATCTCCAACAAACAGTGGTTTACATTGCTGGCAGAATGTTCCCTGAATATATGTAATAATCACAGTATTAGTAATAAAGTAACAAGATTGCTTTCAATAAACACTTACGACTTGTCAATAAATAAACTTAGAAGTTAGTCAATCAGGGGCCATAATTCTGTTAAAATTTTGATAATGTTAGATGTAGATGATGGTAAACATAGGGTGGTACGGTGGTCGAGCAGATAGCCTGCTTGACTGCTGATCGAGAGGTCCCGGGTTCGATCCTCGGCCGGGGCACTTGAACATTTCTGAAACGCTTTTCTGTGTTTCCCACCCAACTAGAGATGAACTGGTTAGCAACCCAGAGGTATTCTCGCGTGTATCGGTGCTATACATCGGGCACGGTAAAGAAGCAAGGTGTCTCTTCGGAAAGAGCTAGGGCATCGCGCCCGGATACCTTGTATCACACCACTGTCTCTTCCCCCTGCTGTCCCTTCAGCAAACACAGGACCCCATTGGAAATAAGTGCTTGCACTTTCATGGGTTATCCTTGACCGAAAGGTTTAAATAATTACATACATACAACATGTATGTCAAGTATGAAAGCAATGCCTTGATGGCATTTCAATATATGCTGCCCTCCAAAAGTTTCTTCACACCCCTCAAATTATGCAATTTACTCCCAATAGACTAACATCTATGTAGACTTGATCAACTTCCTCACAGTTGCATAATTAATTGTATTGTATCAACCAAATAAGAAATGGATTTATTTAGTATAAATCGTTTTAAAGGCTTTCAATGAAAATCATGATGAAAACAGAATTATCCATAAACTTATGAAAACTAGAGCTTACGACATTCGGCAGACTAATAACCCCCCTTGCTGGCAAAGGGCTATAATTCTTGCAAAATTCATTGTAGCTGAAAAAAAACCTGAAAACGTATGTTGTGCAGGGGGTATAATAATTTATAACTTTTTACAAAGATGAATACTTGATGATTTTACCTGTGTATTGTTACGACATTCCAGACAGACATTCTTCTTCTGTACACTCTCACAGTTACTGTGACCATTACATTCACACTTTGTCGAACAATTCATACCCACGTAGCCAAACAGACATTTACATGTATCGGGTTGGATACACAAACCCTGATCACATCCTTGATGGCATACAGGTGTACATATCAACCGATCACTTCTGTAAACACAAAAATATAACTTTCAATGATAATAAATTTCATTGACTTGGTGTCGACTCAAATGGTAATTTCTGGTTTCATAAATTCGTGGATTTCAAGCATTGAAAGAAAAATCTCTTTTATATTTTTGAGAAGGATTATTAGATACACAAAATTTACGCGATTAAATCTGCAGCAAATATTAATTATTGTACAGTATCATAATACTGATAGGCTAGGGAGCACCGTGCTTGTTCACGAGCACATTTTTCATGTGTTGCGGGGACTTGGCTGGCCACTGATGTACAAGGAGGATTTGGTACCCATAGAAAATGAAACTAAAAGGGTTTTTGACTATAATCTGCATTACTCATCTGTCCTAAAATTCCTTACAATATATGAAACAAGTTTTAACAAACTATATTAATCACTCCGGACACCTCATTCCTGATGGTAACCATGGTGACAATGGTAAGAGAGACAGAATCCTGATTTCCCTTTTATCTGGAGCATCTAGTAAGAGAATAACTATTACCAGACTACCAGTACCATTTTCATTTGGTCTTGGGTATGAATCACAGGTAACTGTATCATTGATAAAGACTTAACAAATTTTTTTTTTCTTTTTAGTTTTTTTTGGTTATGAATGATACAGTTACCTGTGGTATGAATGAGGAAAGAAGCCAGATTTAGCTTTCATGTGAAGCATCTAACAAGACAATTACTTATACTGGTACCATTTTCATTTTGTCTTCAGCATAAATGAGAAAACAGATAAAACCAAGGACCTCCCACACCATTTCATTATCAAGGCAGTTAGAAAAGCAGGCGACAGAAAAAGGGGTAACTTACTCGTCAGTACGGTTGATATAGCCTTTCTTACAGGTACAACTAAAGCCACTTAATTCATCGTTACAATTCTGTGTCTCCAGATCACAGTTATGATGTCCGTTCTCGCATTCGTTCTCTGGCGGACATTTAGCATACGCCCATTGTGGATCACGTTCAAGCACATCTGTACATGAAGGAGAAAACATTGTATGTAAAACAACACAGAGAATATGGATAGCCAATCATATCGCTTGTTACTGACCAAGTGTTCACTATGGTGTGATCTGATTGGTTGTCCTTTTCCTTAAGTCAAGTAAAATAAATATTGAATATTATACCATCCTGGGGCATTTTTCTTTATATAGTACAGGCTTATTCTAATAAATCTAGCAGTTGACTCCAAAACAAGAATTTTTCTCACTAAATACGAATAAGAAAATTAACCACCAAACACATATAAATTAAGATGTATCTTAATTTATAACTTGACGACGTTTCGCCTTAATGGCTTCATCAGGTCATAACAAATTAAAAAAAAATTCTCACTAAATACGTAATATACTATTTCTCCAAATTTAATTACAGGACTAGGGCCTCATATCATCATATGCAGAAGTGAGACACGATAGCCAACCAGTGTGTGTAATTTATTACCTGAACTAATTTCTTCCACAAAGTGATATTAAATAACTAAACTTTTACAAATAATATTTTAATATAATGCACAAAAACATTGTTGACAATTCTAATTATTTAAATTTTAATAGTTTTGTTTATCTTTTATTTAACACTATAAAGTATTAAACATTCTTTGAACCAAATATTAACTAAGTACTGAAAATAAATATTAACAAATCAAAGCCTCACTTGTAGTTTTTTCATTCTTTTGTTCACACATTCCCTCGTTGGCCGGTCCGCTCATAGTTCCCGACATACAGGCACCTTGACCATTCTCTCCACCGTATGCACACCATCCGCATCCCTGGGCTTGACGACAATCTGCACATTTCTTGTACATAGAGCACGAAGCAGGACATTTATCACCGGCCCTTTTTAAGCCTTGTAGAATGGTACCACATGTACCTCCTAAACAGTGTATGGAGAGGTACGCAGGGGCTATACACTGAAACATCATATACATCAATATAAGTATCACTATCAGTGGTTCTACCACAGCATAATACATGGGTAAAAGTTCAATTTTTTAAAATACTGACAACTGCTTGCCTATACACTGAACTAGATGATTTTCATATAAATGACAGTACATTGTTTTCTAAAAATACTGCAATCAGTATTTAGACTGAAAACTTTTACCCCTGATAATATCAAATCCTGAAAACGAGTTGCCAGTTTGTGTCGGCACACATCCCAACACTTTTGACAAGGCTTCAAACATTCTTGTATTGTTAAAATTTAGATTATGGAACCTCAAACAACCATAACTTGGTCAATTCTTTGATATTTTTCTTCAAATAGCTTTTATTTTGTGCAGAAAAAATAATTGTAGGAACCCTGAACAATACAACTTAACCAAAAAACATTTTGTGAAACCCATAACACAGGTAAATGTATAAGATTGACACATTTTCGCAATTATTCCAGGGGGGATGGCCCATTAATATGCTAAACAATTGAACAAAGCAAGAGATATTTGAAAAGCATGTATGCCTCAATGACTCCAGGGACCTTTGACCTCAAAATCAATAAGGGCCATAACTGTTGCTAGTCAACCTCCATGTAAAAGTTTGAAGATCCTAAGACAAAGAATTCTTGAGTAATTGAACAGACAACTTTTGTTTTATCGATAGATGGACAACATCTAAAGTGGGGGTGGGCCATAATAGTTAAAAATTATCATGAAATCAGATAATTTAAATAAGACAAACCTCAACCAAGCTTTCACTCCAGTAGCATTCCCTCGAGCCTCCCTCTCCACCATTGGAGTTAAGACATGTTCCACATGATCGATGTTGAAAGCAGGGTACTGGACATATATCACTGGTTCCACCCTCCTCCACGAAACTGTATCCGTTAGTAATCAGTTTCTTATCGAATGTCCGCAATACACATGTCCAATCACCATGCTCACTTACACGTCGACCAAACTCGGCTGAATATAAATGAAAAACATTGTATACATACATGATTGTTGAATATGTAGTTTTGTTAAAAGACCGTTTCGATGACACATTAATTTGTGGATGTTGCATTTCAGGTAATATATACCCGGGTCAAAATTATTGTTTGATAGGATTTAATTTCATGGTAAAAGGTGAATCTGAAATTTAATCCCCCTTGAAAAAAAATCATTTACCCCTTACTTTTGAAGATTTATTGGTTACATGTAAATATTCTACAGTCATAAATATGCCTAATCCCCAGCAATTTAAAACAAGGGAACTAAATACTTAAATTACAATTGAAAAGCGAGCACAAAGTGAGAACAAACTGTATTATTGGTTGAGTTCGCAACATAGAAATCTTCGCATATTTTGTGAATGGCCTATTTTCGCGAACATTGCTGCTACCGAAAATTATGACCTACCCGCTATCAATATATACTCAAACGACAAAAATTCAAATGAAATCATGATATTAACTGTAGATAGACTAAGGCAAACTTAAATGGATGCAAAATACCTGGAATTACAAATTTGTAAACTTTTCGACACATTGTAACAGTATTCTTACCTTCATCCGAAGGAACACGTTTAACATTACGTGTCCACAGACAACCTTTCTCCTTACATGTATTACATGTGGAAGCTTCACATGATGAACCGGGACATAGAGATACCGGACTTATCGTACGAGATGTGGTATTGGTGGCTGGTATAACTTCACACTTATGGTGGTACTCACAGTAGTAACCTTGCGGCACACATTTCCCGATCGGACAGTTTCCACACCATGAACAAAACTAAAAGTACAAAAGTATATGGTTATTACCTTCACAGTAAGAGAGCATGTGATTTTATTACCTCCAAAATAGAAGAGCTTGCATACTTTTATTAACTCCCCATATATGCTTCTATTACCTCCACAGTATGAGAGCACATCAAATTTTTCTTACCTCCATAGTAGGAAAGCAATTTTTAATTTGAAGAGTACAATTCAGCATACATTGCAATCATCATTTTGAATTTTCATACATTCGAATTTCTCCAGACAAGTCCTAAACATGTCTGTTTGAAGTACTCCTTGCTGATGAACACATAAGCCAAGAATCAATTAAAGACAAGAAATCAACTGTATAGTAGAAGATTCCAGATAATTTGTTTGTAAGCTTACACTCAACCACTTCTTCTTAGTAATTTACTGTATGGCCAATTAATTAAAATTCCATGAGTACATGCTAAAAGTTTTTATATGGTAAAAAATTAACCAAAAAATATAGTCACAGATAAACTAAGCATTAGGACAAAAGTGGTCGAATGTATTCAAGGAACAGTACATGTTTAATTGTTATAACGGAAAGATTGTACAGAACAATGAATGTCAAATATCCGTATCTTACCGGTTCTGCATTTTGAAACTGTGGATATGTAGCAACGCATTCAGAGCAATTTGTGATTTCCTCGCATTTGATGTGTCGACTCAGATTTCCTCCACATAAATACCTGCATAAACAATATTCATACGTCAGCAACATATTCTACATACAGTCCGTTCAAAGTTAAATGATAACAGTTATAAACATTGGCTCATCCTACAGGTAAACTAGGTTTAACTGGGTGTATTGTCATTTAAATGTAACCCCCACTATTCTTTCGAATGGGAAAGTTCCCTCATTAGTAATACTAATTAATCATCAGTACCGTTAAATCATTGATTGCCATGGAAATTAAATTTTGAGGATTTCAGTCAAATGATAATTTTGTGGTAAAACTGAAAAGATATCTTTAGTTTGATTGTTCAAGGGAATTGAATCTGTGATCTAGTTAATCCATACAAGTATTTAGGGTTGGTAGGGATATGTCTTACTTTTGAATATGTCAGGGGAGGGCTGAGGCACAATTCTGAAAATGAGTCGCAAGTTAGCTGCCGGTGCCATTTGGTGAAAAAAATCATTTCATGGACATCTTATCCACTAAGTGACATTTACAACAGAAATAAATATTTTAGGGGATGAAATTAAATCCACCTTGAATATTAATAATTTTACAGTATACATGGTTATATGATGGTTTTTATATTTTCAGTGCTTGACTGTTTAAGTTGAGTGCTGTCTCCCTGCATAATTTTCTGAAGTAATACCTTATTGTAGGACCCCTGATGTGCATAACAAGTTGTTATGCCTTGGTCCCCCTGAGATGTTTTGCCTCGGCAATGTACTCCTGATTTCATAAATGAGCATCTGAAGGCATTGGGAAAAGTGTTTCCATGGTCTGGGGGAAGCTTCGGTGTAATCAGAAATTTTGTGATACGTCCCTGTGCCCAATGCCTCGCAACAGCAATTTATATTAATTGGGAGTACATCGCTAAGGCCTAAAAATGTATCAGACATCAAACTTACCGTGAAGGATGAGTACTACAGTTTGTTGTATTAGAGTCAGTACTTCCAGCATGTCGTACTTCCTCATTATAACACCCCGGCTGTTTCTCACACTCAGACGTTGTGTTATAGATAGAACATATATCACTAGGTATCTCTAACTGATACATAGCGCTACTGGTCACACGACTCAAACCTCCGTGGATATATATACTGTTGTCATGTACTACAACATCAGCGCCAACCAATGATGACACAGCTTTACCCAGAGGGTTACCTACAATAATATCATATACACAGCTGAGTTCAAGGATGTCAGCCCACTCAGTCGGTAGAGCACGAGACTTCTGATCTTAATATTGATGTTAGAAGAAACGCGGAGTTTGGATTAACCAAGATTATGGTCCAAAAGTAGGTCAAGGTGAAGATCAAAATGAGGTCAGGTGATATTGATGCTTATCATGTAATGAAATTAAATATTGTTTAAGCTAAGTGAAAATCATGAACACATACCTAATATATCCAAAAACAGCCAATCATTACACTTGAATTTATATTTAAGTACATCAGTACAAAATGTGGTTTTCGGGAAATAACTCCCAATATCAAAGGTCATTAAAAGGTCAATTCAAAGGTCAAAAGAAAGCCCAATACAAAACATACCTGATATGTCCAGATACAGCCAGTAATTACACTTGAATTTATAAATAAGTACATCTGTACTAGTGTTAGTGTTTTCTGTCAATCCACCAATAACGATCATCAGGTCCTTTAACTTGACAGCAGTGTGGAAATATCGAGGTTCAACCTGTAATGTAATCATTAACCATGAAGCTGACCTTCAAATACTTGTGCTAAGATCAGTTTTCGGCATGTTTCCTTTAACTTGACAGCATTATTGAAATATCTAGGCTCAACCTGTAATCGTCGATAATGCCAATAAATTTTGAATATGAACTTGTAATACAATCAACAACCAAGAGGTTGACCTTCAAATACTACAACTATGAAGTTTTTGGCATAAAAAGGTTATTCTTCAACAAAGGGGCAATCATTTCACTGAAGTCAAACCAATGGCTTAGTTTTACAACATCCCCCCCCCCCCCCCAATTAATTTACCATCATAACTTTGCCATTTCTCAATATATTTTCATCAAATAGCAGATCATTCAGAATTCCAGACACCCAAGATAAATAGTATTACTTACTATGCTCATTCTAGCTGGAGGGAGGACATTGAACGATTTCTCCTTAACAGAGTATGTATACACTCGATCAGAAATGCTCAATATCTCGTCAGTATAAACATGGCCGCCGAAGATGTAGATTGTTTTGTAGAACTCATGGTATACTGCTGTATGTCCGTATATAGCTGTAAAAACACACAAGAGGGGTGATCAATATATCCGAGAACTTTCTATCTAGCAATTTTGTTTGTAATTAAAACATAGATATTATAATTTAAAGACATTAGTAAAACTTCTCCAGAGTAGCAAGTTAAAGTTATAGAGTAACAACCTCTCTATAACAACTAGAGATGGGACCGAATACCAAAATCAGTATTCGAATATTCGAAATTCATATTCGAATATTCGTTCGATTATCGATGTCAAACTATTCGTTCATTTTTTCCACTTCCCTATTGAACGAAAGTTCCATGTCCGCTCTTATGCAAAGTTACGATATTTGTTAGTTTGATATTTCTGTTTGAACAATTGATATACATTCAACCTGATTTGGAAGTAATAAACATGTTTAAGATCTATAAATCGTCGTATTTCTTTACCTTTCCGGCTTCAACGACGTGGGAATAAAGGTTTTATTAATAAGTCTGATTGTTTTGTTATTTCTAATGAAGATGGTATAAATTTGCACGACTACGCGGCTTAAAAAATCATTGCCATCATCCAATGGGTGTTCCACTCTGTAACTGCGGACAATGTGTTGACACTTTTACCAACAACTACAACTTTATTTGTGTATGCAAACAGCTAATTAAACAGTGTATGAAACACCCGAATTAAAAGAATCCCACACATGCAAAATCCGTGTTATTACGACGCTTGAATACAGACGAAATGCAAGCGTTTCGGGTGTATAAAATGCAATCGTTTTACGGAAGTGTCATACTGTTAATTCAGAGTGTACAGTTGTAATATACCGATAAACATGTCATAAAAGTGTCAATTAGGGACTTGATTATACATATCACACATTATGTTTTTATTAATCATACGAAAATAATTGGAATTTACATGTATCATATTTTGGTGAAATTGACAATTTTTCTTTATTTTTTACGAATATTCGAATATTGAAATTGGATTCGAAAATTCGTACCGAATATTCGAATATTCGAAAATTGAACGAATTTTCGAATCCAATTTAAATTCGAATATTCGAATATTCGGTCCCATCTCTAATAACAACACCTTCCAGGGGTGTGGAAATCCTGAAAATTTTCATTTGCCCATGGGAAAGTTGAGCTGAAGAATACACTTGCCGGAAGACTATAAATCTACTTGCCCAGGAAAACACATAAAGCAACAGAAATCAAATTTCAATAATTTATTTTGAAAAGCTTGAAAGTAGCCTACTGTGTACCTGATTTTAAATCATTTTTTATCAGATTTTAGGGCTTTGCTTTGGTGCTTGGGTAAAATAGGACACTCAATATAATTTTTTCATGATCATTTTGCACTTGCCCATGGGCAAGCTGGATGGAAAAATCCACTTGCCTGCAGATCAAAAAGCCCAAGTCGAGCAAGTCGGACGCAGGAATTCCACACCCCTGCCTTCGAAATTTCACGAAGCTGATATTTCCTATAATATTAACCTCCAATGAGCAATAAGTGATGAACAACCACCAATATGAAGTTGCAATGCACAAATATGAATGATTTTACAGTACATGAAAAATTGTAAACCGTATGATTTAAACAGTACGATTTAAACAGTATGATTTAAACCGTATGATTTCAACAATATGATTTAAACCAAATGAATACCTGATAGTTTAGCTCCAGCAGGACCTGACATGTTTCCAACCTTTTGTTCATTCCAGCCATTAAGATACATGTTAGCATCGTATATATACATGATATCATTGAAGTAGCCGGACGTTGAGAAACCGCCAATGATAACCAGCTTGGTTCCCTCTACCCGAGTCATCGTGTGACCGGCTACCGGCTTCACCCAGTTAGGCTCCTGGAAATATTGTATAAATACATAACCAGGGTGTAAGTTAAACATACTCAATAATGTGAATAGTCAATTTTTATACATACAGGGTGTCCACAAAGAAAGCATACAGTTTCAAGGTATTTTAATCAAATCTTAAAATTCTGCTATCGCAAAGAAATTTTGCACATGGCTTGTCCAAAGAGGTAAGTTTTTTCTGGCATCAGTTTGAAAATTGTTTGAAGACCCTAGGACGAAGCGTTTTTGAGTTATTGAACAAAAATCATTTTGTCTACTGACAGACTGACCGACTGAGCAAAGCAATATACCCCCACATTATAGAATGCAAACCATTTTTTCTCCCAACCAAACGTTCATGTTACCAATAATCTCAAAATAAAAATCACACAAATTGAAAGTTACTTACAGTAACCGCCTATAAATACAACCTGTCTACACAGACCCATATATACGATCATGTCTATCAAGATTCTGATCAGGAACATGAATGAGAAACAAATTGGATGTTTGCATGACACGCAGACAATACATTTAACAGACACATCAAATATTCATACCAAAGGTCCGGTCCATTTCTTAGCATCGATAGCAAACTTCCACATCTCTTTACTGGATCGATGTTCGTATGGCGACTCAACCAATCCACCAAATATGTATAATGTCTTCCTGATAGGTACACACTCGCCAGCATGAAAATATCTGTAAACACAAAGTTTAACATATTGATAATTTATTACTTACTGTAAAATCATAAAATTTTGGTGGGACAAATATTCATAGTTTTGGTCAAAAATACCATCTCGACGGGACGTTAATTTCTAGATTTTGCGTTTCAGGTAATAAATACAATTAAGGGTCATATCATTATTCTGTGGGATTTGATTTCTTGGTTGAAGGTGAACGAAATCCACGAAAAAATTAATAGCCCACAAAAATTTATAGTTCTACAGTAACAAAATTGAACTGAGAAACATCTTGAACAAGTTATACTTTGAGTATAAACTGATTATAAATTTTTGTCAAGCTCAACTCTATTCAGCACAATGTTCATAATTGGCAGATCCCAAATACATTTCTCCAGAGGTTGTACTGTAATAGAGTGGCTGTATTGCTCTACAAAGGTAGTACTGTATTGTTGTGATTGCCACAAAGTACTACCAGATCCGCCCCAGGTCTAGGGGGTAGAATGACATCACACAGAGAATTGGGGCGCACGACTGGAGCGAGGTGATGACATCATCCAACAAGAACGCAACAGCGCAGTTATATCTAAGCTTTCGCCAGGTGTAGACGTGTTCGAGTCTTCAGCTTTAGGCGAGTATGTTTTATGTATTTTATGGCCCCAGGACTGTGACAAGACATCACCGGTTACTTCAGTATTTACTAACCTAGGGCTTGGTCTATCGTTGGTCATTGGGTTGATCTGAATCCAGGTACCCGTAGTAAAGCTAAACTGCCAGATATCATTGAGAAGTCCACGTTCTAGAGAACGACCGCCAAACAGGTACATCAAGTCCTCGTCACAGTAGATCAATGTGTGTCCATAACGACTGACCGGTCCACCATCGGGGAAGTCTGTAGGTATTACAGAGTCCCAGGGATATACAGTGATCTTGTATGAACTTCTACCCCACGCCCACTCACACACACAAGATGCATTCTCCTGATGAAAGTAGATAAACAATTTATCAATGAAACTCTTACAAATCAAACCTGTTCAAACTTTGCAGTTGTATTAAGAATCACAAGAAATTTAAATTTGAGCTAATTAACTTTGATATTCATTTTACCAAGTACTTGAAGTGAAAAATAAGAGATGGTAAAACCAGATTTTCAGCAGCATGCCATGCATAATTTGGCAGATATGTTTGTTCTTTTTTTAGTAACGGTGACCTTGACCCCACCGACGGCACTTTCTAACCAAAACAAGGTTTTCATATAAGCTACCTACACAGCAAGTTTCATCATGATATCTCATTCAAAACTCAAGTTATCCAACGTAAACCAAATTGTCGACGCCCACCCTCCATTCAAATGGCCACTAAAATAGCCAATCTCATAACAATTTTTTTAATTGAAAAAATCTGGTTAGAATTGTAGTCGTAAGTATAAAAATGACACTTCAGCTACGGAAGCTAGAGAACTCCCAGATGTAGGCATATATACATACCTTCTGATAGAAACATCCAGGTTGACAGTTGTGTTTATGACAATCAGGGAATCCAGTATAGCCCTCCATACATTCACACTTGTTATGGTTACATAGCTGATTCTTGTTCTCATCACACGCATCGTTACAACTGTTCACATAGTAGCTACCATTGAATCCTCGGGTCGGAGTAACTACAATCAGCAAAATACATTAACAACATCAAATACTGTATCGAATACAAGCTTGTAGCTTATGTTTATAATGTTAACCATAATCATGTTAAACTAGAGCTATCACAGGAGTGATGAATCATACCCCCGCAGCACCGCCTTGACACAGGAATATTATTTAAAATTATAGTCTAAAATCCAGTAAGAAATGACAAAGTTACAGAGCGGACACAGTTTGCAAGACTATATAACCTTTGACCTGTAAGTGTGACCTTGACCTTTGAGGTAGGGACTAGGGTCTTGCGCATGACACACTGTCTTGATGTGGTGAACATTTGTACCAAGCAATTTTAAAATCCAGTAAGAAATGACAAAGTTACAGAGCGGACACGGTTTGCAAGACTATATAACCTTTGACCTGTAAGTGTGACCTTGACCTTTGAGGTAGGGACCTGGGTCTTGCGCATGACATACTGTCTTGATGTGGTGAACATTTGTACCAAGCAATATTAAAATCCAGTAAGAAATGACAAAGTTACAGAGCGGACACGATTTGCATGACTATATAACCTTTGACCTGTAAGTGTGACCTTGACCTTTGAGATAGGGACCTGGGTCTTGCGCATGACACACCGTCTTGATGTGGTGAACATTTGTTTGCGGGGGTATTATCTTACTCAACTGTAAAATTGTTTGATTTCAGTGGCATGAAATTTGTGGCTAATTTCAGTGGCATGAAATTTGTGGTTTTATCTGAAAGGCCATTCATTTGTGACATAAATTTCCAGTAAAACTATCAGGGTCACATTTATTTATTCTTTTTAGGGGAACTCATTTTTTTTGTTCCACTGAAACAGCCATAGTGCCTGTCTTAACCCTTTCTTATAGGTCAATGATGGCCGGTTTGAGAAATCAATAAAAGTTGACTATGACACTTTGTATTCTTCATGACAGTGGTACATGTACGTGGGTGAATCAAAAAGTTCGTAGAAAAATATCATAACTCACAAACCACAGCTTCAAATGCTTTCAAATTTTATAATAACGTAATCATAAGTATAACAAAACAATTTGTCAAATTTCATTGAATTAGGCAAAACTACATGATTTTTACATCGAAACGCACACATGCTGTAACTGCATACCGGAGCACGTCAGCATCATTTGATGAACGACGTCAAACTTACGCCACAGTTTGTCACTACTTACGTTAGCGTTTTGACTCATTTTCGCTTCTCGAGCGACTAATATGTAGGTATTTTTGGATAACCATCGTGATCATAGTTGCTGCATTTTCAATAGTTTGATTAATATAGTGTGCGCTGGCCCATAAGATTAATCTAAGTGTTAATATAAGTATTATATAGCGCTTGTCCTCTTCGACGACGTTGGTTTATATTGGGTGTATTTTATTCAGTTGTCAACTTCTGGTATCCTACATGAAATCACTAATTCCACTTATGAATTGATGTCTGTTTATTTCAGAATATATACCTGCACGTTTAAAACCATGTATTGTCTCTGATGCCGTACGTATATTCCAGTTTCGCGCAAATTTTGATAGCAGCCCATGGTCCCGTAAATTCCTGTAGACCCGTTTTATTGCGGATATTTCTATATAGTGCGATTATGTAAATGTCGATTAAAGCATTATTGATCGGAGATGACGTTTGAAATTTTAACAGATTTTATAAATGATATCATGCAACCAGACATAACAATTTGACGGTTTTTGGAGGTCCTACAATTGAGATATTTTTGAAAATTTAATAAAATGTGTTTTAAATTATCCGTGTGCTCCGGTATGCGTAATCGCCATTATTTAAGATATAAATATTTTTAAAACGGTTATCATCAGGTCGCTATAAATCTGTGTATGCAAAGAGAATACCAATGTATTCATTCAACATAAATATGACGACAATAACTGTAAAAATAAAAAAGTTATGACAAAATTCTACGAACTTTTTGATTCACCCACGTATACATGTACAGTGTGGAGAATCATGTGATCAAATGAATAACGTTTACACTCAAATCAATTGTGATTTTGTCTGCTAACGCTGTGTTTTTTTTTCTCGATTATAACGATTGTGCATTTAATATGGTTATATTACATAGCCTAAAGAATATCCTGAATATGTAAGAATATGCAGCAAATACTGATTTGGCCCCATCTTTTGCTGTTTTTAATTGATGCTTGACCAAATGCATTTTTTCATGCAGTTTTCAACCGATAATAATAATTTGGTCGAGCATCAGTTAACAACAGCTAAAGATAGAGCAAAATCGGTAATTGCCTAGTGTTTCTACATATATGAAATCTCCTTCAGGCTGTATAATATAATCATATTAAGAGCACGATCGTTATAATCAGGAAAAAACTTGCCGTGGACGAAATCGGAATTGTTTTGAGTGTAAACGTTATTCATTTGATCATGTGATTCTCCACACTGATTTATGTTGTAATAAAAAAATAAATGGGCTGGCACTGGTCAGTTCCAAATAAAATTACTTACAATCACCACTTATATCCGCATCAAAGTATACTGTAACGATGCCCGATTTAGCGACCACTTGATGGAACTCTTTACTATAGAAACCACAGAATGCCCCTAGTAGTCTACCGTCCCCTTCACTGTCTATAAACTTTGGTATTCCATCATATATGTAAACATGGTCCTGAAATACGAAAATGTTGATTCAGGTGAAATGCCATTTCTCAACATTTTTTCAAACATGTAAGGCGTGTGACCTACCTTATGTATCCAAAAAAAATGTGTACATAAATCATATCCAGTGTAAACCATTAACTTAGACTTTATCAGATATTGTGCTAGATGTATTTTATCATATATAGTTTTAAAGCTTTTTTTTCAAATTAATGACACAATTCCATTCAGGCTAACAATTATATAAACAGCAAAATGCCAATAATACCAGATATAAATAGCACTGCATGGTGGTCGCAGTAAAGTAGTACTTGTATCGTAACTGTATTTTGATGAAAAATTTGTAGCTTTATCAAATATTTTATGCACTTGTGTCTGAAAGGCTGTAGTTTTGTATGATTTTGTTTGTATTTCTCTGTGTCATTGGGTATTTAAATGATGTACCCAGTCTACAATTTTATTGAAAACCCCTCTTTCTCACCCAGCAATGAATGACTTTGAATATTGTGCGAAATTACCCATAAAGGGAGGTAATTATGAATGGAAACTACAAACCCTTTCACATTGGACAGCCATGTCTTCCATTATAAACGATATAGTAGTATCCTTGATTGGTGTCCATCTATTGTTGATATCAGGATAAACTGTGAAGATCCACAGACAATATGCTCTCCATGTAGACACACCTGGTCCACTGAATGAACCAACAGCTCCGTATGTGATGTTCTCAACAATCAGACCATGGTCACAGCTCAAGTAGCAGTTTCCACCATCCCTTTAATACATGTTTCAGAATAAGTTCAACATACATGCCTCGTATATCACTATAAGATTGTTTAGATCAATGCTTTATTTGATATTACAGTGCTTCTAAGCAGCTAGACCATTGTCACAGCTCAAGTAGCAGTTTCCACCATCCCTAAAATGCAGGTTTACAAGTTTATTCAGAATCAGTTCAACATATATCACTATGCAATTGTTAAGGTCAATGCTTTATTTGTTTATTTTGGATTTAACAATGTTTCTAAGCAATCATACAATGGTCCCTGCTCAAATATCAGTTTGCACCTGAAGGCATTTTTAAGTGCCGAGTTAAGCGCACTATGCATTAAGGAATGATAAATCTTGACTTCCGGATTTTTGACAACCCTGAATTATGGTAGAAATTCAACAGTTTCTTACCTTGGATCACCATAGTAACCTTTCTGACAGGTCTGGCACTCCACACCCTCTGTATTATCCATACAGAAACAATGACCAGTCAAACTGTGACATAAACCTTTACTCTCATTCCCATGTTTATTGCAATGACAACGGAAACAACCTGAAATATGTACCATATAAACAACTAAACTAACAGTCATGCATCTTTCGCAATTGTAATGAAAAATATTAGGTAACTCACCTATGTCAGGTCCCAAGTTCCGAGTGAAAAAGCAAGAGTGCCTTATGTTTACTACTTTATTAATATCTGTAAAATAGCTGAGTACACAAAGTACTTGTTCAACATTAAACAAGGAAAGCGGTCTTTAAACCATGTTTACAGTAAATGTACTAAAGCTGCTGGAACAGTAAGATGAATCCCCAAGATAGCCAGTGCCTTAGTTCAATTGATTTTCAGTAATATTCACTGTTTCATTTTCATTTGGGAATAAAAGTAACTTTTCAAATTACCAAAAATTATCCAAAAACTAAAAGGTTGTTTTCCCCAAAATGACACACAATATGCAAAATGAAGCTCATACCAATAACTCATTTGACATGTTGTTAATGAGATAACAAATTACTTGCAACAATTAAATTAAACAAAACAACTTACCATCACGTTCCTTAGGATCCCCATAATGTCCAGTGAGACATTGATCACAGTACGGACCTGTGGTACCATTAAGACAGTAGTCACATTTGCCCGTACCGTTCTCACACATACTGTGTCCATTACATTTACAATCTGTGCCACAATCATCACCCGACCATCCCAGGTTACAGTCACATATAAACTCTCCGTCATACGGCATACAGAATCCATGTACACATTTATGGTAGCACCTGTATAATAGAAAACATCCCAGGTTACAGTCACATATAAACTCTCCGTCATACGGCATACAGAATCCATGTACACATTTATGGTAACACCTGTATAATGTGAAAAGGTTACATAATGTAAAAATCATTTCAATGGGACAAAATTTTGTGATTTTGGTGAAAAAGACCATTTTATGAGGACATGATTTCAAGGATATCTTATCCATTTAATGCACCAGTCAAAATTATGGCCGCCTGGTGAATAGATTTGCGAAACATCAAGATCAGGCAAATAGGACTGTTTCCAAAATTTACGAAAACAAAACCAGGTAAATAAGACAGCTACCGAAATTGGTGAAATTAAGATCCAGCAAATAAGACTGTTACCGAAATTTGCAAAAGTAAGATTCGGCAAATAAGACTAATAAGAATAATTTGAGAAAAATCACGATTGGGCGAATATTATGAGATTGATAGCAGGTCTTCACTTACGTTTTTGTACAAGATGTATTCCCATCTCCGTTAAATCCTCTCTTACACGAGCATTGATACGATGTAGGCGTGTTTATACATTCAGCATCAGGATGACACTGTGCCATACCCAGCAAACATTCCTCCACATCAGGACAGTTACTATACGACCAATCAGCAGGCTGGACACTGGTCAAGTTCTGGTACGAGGATGATACTAGCTGGGAGCAAGTCTCCTCACCATATGGACCTGAAACAGCCAATATAACATCTTACATCACATGAATGTTCTTGTATCTGGGTGAGTAAAACCAGTATATATAACTATATACGTAACAAGTGTAGTTAAGGGTTTCAATGACGTCATTTTATCTCCTGAAAATGACTTTGCATTTAGCGTCGTTTATATAGCAGATTCGATATTGTAGCTAAAGATGCATTTTTTCCTGTGTTTTAGAGTCCTGTGATATAAAGAATCTAACACTCGTTGTCAATTGATATAAACTTATATTAAAACTCGCCAAAGGCTTGCTTAATAAAATTTCCCAAACTCGTTCAATATAAGTCTATATCAATTGACAACTTGTGATAGATCCTCTATATAGTACATGTGCGTCAATGCTGTACTTCAAAAGGCTAAAAATGTGTATTGTAAAATCATTGATATTTGTGGGGATTTAATTTGAGGATTTCGAGATGACCTCAACCACAAAATTAATTCCCCCACTAATATTAATGATGTATAGTATTGACTCAAGTATCCTTGAAATTATGTCCCCACGAATTTGCCTTTTTCAAACAAAACCATAAAATTTTGTCTCATTGAATTTAAATGATTTTACATTTTTATCTTCCAGAAAATGCTTGGGTAACATGTTTAATTATTCTAACTGTAACTGGTTCAGTTCTAGAAGTGACATAGAAATATTGTAAATTTCAGGAATTTCACTTATTTTCCTCCAGCACTTCTACATACTATATATGTCTAAAATTCAAAAATCGTTTGAACTGTAGCAGAGTGTTGCTTAAACAAGAGCTGTCTCCATAGGACGACACATGCCCCCGTGCATGCTTTGATAGTAACGTAACGCTAAGATATCAGCACCGTCACAGATGTGTCATAATATATTGGGCAAATGTGATATTGACATATTTTTCTTTGTGTAAAGGGCCATAACTCTTAAGCGTGTAGGTCAATTTGAAATCTTGTTATCTAACATGACCTAGATCTTATGGCCGTACACCTTTTCATGTTTCAAAAGGTTTGGTGAAGATCAGATGATAAATGCTTGAGTTATTGAGCGGAAACCAAAAAAAAACGCCATTTTCCTACGTGTCAAGGGCCGTAACTCTAAAGTGGCTACGTCAATTTGACTGGTTATCAAACCTGACCTAGATCTCATAGCCTTTCACATTTTCATGAGGTTTGGTGAAGATCCAATGACAAATGCTTAAGTTATTGAGCAAACCAAAAAAAACGCCATTTTTCTATGTGTCAAGGGCCGTAACTCTAAAACGGCTAGGTCAATTTGACTGGTTATCGAACTTGACCTAGATCTCGTAGCCTCACACATTTTCATGAGGTTTGGTGAAGATCCGATGACAAATGCTTGAGTTATTGAGCGGAAACCAAAAAAAACGCCATTTTTCTATGTGTCAAGGGCCGTAACTCTAAAGTGGCTACGTCAATTTGACTGGTTATCAAACCTGACCTAGATCTCATAGCCTTTCACATTTTCATGAGGTTTGGTGAAGATCCAATGACAAATGCTTGAGTTATTGAGCGGAAACCAAAAAAAACGCCATTTTTCTATGTGTCAAGGGCCGTAACTCTGAAGCGGCTAGGTCAATTTGACTGTTTATCGAACTTGACCTAGATCTCATGGCCTTACACATTTTCATGAAGTTTGGTGAAGATCGGATAAACACTGCTTGAATTATTGAGCGGAAACGAATCCGGACAGACGGACGGACGGACGGACTGACGGACGGACTGACGGACGGACGGTGCGATTTTAATATGCCCCCGAACCATCGGTTCCGGGGGCATAAAAATGCACTTATATATATGTATATATATACACATTGTATAATTTTCAGAAATGGAGAGGAAGATTATGCTCTTCAACAGACAGACAGACCTTACCCTTGTTAAAGGATTGATCTATGATCTGTATAAACTAAACAGGATGCTAATGATGATTATGACCCTTACCTGCAAAATCCCCTTCAAAACAGACCCCTATAGTAGGATTCACTGTGTTTCCGCACCATCCACAACTGAATGTTTTCAAACATTGATCACATGTCTTCAGTGATGAACAGTTTCTACACGTATAGGGATTGTTACTGTTAGCTATCTCGCTATCAATCCATTCCGTACACTGACCATGTCGATATCGTGAGACGTAATCAGAGAATGGTAAACATGTCCGTAGATTCTCACACCAAGCACACTCACTGATGTTGAGACATGTGCTACATGTAGAACGTCTGAAATATACACATATATATAGTACAATACATATTTCTCTTGTGAATTCCAAATAAACTACTGTAAATCAATATATGGCATATTCATGACTTACTTTCCTGCAATGACAATATCAATGTTTTCAACACTTTGGTGGCTACAAAATTTCGTGAATTTCTTCCATTTACGAACTATGCAAAATTAAATCATGCGAAATGGTATCAAGTCCAAACTAAAATATTGTTTGTTTCCCCTCCCTTGACCAATGTCATGTAGGGTGGAAAAGGTAGATAGAAAGGAAAAATATTTTATATATTGTATATATTTTAATAGTGATTTTGAAAGACTTTTCTTTATTCCTTCTATGTTAAATTAATATAATTAGGCAGGAAAAAAGACAGATGACCTTGTTTAAACTGTTTAGTTGAATACAAACAAGCAACAAATAGAGAGCATGGTATACTTACAGATGACAACTGGCCGGACATTCTGATGGCTGTCTTACTGCTAGATCTTCCTTAGCTCGACCACGTCTTACACAGTACACTAAATTCTTTACCCACTCACAATGGGGATCCTGAAATCAATAAGAGATGTTTGTAAAACATGCATGCCCCATGGCAGACCAATAGTCGGAAATGGTAAAGGCCACTGTGACCTTTAACCTAATGACCTTAAATCAATAGGGGTCATCTACTGTTGCTTACCAACCTCCATGTAAAGTTTGAAGATCCTGGGGCAAAGTGTTCTTGAATTATTAAACGGAAAGCATTTGGCCTACCGACCAACAGACAGACATGAGCAAAGCAATATACCCCCTCATACAAATCTCCTTCATGATTTAAATACAGTGTAAGAGTTTTATTGATCACTATTACGACAAAAATCCATGACAATCCCTTGTACAAGACTGTATTTCATATTCTACAAAATCATGTTTGGCGCAACTCATCATAGCTCAAAACTTCAGACTTGTGATCTATTAAGGTAAAAAATCTCAGCAAATCTTAATAGCATAAGCATTATTTGTAAGATTTTACGCAAGCGCATCCTTGTAGAGCAGAACAGAAAAAAAGCATTTTTCTTCTTTTTTGAATACTTTTTTGTACACAATTACCTTTTTAGTGCAGACCAGGAATTTGAGCTTTTTTATTTCTTTTAAATACAGTTGCAGTTATCTTTTTAGATCAGAACACTAAGAAATCAACAAGCAAACTTACAGCGGAACATTTTGAGCACTCGACATGATCTGAACACATAGGACAGACGGATGGTTCCGTTATCATAATCATCTTTTTATCTGGTCCGCTACATGACTCGGCATCACTGGAATTCCTCAACACACATAGATGTTGGTGATCACACCATCCACATAGTGTGTCCGTCATACATGATAGACAGTTGTCATGGTAACCACAACTACCATTGTTGTACGGTTCAAGGAACTCTGAGCTAAACGTATGATAGTTCTTCAAATCAAAGTTGACTGAAATATAACAGATAGTTAACATTATTCAGTGGTTCTACTGAGGCATGATGCCCAATCCTGAAAACAAGTCACCAATTTGATCTGGATGTCATTAGCACACGTCCCTACACGTTAACTAGGTTTCAAACATTGTTTCATAGTTAAAATTCTAATTATGGAACTTCAAATGGCAATAACTTTGTCAATTCCTTGTTTTTTTTCATCTAATAAATTTTTTTTTGTGCAGAAAAGATCTTTCTTTTTATTACAGCAAATCCGGATTTCCGGATTAATCCAGAATTGTAGGACCTCTGTGAGTTATAAACACTTACATTGCTCTGCTCTTCCATTCCACTTGAGTTGAAGTTCATACATCTGTGAGTCAACTTTCATTGTCTCAGAATAATCGGGATACTTGTGTTCACCTCTCACCTCCATATAGTACTTGTAACCACGGCTACGATTAGGAAACAACGGTGAACCATTTGGACGACTGCTGAAATCTTTCTGATCTTGTCTGGCTTGACCGTTTTGTACAGTTCCAATACGAGACTGGTTAAAAAACGATTGTGATAATCTATATAAGGCTGATTAATAGTAAAGTTTTTTAAACAGTAGATTTACAAATAATCATTGCACTGCATGAAACTGTAGCAAATTTGTACAAATTTCAGATGAATAACAAATTGAGACACTGGTCAGAAATTAGCTCATAGTCTGATCCAAGATGACTAAACAGGACGGGTAATAAACTATCATTGTCAAGCCTGAAAATATCAGTTTGAAAGCCTGAAATCCTAGTTTTCTATAAAAACATAGGAGTAAAATTCAGGATTCAAAATCCTGTTATCAGAGACTAACAAAGGTCCCCTGGCCCAAGGCTAGTGAAAATCAAGAAGGACCAGTGAAAGGCTTGCAGGACCAGTAACAATTTTGTTCACAAATTTTAGAATTATTTTCTGTCGAACCAGTTCAAAATAGTTAGTGTCTACAGTGCACAGACCTGAAAAAGACCAGGCCTGGTTGTAATCAGCAGTTTGGAAATGTCAGTGAAAGTATTTAGAAACCACCTACCACTGATCTGTGTTCATCGCTGCTTAGAAACAATTCTACCGATATTTTCTCAGCTATCAATCTGAGGGAATAGATCACAGATTCCTGTATGATTTTAATTGTTGCGTTGAGTGGGTGGATAAATCCATTCCATTTTATGATATCGTTGCCTTCACCACGCATGTAAATATGTCGAAATGTCTCACTCTCCTTTGTCTCCTGTATGACCTTCACCTAAAAGTGAAAACAACGTAGACATATACACTGGTGACAGTAATTTTAAAACAGGTTTTTTTTTAAATATAAGCAAGAGGTTATGGCAAAAATGCAACCTTTCCACCAAAAGGGCAATAACTCTGGCAATATTCATCCAGGGTTGGCATAAAACCCACTTTTTCATTTAAAACCCTACCCAAATGGGTTTTTGGGTTTTAAGGGGTTTTAAAGGGCAATAAGGGGTTTTAAAGGGTTTTATAAAAATAATTTTGGGTTTTAATTTTTTTTTTACTCAGGCAATATTCATGATAATTTATCTGATTAAAACATCTTGACGAAATGTACAACTAGGTACCCAGTTACTCTGGCATTGTTTTGACATTGTTACTTTAATAATGAGATAAAAAAGAGTATGTCACTCTTTGTCTTTGAGATAAACATTTCTCAAGCTCATCTTGAAAAAAGAAGTGTTTTCTAGACACCTTAAAGAAATGTCTCTCTCCAAAGACAAGGAGCGACAGATCCTATATTTCTATTTTTAGTAACAGTGACCTTGATATATACAAGAGTTTCATACCTCGTCGGGGTGTGATATATTGCCACGTGGTCGGTACTTGATAGCGTGTAGGCCAGCTGGGAAATCTTCTAGACGACATTGATCAATCTGACTCAATGAGGCGCTTGTACCACCCCACCAACCTACGATACCTGTCACTGTATTGTTGGCTGACACACAGTTACCTTCTGGCACTGAAATATATCACAACATATCAGAATCAAAAGTCATGACAGGCTCTGCGAAAAAGATTTTAAGCTTGTCAGTCTGAATTGGGTACATTGTTAACTGTTTCTCTTCGTCAAATAAAAAATACTGGAAATTTCTGTCCGTCCAAATCAAAATTTGTCAGTCAGGACTGAAGGACTGACGGTTTTTGCAAATGTGTTTAGCCAAAAGCTCAAAAACTTAGTTATTCCCCATAAATGGCATACTTTCTATTGGCAGATCCAAAAAAATCTAAATTTCAATTTAAACATATCTTAACTTAGTTCCAGTTTGCCCTGTGGACAGAAAAGAAATATCAAAATCAAACCTACTTGATCGTTGTTGACATTTAGCTTCTTTCACACACCAGTTACAAGGTTGTATATATGTTCTACGTTGTAAGGACGTATCAGTTAATGTTGCACCTTGACCCTGACTTAGACATTCCAGACATGTTGATAGTCGACCACATACACCTGGACACATCACATTGGATTTCTGTATACCGCTGTTACCACATTGCTGTTAAAGAAAAACATGCATATGAAAGTAACTGACACTGACATGTTTTTGATGGTATCATAGAGGGAACCCAACTTTCAAAATTTGGTGTCTCTCACCAAAACTTGGGATCACTACAATTTCTAATGGAGAACATATTTACTTGAAACAAAGAAAATGTATTCATTATTTTTATTTAAAACTTGATGATGGAAATTAAGGGATCCTGGAGGAACAATTTGGTGTCCCTCCCCAGAATTGGGGTTTCTTGGGACACCATCAGGGTCGAGGCCTATGTGAAGTTATATATATATCCTTCATTTGACATCTGGATTTTAACTGAGGCTTTATCACACAAGGGAGACAATTCATATGCCACAAATATCTTTCATTTAATAGTTAACTGCAAAATTACGATAATATGTTGCCAATAAAAAGCCCCTTTAGATTTTACAGAATGTTATAATATTGCACTTACATCTTGAAGTGTTCTGTGTAGACATCCGGATGTGTTGGTGGTAGATAAATTATTACAATAAATACAGTCAGGATTATAGAGACATTTCTCGGAGCTTGTGTAGGTGGTACAATAGTCCAAGTCTAGATCAACCTCCGACTGAAAATACAAGGATAGACATCATCATAGGTACACTTTATCAATGATAAAATTCTTAAAATTTCAGAATTATATATCCCTACCCCTTCTTAGACCATATTGAAAATTGGTATATTACCAAATATGTTATCTACTATAAATAAAGTCGTTACTTACTTACTTATTCAGATGTTGTCATAAGCCCAAGTACCACAAAGATGCCCAAGAGGTAATATAACAACAAATCTGAAGGACTGATATTGTAGGATTTGCTGGCAGAATTTGATATATTCAATGCGAACACTGTTGTAAAACATTCATGCATAATAAAGGTTTAGTATCATGTCAATATTTCCTTACTGAACCTTCTAAGATTATTTAACCAAAATCAGTCATTTCAGGGAAATTTGATCATGAGTTAAATGGCGCTCATACCTCCTTAAAAAGCAAATGCTTGTTAAAACTTACATAATTATCATAATTTCTAATAAAAAAATGTAAAGAATTAAAAAAAATTAATTTATAAAAAAGTGAAAGCTTACATCAGGTGGAGCAATAAAGGCGGGAAACTTGAAGGCTACAAGGTCACCTCTAACATAACCCGAGTATCCACCTGACACTAGGAGAATGTTACCATACGCTGCCACGGCAACATGACTCACACGCCCTTTATGTTCCATTGTTTCTCTCACAGCAGAATATCCTGAAATAATGTCATGGTAATAAATGTATTAGTAATAAATTATGAATAAGTTGATAATTTTGCAGACTGAAAGTTGGGAATGAAGCGAGTGTTGATATTAGTGATTTATAATTTTCATTAATATAATAACACATTTTTTATACAACTTCATCCCAAAATTAATAATACAGCAGCATCATATTCTGTACAATGGTACAAAACAGGTAATTAGAATGTCACAATGTGACATTTATAGCACCGTTATGTGAAGCCCAGCGCCATCAATAGTATGTTTATTTTTCTATGCATTACTGGAACTAGCTTCCAGAAATGTGAAACTATCAAAATATCGCTGAACAATCTCTACAATCTATTCTATTGGTAGTATGTAATAAATTATGGCAAAATCATTGAATTTCAATGAGACAAAAATTCATGGTTTTAGTGAAAAAGACCATTTATTTTTATAGGGACGTAATTTCACGGATAGATTATCCACTTAGTCAGATAGTATAGAATAATTACTATTTGTCGGGGATATAATTTCCTGGTTAATGTCATAAATTTATGAAATTCATGAAATTAAATCTCTCAAGAAAATTAATGATTTTACAGCATGGTAAATAATTTTCCTAAGTGAAAACAAAGAAAATAGAAAATCTAACTTACTAGCAAGGAGATACTTGACGCTGATCCAGGAGTGACAGCCTAGGTGGTATAAATACATATCGTAGTCGTAGCATAGTTCCAGTTTATGATGAATGTGAGAATTGCCACCATATATAACCATATAATTTCCGATGATCACCGCTGAATGAAATGAACGCTGTTCGGGAACTTCTTGTAATTTCAGATCTAGATTTAACTTTGACCAGATGCGGTTCTCAATATGAAAGACGTGTATATTGTTTGTGTGAGAACCAAACCGGGACTGATCCTTGGAATATGAGTAACCTCCATATACGAGAAGTGATTTTGATTCTTTATGATAAACCGTGGAATGGCCGACGAGACGGCGTAATGCT
Source organism: Spisula subtruncata (assembly GCA_963678985.1). Classification (NCBI taxonomy): domain Eukaryota; kingdom Metazoa; phylum Mollusca; class Bivalvia; order Venerida; family Mactridae; genus Spisula; species Spisula subtruncata. The sequence goes on along the minus strand of OY787673.1, from coordinate 11,255,131 downwards.
GATTTCCCACCAAGTGGAATAACTTCCTCCCATTGGTCAGGATTGTGTCCGTTTATTTTATAAATATTCGACAAAAACTGACCGTCTTCCGTCTTGCCGCCAAATAAGTACAGATCGTCTTCCACAAGCGTCAATGTGTGACCTGACAATCTAAGAGGATACACACTACTATTTTGAGCACAGAGAGTCCAATTGTTGGACGAGGCGTTATAGTACCATAGTTCATTACTGTAAGATAGATTAGTTAAAATACCACCCAACATATAAAACCCGTGTTCAAACTGAACTATTCTATGTTCATAACGACCATCAGGCCAAACATCACTCTCAGCAACAGTCTCCCATCTGTTTTCATCAAAACAGAACCGCACGAGATCATTCAAGATGTCATTCAATGAAAAACCACCAAAGATGTACAGGCAGTTAGTTAGTGGTAGCAATGCTCCGGCGTGTGATGACCTCGAGTTGAACCCGGTCCCACTCGGAGCAATCTCATACCAATACTCACTGCCTTCTGAATTGTTCAAAGAAATATTGCACATATACCCTGAATACCCTTCATCACATTTACAATATGAAACTGACGTGTCGTTATCGGCGACACATGTACCGTGATCACTACAATTACTTGGACATTCGACGAATTCGCACGAGTTTCCCCAGCGACCGTCGAAGCAGTGGCACTGATGTTCGACACAGCTACCCTGATTAGAACAGTTCATTGGACAATCTTGTACCATATATCGGGCGACGAATCCTGGACGTTGATAGTTTCTGTCACTGAACAGGTACACCAGCATCTGTAATCATGTAAACAAAGATTATACCATAAAAACGGTGATTTTGCTCATACTTAAACAAGGCAACAAAGGTACGTTATTGTAAAGATTCTAGCGCGCACGCGCTGTTGGTGTTCAGTTTTAAGAATGCTTACTTCAGGACCCAGCCGACAAAAATAAATGATTTACAGTGTTATATGAACTGTAATTCACATTCTAATTGTAACTACTAATCAATTTTCTACAATAGTAAATAATAAACATAAACAAACCCCCAATGTCAATGTTTTCTTGGTTTTTGACGATACCGGAAGTCGACGCTCATAACAAAAACTTGTATGTGACGTAACATTTGCTAAGCGACGTCGCGTTTGTTTTCCCGACGTCGCCCAAAATGTCCTGCCAAAATGTCATAATTTTGAAAAATGTACAAATAAAGTGTTGTTTTTATGCTATAATAGTGTTTACGCATGCTTTTTCGTGCTCGGGCTTGGGCACCAACCGTCCCTCGGGACTCTGCAGATGTAATAGCACAAAAAAGCATGCGTTAACCCTACATTATTAACTAACTCATGAACAGGCCTGCTTAATTTTCAACATATCACTGGCTTAGAATGAGAAGGTTGTAAGCAAAAAATTGATATTTTAAGAGAACTAAAAAACAACTATTCGCAAATTACTAAAGATTTACTTATGGTAAAACAAGCTGTTTGAATATCACTTAAGTCAACATGACAAGTTCCGATTTTTAGAAATATAGGTTCATAAGAAGCGCCTTGTGATGCTGATCTTGAATATGTATCAGTCCTATATGGTCATAAGTAGTACCTTCTTATTCTAAACCAGCGATATGTTCCACAGGCTTTGTGACTGGAAATGCAAGTGTTTGACCGCAGGATCAAACCCTGTTCTTTCAGCGCTATAGGCGCTTTTGGTTTATATAATTCTAGTGCAATGTATATACATCCCAACATATCCAGAAAAGCCATACATCTATAGAACAGCAACCTTGTTATAACAATGACTTCAAAATATCCCTAGGCCAAATTTTACTGTATTAAAAGACCAACATCATCTGAACAATGGCCAATACTTAAAGCTCCCACAAGGTGTTGCTAGAGGCTGTACTGTAGTTTTATAACGGATGAGTAAATAGGGATTGTTATAAAACTTATTTTTAGTGGGCACTGTATTATACATGTATATTATGTGGACACCAAAAGTCAATGAACGTACCTGGCCAGAATGTGCCATTATCGGGTCGGGTTTGTGAGTGCCACTGATGCTTGCAAGAACTTTATCCTGGAACGAGTTACCATCGTAGACGAAGATGAAATCGTAGGAGCATTCTGAGTCGAGTTCTTCAAATTCCAGATATATAGTCTTATTAGGAACCTTGGCTGTAAGAGAAAAGATTGTTTGATGTAAGTATAGTGTGACAAATGACAATAAAATAGGTTACTGTAAAATCGTTTTATTTCGATGGGACGAAATTTCCTGGTTTTGGTAAAAAAGACCATTCCGATGGGACGTTAATTTAGGTAATAACTAGAGCTATCACAGGAGTGATGAATCATACCCGCAGCACCGCCTTGACACAGGAATATTATTTAAAATTATAGTCTAAACAACACATTTGATGGAAATCTGCTGCTATACAGATTGAAAAACACCATGATTGAAGGCTAATGTGAAAATTGATGAAGAAAAGAATACGTAACACACTTGTACAAAACAAAGTTATATAATTATAATCAACAAAACTCAAGATGGTTACCACGGTTATATATAACTATATAACCTTTGACCTGTAAGTGTGACCTTGACCTTTGAAATAGGGACCTGGGTCTTGCGCATGACACACCGTCTTGATGTGGTGAACATTTGTACCAGGCAATTTTAAAATCCAGTAAGAAATGACAAAGTTACAGAGCAGAGAGGATTTGCATGACTATATAACCTTTGTCCTGTAAGTGTGACCTTGACCTTAGAGATAGGGACCTGGGTCTTGCGCATGACACACCGTCTTGATGTGGTGAACATTTGTACCAAGCAATTTTAAAATCCAGTAAGAAATGACAAAGTTACAGAGCGGACACGATTTGCATGACTATATAACCTTTGTCCTGTAAGTGTGACCTTGACCTTAGAGATAGGGACCTGGGTCTTGCGCATGACACACCGTCTTGATGTGGTGAACATTTGTACCAAGCAATTTTAAAATCCAGTAAGAAATGACAAAGTTACAGAGCGGACACGATTTGCATGACTATATAACCTTTGACCTGTAAGTGTGACCTTGACCTTTGAGGTAGGGATCTGGGTCTTGCGCATGACACACCGTCTTGATGTGGTGAACATTTGTACCAAGCAATTTTAAAATCCAGTAAGAAATGACAAAGTTACAGAGCCGACACGATTTGCATGACTATATAACCTTTGACCTGTAAGTGTGACCTTGACCTTTGAGATAGGGACCTGTGTCTTGCGCATGACACACCGTCTTTTTTGTACCAAGCAATTTTAAAATCCAGTAAGAAATGACAAAGTTACAGAGCCGACACGATTTGCACGACTATATAACCTTTGACCTGTAAGTGTGACCTTGACCTTTGAGATAGGGACCTGTGTCTTGCGCATGACACACTGTCTTGATGTGGTGAACATTTGTACCAAGCAATTTTAAAATCCAGTAAGAAATGACAAAGTTACAGAGCGGACACGATTTGCATGACTATATAACCTTTGACCTCTAAGTGTGACCTTGACCTTTGAGATAGGGACCTGGGTCTTGCGCATCACACACCGTCTTGATGTGGTGAACATTTGCACCAAGCAATTTTAAAATCCAGTAAGAAATGAATTCCATTCATGGAGATGGTGCTTGTTTTTCACGTGGAAGTGTAGCGGTCGCTATACTTGAGTCACGTGACATTGTATATTGCAAATATACAATATCACGTGACTGAAGCATAACGATAATGTCTTCCCACCTCCCCACCCCACCCCTAAAATATGTTAATAGCGTAGGCCTAACAGAAAATAACTTTAAAGGAGATATTTTACTTGTTCACTTAGCAGGTTTGTCAACAGATTGAGCCAAATTAAAAAATCAGGAAAATTATAAGCGGTCAACCAATTTTGATTAATACAAGGCCTTCTTCAAGTTCAACCACATAGTCGATGTTTCCATATTTATCTCACTTTTTATTAAGAAACTCCATCAAAACAGATAAAATTGATCATAATTTTGCCGAAATTTGCAGTAACTACTAATAACTTTTATTTTGATCAGGAATCATTGCTCTTTCTGAATGTGCAATTAATCTGGATCAGTCTGAAAGATTGACACCCCTGATTAATGACTATTAAACTTAGCTCATAAAATTAATTTGAACTGCATTCACAGAATATTCTCAGAAAGTTTCAAACTATATAAGAAGGGAGAATTGTTGATATTATTTATGTCTTCAGCAAGTTCATTTATCTTTGTCCGATCTATTCCAGTTTCCTGAAGTTAAATCTTAAATCTTCTGTATTGAGATGGTATCGAGAATGGCAGAGAATCTACTTTTAAAGTATGATCTAGTACTGTAAAATCATTAATTTTTGCGGGGGGGGGGTTAAATTTCTTTGATTTCGTGGTTCATTTTCTACCTCCAAATTAAATCCTATCGAAAAATCATTTTGACCCTAGTATTTATTACAAAATCTGCAAATTAAAGTCCCATCAAAATGGTCTTTTTTACCAAAACCATGAAATTTCGTCCCGTTGAAATTAAATGATTTTACAGTATTTAAGATCTAATTTGTAGTATGGAGTATTAATGGGTATTTTAATTTGTAGTATAGAGTATTAATGGGTATCAATATCTTTAACAACACAGATGATGAGGCCTGGCCCAGATCTCCCGATACATGTAAATCTCAATTTGGGTACAACCTCATTTCAAATCTGGTCTCATAATTGAGCGTTTTGTTTAATTTCCTTGAGTGGCTTGACTCAAAATTAGCATCACAAACAGGGACATTTAATTCAGAGTACATTACAGTAAAATCTAAAGAGCTAACTGCTGATTTATTTAAAATACAGAATCTCAATTGACCACAATCTCAATTTGAGCTGAGATTTCTATAATACCCGGTATATACTTTGGATGCTTTTGGAAATTGGGGCCTGTTCCAATTACCCAATTCTTCCTTTTTGAGCACCTATTTTTTTAGAGATCTGGGGTCTTCTATTAAGTTTTAGGGACCTAATTGACAGCAACATCATAAATTGGAATATTCACAAAGAAATCTAAAATCATAGTTAGAGAGATCAATAAATGCTGCATCAGATTTGCTGTTGGTATGTCAGATGTAGCATCGGTAGTATCAGGTCAAACACATCTAAATACTCGACGCTGGTAGTCATTGATTTTTATACCGAGTTCTAAGGAAGACAAACATTGATTTCAATTAAAACATGACACACTAATAATACAGTATGGGTATTTTGTATTTATTGAATCTTTTGAATAAAAAAAGAAAGGCTTACACCTAAGGGTTTAACTTTTACTAACGACGCTTACACCTAAGGGTTTAACTTTTACTAATCACAAGGGGCTGTCAAGTCTTAATTAAGGGTCAATTTGATAACTTTGCTATTCTATCTACTTCCACGTAATTTTAATACCATTTTTTGCCAAAATACTACAAATTTACAGAAATTGTAACACTTCACACTCATAAAATAGTTCTTTATTGCAGTGTAAAATGGTCAAACTAACAGTTACTGTAACTAGATCCAAGTACACACTTTATTGTATGATACATGTAAAATAAACTATGAAATGGCCCAATTTTCATAAACTGTAGTTTCATGTTTTACATGTATGAGTCATGAGTGATTGTTCGCAGTTTGTTCATCAATTTATTCTGGACAATATTCTTCGTCAAAATATTTCAATTGGTGAGAAATAATTCAAGTAAACTATAATTTTAAATATTTGTTCTGATTGGATTGTTTGATCACATATATCAGCACTGTTTGTTTTGCGAGAATCTCCCGCTACCTACCAAACCAATGGTGGCCTAGAAACTTTTATAGAAAATTTTGAAGAAAAAAAATCGGGACAAACCTGTACCTTTACACGACAACTTTGTTCTACTCAAATAATAATACACAGCTTAACCAAATTTCAAATGAGGAGTAAAAACTAGATGTTTCAAATGAGGGTTAAAAAACTAGATGTTTCAAATGAGGGTCAAAAAACTAGATGTTTCAAATGAGGGTTAAAAAACTAGATGTTTCAAATGAGGGGTAAAAACTTAGATGTTTCAAATGAGGGGTAAAAAACTAGATGTTTCAAATGAGGGGTAAAAAACTAGATGTTTCAAATGAGAAGTAAAACAAGAGGGCCATGATGGCCCTATATCGCTCACTTGATTATAAACCCAGCACAATTTTCACCCAAAGGAATAATTTGAACATCTTGGTAGAAAACCACAAGATGATGCTACATACCAATAATCAAAATTCTAGGCAGTGTAGTTTTAGGCAAGAAGATATTAATATGTTTTCCCTATATATAAGTCTATGTAAAACGGTGACCCCCGAGTAGGGCCAATTTTGACCCCAGGGGCATAATTTGAAAAATCTTGGTAGAGGACCACTAGATGATGCTACATACCAAATATCAAAGCTCTATGCAGTGTAGTTTTAGACAAGAAGATTTTTATATGTTTTCCCTATATAAGTCTATGTAAAACGGTGACCCCCGGGGTTGGGCCAATTTTGACCCCAGGGGCATAATTTGCACAATCTTGGTAGGGGACCACTAGATGATGCTACATACCAAATATCAAAGCTCTTAGGCATTTTAGTTATAGACAAGAAGATTTTTATATGTTTTCCCTATATAAGTCTAGGTAAAATGGTGACCCCCAGGGTGGGGCCAATTTTGACCTGAGGGGAATAATTTGAACAATCTTTGTAGAGGACCTCTAGCTGAGTCTATATACCAAATATTCCTGTGAAATTTGGTTAAATTCCATCAATTGGTTTAGGAGAAGAAGTCATTTAAAGGAATTGTTGACGGACGACGGACAACGACGGACGCCGGACAGCCACCTATCCTAAAAGCTCATCAGTGAGCACTTCGTGCTCAGGTGAGCTAAAAAAACTAGATGTTTCAAATGAGGGGTAAAAAACTAGATGTTTCAAATGAAGGGTAAAAAAACTAGATATTTCAAGAGTGATAAAAAACTAGATATATATATATTATAAGAGGGGTAAAAACTAGATATTTCAAGAGGGGTATTCTTGGAAATTTAACACAAAGAGTCACATTTACTATTCTTATAAAGCAAATTTTCGTGCAAATAAGTTGACGACTCTTGAAAATTGAGAGTCAGGAGTCATTTTGACTCTTCACTTTTGGAGGCTAGTGAAAGCCCTGGGTAAAAAACTAGATATTTTAAATGTCAGAGGGGTAAAAAACTAGATATTTTAAATGAGGGGTAAATATTAATAAACAAGATATATTTCGAATTAGGTGTAAAACTAGATATGAGTGAGGTTTAACACACAGTTTGCATACCAGTGAATATAATAATTAATGAGCACTCTTCACACTGAGGTCATACAGACATTTATTATAAGTGTATATTTAAATACTACAAGTATACATGTAAAGGTCAAGCTTAAGCAAGTAATTGTTCATGAATAAAGGGGTCAACAACTGAGACAACATTCTTCATCGACATATAATATCCGTCATGAGTTGATTTGGAAATCAAATGAGTTGATTTGGAGATCAACATTTCTTAAATGAGTCTAGATTCTAGAAAACACAAGTTATTTAGCGAGCCTTTGGCGAGCTTAATGATTAGTTTTCGTGACGAGTTTAAGAAATGTTGATCTCAAAGACAACGAATGACAGATTCTTTTATCACATTACCATAGTTACCAAGTCAACACAACGTCAAAAATAACAAACTTAAAGGGACTTAACTCCATTTCGATGATAAACTGCTGGTAAAACAATCAAACAGAAATCAAAATTTTCTGGAGGAAGATTCCCCAAATCCCCTTGCAGGAGGGGGCCACCACTTCATTCGCCCTTCCCCACACGTCGATTGCATACTACTTTTTGCATAAAGGACTAAAACTTAGTAAAAGGAGTCATGGGACTCCAACTTTAAAATCCTACTGAGAACCTTGCCAATATCAATTTGGCCTTGATTTTAATTTAGATTGAGATGATCATTCATTGTGCAAACAATTTAAAAACAAAAATTGTGATTTCTAATGTATAGTTTGAATTATACATAGGCAAATAAAATTGTTGACATACAGCAGACCTAATAGTGGAAGAACAAAGAGTCAAAAGCTTATATAATAACTTCAGCATCAACCAGTCTCTTAGTCTTAGACTCTCTATTATTATTAATTCACAACAGAATCTGCAAAAGGTTTTTCAACATGTAAGTCTGACTTGGTAAAATTATTCAATGTTCCACATTGTCTATTATAAGAAAAAAAGAAATTTGAAGAAATACAGATGTTTCTATTCGTCCTAATCAAAACTTTTCAGTCAGGATTGGAAGACTGTCAGTTTTCCCAAAGCCTGTCATAACTCATGTGAGTCTATATTGAAATGTTGACAAATATCGCAATTAAAAAATTTATCTAATTTTATAAACATTTGTTTGCAACCCAATACAGCATGGTGACAGGTCAATTCCAACAAGTAGTGATCCGACAACTTTTTGGGGGTAGGATTGTTTTCATCCCCTGCCTGGCAATACTGGGGGTGCAACAAACAAGAGGGCCATGATGGCCCAAGATCGCTCACCTGATTATAAACCCTGCACAATTTTCACCCAAAGGAATAATTTGAACATCTTGGTAGAAAACCACAAGATGATGCTACATACCAATTATCAAAACTCTAGGCATTCTAGTTTTAGGCAAGAAGATATTAATATGATTTCCCTATATAAGTCTATGTAAAACCGTGACCCCCCGAGTGGGGCCAATTTTGACCCCAGGGGCATAATTTGAAAAATCTTGGTAGAGGACAACTAGATGATGCTACATACCAAATATCAAAGCTCTATGCAGTGTAGTTTTAGACAAGAAGATTTTTATATGTTTTCCCTACATATATATGTCTATGTAAGACGGTGACCCCCAGGGCTGGGCCAATTTTGACCCCAGGGGCATAATTTGCACAATCTTGGTAGGGGACCACTAGATGATGCTACATACCAAATATCAAAGCTCTTAGGCATTGTAGTTTAAGACAAGAAGATTTTTATATGTTTTCCCTATATAAGTCTAAGTAAAATGGTGAACCCCAAGGTGGAGCCAATTTTGACCCGAGGGGAATAATTTGAACAATCTTTGAAGACGACCTCTAACTGAGTCTACATACCAAATATGAAAGCCCTGGGCCAAGCAATTTCGGAGAAGAAGATTTTTTAAGGTTTCCCCTATATAACTCTATGTAAAACTAAGGGCCCCCGGGGCGGGGCCAATTTTGACCCCAGGGACATAATTTTAACAATCTTAGTAGAGGACCCCAAGGTGATGCTACATACCAAATATGAAAGCTCTAGGCCTTACGGTTTCAGAGAAGAAGATTTTTGAAGTTTCCTTTTTGAAAATCTATTTTTAGCCTGTGTGACCTAGTTATGCGACAGACTGGAATTTTTTTAACAACTTTGGTAGAGGTCCACCCAAGGAACATTCCTGTTAAGTTTTATCAAATTTGGCCAAGCAGTTTAGGAGGAAGTCGTTTGAAGAAATTGTTGACGGACGCACGACAGACGAGAGGCATCTCGGTATGACAAAACCTCACTATGACCACATTGTGGTCAGGTGAGCTAAAAATGGGGGTAACATTACCCAGTAGTTAAAAGGGCTTAAACTTGAAAAAAAAATATAGTTGGCTACGCATTTTTTACATCTTGGTTGAAAATGGTTGAGGACGAATGCTTAATTTTGAAAAGCGTAATAATACTTATTTTGAAGACTAAAATCAAGCGGGAATCAATGGATATTGACAAATTATTACTATGTGTTAATAGGGTATTTAATTGCCTGCGCGTAGCGCAGGCTATTGAAAATACCCAGACCGTTAATACGGGTGACATGCGTATTTTCGTTGAGTCTCAGCAGGTACTAATGCTTTCAAAAAAAGTTATTTCCGGTCAAAAATTTCAGGCAGTTTTCCGAGGTGAATGGTCCTTGGAATATAAAAAAAATAGTAAGCTGTAAACGGTTGAGCCTATCGTTCTCTTTCAATTAATTATTATTTTTAAAAAAATGTGTAATAAATAAAACAAACTATTTTTAAAAAACAAAGGGAAGTAAGAAATACCTCTACTCCCCATGACCGTGGGCCGTGTCACTAGCCAAGTCATTGCGAGCGTTTGCGAGATTTTTTCCATGCGCCCGTTTCACTTGGAAGATGTTTTAAGAAACATCAAAAATAAAGGTGAAATTTTCATTTAAATAGCCAATTTATCATGACAGTACTCGATCTCCGAGGAAATTGGTCTTTAATAGACATATTTACGTAGCTTTACAATGATATCAACACTCAGATCATACCAGATGCTTGAACGTAAGTAGGCTACAATTCGTTCCATGTCAACAACTGAACAATGCAAATCAACAATTCTATGTCTCAATGTATAGCTTGTCAAAGCAATGTTTATGAGATTATTTTGTTACTGTCAGTGTGTATAAGACTTATGTACCAGTTAGTTTCATCCACAGCAGCCCAGCCACGGGGGAAGGGCGCTCTGGAATTTTGAGTTGTCAAAAACAACGGCCCTTCTACGGCCAGCGGGGGAAGCTGATGGTAAAATCTCTCGCATTTCCCCTGACTTCTACCGGTAAATATTGTCTTTAGGCTATAGGTTTTCGCAGAATAAATCCTAAATTTCCCCTGCCTTGCGGGGGAAGCTGGATGGTAAAAACATGGCTGTCTCCCTGGCTATCCGCCATGGATCCCTGTGGTCGGGGGAACTGGGGATGCAACTGACTGGTGCATTAATTATTTGTGGTGGACAAACTTGTGTACTAGGAGGGTCCATATGTTGTTGCTTATGTAATAACATCTTCGATTTTCCAAGCGGATAAAGACGAAAGACAAACGTCGGAGGCTGTAATATATCTATATTCGGAATATAAATAAACCATCTTAAAGTAGGCCTACAATACTACAATACAGTACAACAAGGTACGTCTTTGATTTTATTGAATTGGAATCAAATTATGACAATTTGATTGATTGACTTGTGTGCTGTATAAAGATTACAATTCACAATGATTGCATGCATTTGTTATCTCCCTTGGATAATGCATACCAACTGGGGCCCGTGTCTATATCTACAAACATAGCCTAGCGGTTATCTAATATTTATTAAATACCCTTATAGGCAATGCCTTAGTTCATATTAAATGGGTGATTTGATATTAGCCCTGTTATTTGTTCGAGGGCAGTCATATTGGCCCGAGGCCGTAGGCCGAGGGACAATACGTTTGTCCTGAGGACAAATAACAGGATTTATATCAAATCACCCATTTATTGACAATTTTATTAAATAAGTATCAATTATTTTAAAACTTGTCTTTGCATGGTAAATTATAACGTTTGTTTACATGCAACATGTGTGCATTTGACCTTGTTTAAACAACATGAACGCGCTGAACCAATCGTAAACGTGGCTCATGGACAAGGTGTGAAAACAGGATAATTTCCTTTTATAATCTTAGTTTCAGTGCATAGAACAGAACTTTGAAAATGACAGTAAAGTTCAGTAAAGTGTAAATAAACTTTCAAGTACTGGCAGGAGTCCTAATTCGAGACACTTTTGGCATACTTTTAAAGAAAACTCGGAGAATATGTAATTCTAGTTCTTGAAATTTCATCTAAACCAAGCCAGGTTGGTCTCTGAACTATAGAGCTTAAAAAACCTACTCTTTTTGTTACGGGCATTTTGGATGCAAACTGACGTTGTACGACGTTTTGAATCTCGGCAAGTCAGCTTACCTCCTTATAAATTAGAACAAGGGCCATAGATTACATTTCGGAGATGTTCAGTAATGTTTTCGCATGCGCAGTTAAGAGTTTTTCGACTTCCCGGCATGTAAACAAGCTTTGCGAGTGCAGACCAGGGCTTGACACTAACTATTTTTGGTCACTGGTCCCCAGTAAAGAAACGCGGAATTTGTAAATAAAACAGTTACTGGGCCTTCAAGATTTTCACTGGTCCTCCTCGTTTTTCACTGGCCTCGGACCAGTGTTAGTGTCAAGCCCTGCAGACGAAACCAATTTGGCTTTTCTTTTTAAATATTTAAGTTAAAACGTTGTAACTCCAAAGTATTGTAAAAAAACAAGTGTCTAAATGATTGAAAATGGATGATTTTTATTAAAGCAAATAAAGGCCGAAATAAAGCGTTTTCAAGAGTGTCCAGATTTAAACTTTAAAGGACCGTCCGGATTAAAAGACGCCTGCGAGTAGTCAATTGGTCTCAATAAACGTCAAATAATTAGACATTGAATCCCCTCTTCCACTCGATTAAACAGTGCCATTTACGTTAAACAATATCAATGAAAATTAACAGAGTCACAGTATCCGAACACGGTTAAATTGAAGTTTAGCGGAAACGCGAGTTAATACCCCAAGCATGCGCAATGCATTATGGACATCACAGAGATTTGGCAAAATCGATGACCTGCGAATCCTTTCTTTGGACCTCTTTGTGGATACAAATGTATTTTTTGTGTTGAGAATTCAACCAATCATATATATTCAAACACAGTTTTTTTTCTTACCATCAATGAGCCATTCACACCTGGCATACTTCGGGTATTCACCTTCACCGTCAGATATGACACCTGTAGTATTTGTCAACACTCTTCTCCCAGTACAGCCAGAAACACGTGAAGACGATAAAATAGTGAAGAAGAACAACACCACAAGCACCCGTCCCATCTCAGCTGTCAAATGTAGGACAGTTGGATGGGAAAGAAAGTCGCGAAATTATCGATGACACCTACATTCAAGTTCAAACTACATCCTGTCAGTTTATAAAGGAGTCTATTTTCTTGACTATGGCGAATTTACATTCGCAACAGAGTACACACCATCCCATGATACGCCAGTTTTCACATACCGAATACACAAAATCATTTATTTATCCACCATTGTCTAAAATTTATGCAGTGGATGAAAGCTTGGCTCTGATTGGCTGATTATTTGGAATACTTTGGTTATTTAGCATCATTTAAAGTCCAAGATATTGATTTTATTGTAGCGAAAAGATTATGTTTACTCGAAAAGACCCATATCATTCGGGGAACAGCATTGCCAGTGGTGAAAGCTTAATTTTCCTTAACCACATTTCAGCTATCAACTATTGCCACAAACAGAGTCAGATTGAAATTTGTCAATGCCCTGTGTACATGATCCCGGTCGGGTTATCCATAAGACTTTTGTTCTAACAATTTTGCTCAGACAAATTACAGTCAGGTGCCAAATTAAAGTTCACAAAGTAAAAAATGCATGAAAAATTGGACATATTTCTTTACTTTGAAATTGCATGACACAATGAATATGAATATACTATACTATAATTTGGTATCATATGATAGAATAGTTCAGGCATGATTTGATTCTGTTCAGAAAATAATTTACATTTATAATTTTTTTGTTTACTAGACAATTTAAGAATATCAATGAAAATTATTCAATGATGGAATAAGCCTGGTTGCCATGGTTACATATTTACAGTATTTTTTTTTAATCATACAAAAACATAAAGGAATAATGGACATTCTTAAAACTCAACTTCACTTGTTCTTAAAATGTAAGTTTATAAAATGTAAAGTCATTAACTCTCGAAGTAGAATAACAAAACATGTTGTTCCCATTGACTCCCATGTAAATTTTGTCATTTTCACGTTAAAAATATCAAAATAAAATTCAAATGTTTGTTATTTTCATATTCGAACTCCAATTTTCTTCATATAAAAACTATTAAAAGGTAAAATCTAACGTGGTAAAAGTCATCATTTACTTACATATTTTAGTTTGTCTGTGTTACCATGACAACATTGTCAAATGGACTAACCATTGCTTTTAGTGGTGTTCTAGAATTGCTTAGAAACCGAGAATGGACTATGTAAATGAGTAAAGTGCAGGACAGTTTTATCAGAAATTGATTATCCTTCTAAATGATAGTAAACATAATCTAATTGTTCTTATTTTACAATTGTTATGTCCTTCTAACTGAAGAAATTCATCAACTTATTTTGTGATTTTTGCGCTTTTCGAACTTTAATTTGGCACGGGACTGTAGTATGAAAATTACCACAAATATACACATTGCTGGAGTGGAGCTTGTGGGTTGTTCTTGCTCAAAGAAATTAGCCAGTGGTCCAGGCGATTGTTGAACCCGAGACCTCTCGATCCCCGCATCCTACATCTAGGCCACCGCTCCCCGTATGATTATAATGAATATATCACTCGTTGTCAATTGATATATTAACAAAATTTATTACATAACTCGTTTAATATAAATTTATATCAATTGACAACTCGTTATTAATCCTCTATCAAACAATAATCTCGAAATAGTTTTACAAAGTACCCTTTGTATCAAGAGTAACACGTTCCCATAGCAACACTAATATATAACGTATAAATTACGTCACAAGATTTCATTTACAGTCACACAATAATTCAATTAGGTATAGCCTCAATAGAGGCATGGCTTTGTCATCGCCACCAGCGAGTTGTACTCGATGAATCTACCTCATCTGACTCCCCTGTTATCTCAGGAGTGCCACAAGGTACAGTGTTAGGACCTATGATGTTCCTGCTGTATGTGAATGACATCGCAGACAAAGTATCACCTTTGACTAGGATCAAGTTGTTTGCCGATGACTGTCTACTGTATCGATCGATCAACAATATCACCGATCAAATACAACTCCAACAGGATCTAGACACTCTTGTTGAGTGGTCTCACACTTGGCTCATGAGATTCAATGCAAGGAAGTGCCATCTACTGAAGATCACTAAGAATAGAACCAATATCGAAACAAGCTACAGCATTGAAGACAACAACCTCCAGAGAGTAGACTCCTATCCATACCTCGGAGTAGAACTAACATCAGATCTTACATGGAAAAAACATATCTACAACATAACTGGTAAAACTAACAAAATGCTCTACCTATTTAGACGTCATCTGTACAACTGTTATAAAGAATTTAAGAAGAAAGCCTTTACATCCCTTTCCCTGACCACACCTTGAATACTCTTCCTCAGTATGGGACCCCTACTTGAAACAAGACATACATGCACGAGAGAAAGTCCAACGAAGAGGAGCCCGATTTGTAAGCGGTAGCTACTCATACACAGACAGCGTAACATCAATGCTGGATGATCTCAACTGGCCGCCACTTCAACATCGCAGGAAAAACAAAAGAATAACATCATTTCATAAGGCCGTCAACAATGAATCCCCTGTCATCATCCCTGATTATGTAAAGAAACCTACTCGTCAAACTTCAAGATCACACAACCAATCATTCATAGAACTCCGAGCCAATTACGAACCATACAAAAATAGCTTCCTGTCACGAACGAGACGATGACGGTAGATAGAAAGATGACTGATGTTCAATGCAGGGTTGTTTTTCACGTTGGTCAGAATAGACTGTCCTCATTTTAAAGTAAAACATCATCGTGTTGAGATAGAAACTATACAATTCAGTACATATCGACAGAAGTACCGATAGTGTGTTTGTATTATATAAGTATACAGGTGACTACGGGAAACAAAGAACAACTGATTGACAGCGTTTGAGGGCTTCATGGAATTATTCAACCGAGAAGGTGACGGCGTACGTCATTTGTGAGCATGTGCCCCCATTCTTACACATGCTATGCCATTATCAATTTTAATCGTATGCTATGTATATTTTATTTGGTATACTTGTGCGAAAGATATATTTTTACAGGGACCATATAGATTCTAAATTTTAAGTCAAATATTTTTTAATAAGACCAAAAGTCCACTTATTTTTTGAAAGGCAGTGACTAGGATTACGGTACCGTAATTACGGCAAACTGGTAAACTTATTTACTACTACAAAGGGTCCGAGAAAATTCAGGAATCATTTAAAGTTAAAACATGTAGTTAATTAAAAAAAAAGATAGTGGTGCAGTATGACATGAGGGGAATTATTGCTGAAAAATTCAATATGGAACAATCAAGACTTATATAGTATACTGTTTATTGAACAGGTCCTGGAGAAATCAAAAGGTTACATTACTCTAATTAAGAGTTGATTCCAAACGTAAATTTAGACAACATATGAAAAATAATTTTAATTTAAATTAAGGTAATTGGAAACAAAATTTGAAACAATTTTCCGGAAACGGCTTATGATTCAGTAGTACCAATGATTTAAATACGTGATAATTTCTTCAGTAGGCACAGTTATACTGAGTAACTGCTATGTTCTAAATACTAACCAAATAACAACATTTTACATTAAAAAAATATGATAGCGTTCTTTATGTAGATAATATGCTTCAATTGTACTTCGTTTCCTTCTTCTTCCATTAAAGTACAGGATACCATCTGGCGTATACTCGTACTGGCGCATGGTGGTGAATGAGGTGTCTTTACATATTTACATTGAATTTAAAATCATTTATTGGTGTGGATAAAAACAGTCCAATACAAGTTATCGCAGCGTCACTGACTGCACTTCCCTCTTGAAGCTGTCAATGGTAGGGCAGCTGATGACTGTCTGGGGAAGGCTGTTCCATAGGCGGATGGTGTCCGGGAAGAACGATGTTTGGTAGCACAGGATTCTGGCAAAGGGCACCATGTATGTGAGTCTGTGGCCTCTAACTGAGCAGATCGGAGTGAGATGAGTTGTTGGGACCTCTACTAGCTGGTACACAATCCGGTACATCATGGTGACCTTTGCCTGTGCCCTGCGCTCCTGTAGTGATGGCCACTGGAGATGGTGAAGCATGGCTGTGACACTTCTGGTCTTTCTGTAGTCTGAGAAGACCATACGGGCAGATCTACGTTGTACTAACTCCAGTTTCCGAACATTGGCATCAGTGAAGGGGTTCCAGATTATTGAAGAGTATTCCACGAGAGGCCTCACCAGGGTCTGATAGCAGAGTTCTTTGGTCCTCATCGGGCATTGGTTGATATTTCTCTGGAGGAATGATCTTGCGTTGTTGGCTTTTTCGGTGATGGTGTTGATGTGGTGGTTCAAGTTGAGAGATTTTTGGAAGTTGATGCCTAAATATTTTGCTGTTTCTGTTTCTTCTGATATGTGTCCGTGGATATTGTACGGTACTTTGAACGGGAAGAACGATTTTTGGCAGCACAGGGTTCTGGCAAAGGGCATCATGTATGTGAGTCCGTGGCCTCTAACTGAGCAGATCGGATTGAGGTGAGTTGTTGGGACCTCTATTAGCTGGTACACAATGTGTCTTGTGTATTGAATTTGTCATGTGTGTCTTGTATATCTTCAATTACTGGAGACCGTAATTTTGAATATGTAAAAAATATACAATATTTCAATGTTATTTCTCCTTCGTGAAAAGATTCAATTACTTAGTTTCTGTTAACCATCATAGCACTGTTTATTAAACTTTAATCAAACCATTGATGGTAAGCTTAAACGTACGTCTGAGTAGTAGTACATATATTGTATCTGTATCTTTCTTGATCAATGTCAACTGTGGTAAAGAGAACTACAATATCAACGGTGCAGTAAATGAACTTCCACACAGCATGATATAAATTGTGTTCCATATTTGTAGGTTTAAGGAACTTGAATTTCAACATGCTTTTCATGAGGATTCATGATTCAGGTTGTGCTAAAGATTCAGGGTTCCTAAACATGGTGCCGTTTGGCACATTCTGAGAAGCTGAAAATCAGTTTTAGGTACCATTAGGTCACTTTGTTCGTCTTATTTTATCGGAAATAGAGTTTGCTTTCTAAAGACTGTTATACTGTTGGGGTACTATCTGAAATATTTAACACAAACACGTCAAAGAAGTTTCATATGAGCAAGTAGCATGGTTTCTATACATGTTCTGAATGAAAAAGAAAGATTTGTTTAGTTTATGTCCTGTGAAGGACCACTTGTCAGGTTGATACGATATGTGTTTGTTAATTTGTGAAATATGTACTTAATTTATACGCACTAAAAAGTTGTAGTTATCATCCTTATATATAGTTTCATTTTATATTTTCTCTTTATCACGACCAGTATTTTGTTATTTTTGTTCAATACCAATTCGAATCAAAGAGGTCCCTATTTGTACGAATTAAGCATTGGTTACATTATCATCTTTTGTAATGCCTTTCATGCTATGTTTTCTCTATTTTCTATAAAGTGTACTCTGAGTAACTGATTTATGCAATGATTATACATGTCATGTTTGTATGACCCTTCACTATTCCATTCTATCTTTGCGCTTCATTAGACTTCTTTTCGATACAAAAAATAAACCGGAAGTTATGAACTCGGACCGTTTTTTGCATAATAATTTAGGCTGTTTATTCACTCCTTGGTTAACATAAATTCATAAAAACAAAAGAGATTAATGATAAACTCATGTTTATTTTGCCCAATTAATTATACAATCAGAATTAATGTCTAGACAATGCTAGACTTCGACAACTGGGAACCACAACACACAGCTGAGATTCCGAATATAAAGATGTGACTGCGCATGCGTGGTACACGTAAAACCAACATGGATGCTTGTCATTCATGAGATTCACAAACACACAATAATTACTTAATTTAATGTAATTTGGACAGTATATGGTCATTGATCCACGTCCATAAACTTCAGACGTAAACCAAATTAAAGTTTGTGGACGATTGGGAAAAGGTATATCCGAATTTTTACTTTTTTACACAAAAATTATGTTTTGTCGGATTTTGACATCTGTAATTTGTGACGATGCGTAATGTGTGTCAAACGTTATGTAGGTAACCTTATGTATTTATCGGTGTAGCGCGACTTCATGGTTATGTACTCATTTTAGCAAGGTGTGAAGTGCCAATGTTTCACACTTGCTCATTTATAAGTGGGGTGTTTATGCTAATTTAGAGTAAGGTGTGAAAAACAACTTTACTAAATGTGAGATACTGTATCAAACGATTGGGGATTTAAATGCATTAAGTATAGGATACACAAGAAGTGCTGGTTACAAGATATAGAGGCAAGGTTGTTGTAATTGTTGTTAGACATGTTCTGAATGAAAAAGAAATATTTGTTTAGTTTATGTCCTGTGAAGATCTACTTGCCAGGCTGATAGGATATGTGTATGTTATTTGCTCCAATAATATTCGAAGAATATGCGAGCTATTTCAGTCATCCGTATGTCTGAGTAATGGTAATGTTAAAGTGCTACACACCACCTCAAATATTTTCAAAGTCCATTAATATATTGGTTTGAAACTTGGCACATTTGTTCGCCATCATGACCCCAACCTATATCAAGGATTTAAATACATATAAGGATTTGAAACTCCCTATACAGTACACTGACGAGATTAGATTATCCTCGCCGTAGAAAATATCGTCTGCTTATAAACTGATAAGAGTATGCTCAACGGGGCGCAAGGAATTTAATGAGCGTAATCACTAATAAGCGGAAAGATAAAAAGAGCGAAAAGGATTTTCACGGCATTATACAGCTTTTTATGCGATCGCTAATTTAATGTGTAGATCTACATGTTTTATTACGTGCGTTTATTTATTGCGCGGTGATTAATAATAGATTATTGAAATGATTCTTTTTATGAAACCTTTCCGAAATTTTGGCCGAAATAAATATAGATCTAGTTACGTTTTTTCTTTTCCAACATATTTTTGCAGATAGATCTAAGATATAAACGATGATATGCTCGTCATAAATAGGCCTAATGTTTAATTCTGCCTAGCCTCTCTCTGTTGTTTCATTTTTTTTGTTTACTTCTAAGCAATTAAATTATCTACCAGGGCTGTATCCGCGCTTAATAAATTCATTAATAGGCCCGCCTATAGGTGCCGGGGTATTTGGCAAAGGTGTTAAGTACTGTCTTGTGTTTGGTACCTCTGGAACGTTAATCGTTAATTGATAGCCCTGTGTTGTATGATAATTAGCTATTGATCAGTACAAATTGTTAAGGCAATTAACAATTTAATTTAAATTTAATCGTCCATAATTTTAATTATGCGATAATAACTCCACGCGTTCTTTTTAAAAAATGCCGATCTTTTCACATGGTACATTAGTAAAAAAAACAATATGAACGAATTTAATTCAGAGTTTACATGTACTTTTAAAATTCTTGACATTGAATTTGATAGGTGTTTAAACCCAAACAGTTTACACAGTGGGGTTCCAGTAAGGACCAATATACAACCAATCAGTATATGCTCTCACCATCTGTCACATTTATACAGTAGCTATGATTGTGATCAGTAGCTTATTGTAATATTTGTTTGATATTAATCAATAAACACATGCTGTGCCAATTAAACACTATGAAAACTTATTAGATCAGATATAGAAGATCATGCATTTATGATTGCTATGGTGAATGCACATGAGATGAAAAGATGCAATATTGTGAATTACAAACACAATAATGTTACATAACTAACTCGTTGCGTGCAAGTGTATTATGTACATACAGGGTTTATGAAATATAATTATCGAAAATAGGAAGGTGTGTAATATCTGTATTTGAAACCCAGGGGTCACGTGACTACTAAAATATATGAAACTGCTATCCTCTGAAGTTCTCTCTCATGGTGATAGTGTGTGTAAGTATTGTTTATGAATAAAAACCATTTTATTGCCAAGTGCTGGTTCATTCATTTTGGATTGTAAACCATCAATATGTAAAGTTGCATTGCAACATTTCTAGAGCAATACCTGTTTTGCATGAGAAAACTTTCGTTTTTTGTACACTCTCGTCTATATATTAGATAATATTGCTTGAAGCTGGTTGTTGCTTTATGGAGGTTGATCCCAGAGAAAGCTAGATTTCTATACCAAGGAATATTTGACACCAATTTGTCCTTATTGGATGCCATTATGCTCTTACTTGAGTCAATTTGGACACTGTTTATTTCACCATTAAAAATGAACGATACCTTGAGAAAATGAACAGAAAACATATCCATTGCAAATATATATCTATTAAGTACACATACAGCGGGTAATCAATCTAAATTATGCACATTCAACATCACTAGATGCGTTTAAATTTTATCACCTCTTCACTTTGAGGGTTTCGGCCGCCATTAACGATTTTCATCGACTCTATTTTTTACAATTAATTGTGAACAGTAACAAGCGAAAATAAACAAATTAACACATCCCTGACCAAGATACATGTATTAGGAACAAATGTAGCAGGTAATTGATTTAAATACTGCATCCAGCACTTCACAGTTTGCACTGCAACATTATGACAAATTCTAATTGCCGCCATTTAATTCTGTTCGCGGCGGGCCGATTTATCAAGAAATTTAAAATGCACTTTATTTTGGTTTTGACGCGTTAACCATGACTAATTCGTGCGGGTTTAACTTTAATAATTACTCAAATATGTTCTGTTAAAAATAAAACTCAAAATATAATTAGTAAATACGTGTTAACTTGTAAAAACGATGTTTCAGGCCGCTTCGTTAAGAAATTACAAAATGGCGACGATTCGATCTCCCGAGGCGAGGATAATCGGGAAGTTCATCAACATTCACCTCCATTTATTTATATACCTCCGTGCCTATATCCAAGAGGAGGTAACTCTATCAAGCATTTTGACCAAATTATGCCACTTTTGACTTAGAAAATAGAAATAAATTTTACACTATCAAAGAAATAAATTTTACACTATCCAAGGATGTGACTGAGAATAGTGGAGCATGCTGTCCGGCGACAGCTCTTGTCTTATTTAGTCTATAGACTTCTATCTATATAGCTAAAAATAATGATGTTTACTGTTTAGTGATAATGATCTAAACTTTGTCTTACTTGAACACAATGACAACACTATTTACCACCTTGCAGACATTCTTTTTTATTTAACTTTGAAAATGTATACATATTCTAGGCATCGGTGTTGAGCTTCGGAAGTGGCAGTGTAGAATGAAATTGATGCAATGTATCGTACAAAAACATTATTCAGGAAATGTTTGCTAAAGAAACAATAATGTTTAGTGATTATGCTATCATTTTTATATGTTTTTTTCATCATTTATAATAATGAAAAGTTTTTTATACACTCCTGCTCAAGACTTTATTCTATATAATTGCAATTCTATTCCAGGATGAGCCAGTGGGGAAACGATGCTCCAACCCAGCCCCCTGCTCAAGGTCAGGTGACATTCTTTGACCCATCAAAGTTCCAACAAAAGGATACCACAGGCTTTCAGCAAGTCCCTGTCTCACAGCAAAATGCTGGTGGTGGGGAGCAGGGACAAGTTGTTGATCAACAAGGCATGAATTACCAAGGTGATCAGGCAAATTCATGGAATTCCTGGGGCGCTTCATCATGGAACGCTTCAAACCCATATGCTGGTGACTTTAATGGTGGTACCAATGGTCCGAATGGTCAGGCTGTAAATCATGATTATGCTAACTATAATCAAGAGCAATATTATGGACAACAACAGTGGAATAACGTGCCACCAACAGAGAACCCAGTTTCAACGGAATGGAATAATATGCCACAAAACAATGCTGCGGATGGTCAGTGGAATAACACACAGCCACATACGGACCAAGTGGCACCACAGTGGGATCCTAATGCACAGACAAATGTTGATTCAAACAGTCAACAATGGCCGCAGCAGCAGTATAACTATCACCAACAGGTGGATCGGAATCAAGCTGGTTATCATAATAATTACTGGGCCGGACAAAATGGTGATATTCAACCACAGGGGGATTATCCCAACACTTCTGTCGTGCAGTCTAATGCTACAAGTGCTAATTACTATGGTGTTGACCCAACTAGTGTACAGTACACTCAATCTGGGGCAACTATTCCTACTGTGTCAAACTCTACAGCTGTGACTGGTGAAAGTGAAAGTAGTGGTTTAGATGTGTCACAGTCTACGGAAAGTGGGAGTGGTTTAAACCAGTCTATCGGTAATGTTGAAGATGGCGGGAGCATGGGCGGGTTCTTTCACAACGATGATTATGAAGAAGGCGATACTGATGATGATGATGATGATGAAGAAGATGACGATGAAAGTGAATCAAATAATGAAAATAACAGTAATCTAGGAGCTAGTGGTAGTCATATTCAAACTGAAAATGAAAATGAGCATAATAGTGGACATATTGAGGTTCAGCCTCCCCAGCAGAACTTTACAGCTAGTGAACATCAACAACAACATTCTGTAATGACTGGCCAAATGGAGGCTTTAAGTATACAAGACCCTATTCCTAGTAATAGTGGTACTTACAATGCACCACATGTCCCTATAATGCCGCAGTATTCTAACCAAACTAATGTGCAAGCGGTTAATGCGGCTCCACTTATGGTACCTCAGACAGCTGTACATCCATTTGTTCCCACGGTAACTGAGAATATACAAGGTCAGGTAAACACAGAACATGGTGACCATGTAGAACAGAGTACAGTTCAACATGAAACTCCTACATTCAGTGATTGGGAAATGGTTCCTCCTCAAACTGTGGGCGTCACTCACAGTAGGAATGCTTCTGTCGACAATAATGTGCAGTTCTTCATTGGTTCAACAAACAGTTCAGCACGAGTGTCGCCGGCTACTTCAGCAAAAACTGGTGAAGATCAGAGTGGGGTTACTGGTGCTCCTGTTCAGGATATTCCTAAATCAGAGATCAATGAACCTAAAGTTAGTCAAACTAATCTCCCACCTGTTCAGGATGTTAATAATCAGCCAACTTTAGGTCCACCTCCACCGATGATTGGTGGAAACGCTGGAGTTAATCCTTTCAGAAAATCGCCAAACATGGAACCAGCCACAACCTCTTCAAGTACTGATGTCTCTTTACTTTCATCAACACGGCTTGATGTAACACGACCCAATTTTGAAAACAGTCCTGTTGTGCTGAATCAGTCGATATCACCTATACATTCGAATATGGAAAGAAAAGGGGACGGAGACAATGAAAGCCCAGAAATACAAGCCGCTGATCAGGGTCATGGTTCCGTACAGGACACCCCAGTATCCACACAGTCCAGAAAATCACGAGCACCTCCAGAGAGTCCAATAATGGCAAGAAAAGAGAGTCCATTCCAACCGCCAAAACAAGATGCTCGAGGTAAACCTGTGAGAGCCTCGCATGATATTCCTGGTGTCAATCCACAGAAGTCTGCGTCAGACTTGAGTAAGCCAGTAGATCGCCGTGGTCGTTCAGAAAGAGATCAGGATAGAGGTTATGAGAGAAAAACTCCAGATCTTGATCTCAGCAGTAAAGGCTATGAAGGTAGACGAACACCAGATACAGATCGAAGACGTAGAGATCGTGACAGAGATGATCGTGATAGAGACCGATCGTATCGTGAACGTGACCGATATGGTCCTAACGATGACCGTCTCTCATCTAGACCTCCTACTGGTCCCGGTGCTAATGAGAGACCTTCAACAAGAACTAGACAATCTGCATTCCATCATATACAAACTAATAGAAGTAAAAACAATGTGTCACCGGCAGCATCTTTGTTAGATGTTGCCGACAGTGTTCCGACAATGTCAAATATTTTATTAATGCCAGCTTCAGGTAGTTCAGTATCGGGAGTTGTTTCTCCACACCCGGCCTCAGTCAGTGCGCCATCGGAGTTAAACCCTGTAGTTTCTCTTATAAGTACTATGAGTGAACAAATATCTACTGATAACAGTGTAGGGGATAAACGAGACATGAGGGATAATAAAAGTAGTGATAGAGACTCGAAAGACCGATATCGAGAAAAAGATCGGTACCGTGACGAGAAGTCTCGGTATACACGTGATAGGGACCGAGGGTCTAGGGAAGATATAAGGGGTAATAGATCGTATGATAACCTTAGGGACAGGGGTTTCAAAGATTCTAGGAATAATTCACGAGAAAAACTGAGCATGTATGGTTCTCGAGATTCACTGGATGAACGTGATGATTCACGTGATAGAAGTCGTCGTGGTGACAGTAGAGAACGAGATAGAAGTTATAGAGACGAGTATTACGACAGAAACAGGTATGTTGTCAATATTACATGTATATAGAGGATCTTACATGAGTGACTTTTCATATTGAATTTATTAAACGAGTTGGATAAAAGTGATAAAATACGAGGCTCTGCCGAGTATTTTATTACTTTTATCCAACGAGTTTGATAAATTTAATATGGAAAGACACGAATGTAAGATTCTTTTTATCACATAAACAAAATAAGCCACTTAAAAGTAGAAAACTAAAAATAGTAGACCCGCTTCCGCTTAAGACAGAAGAATATTGAGGTGAGTAATGCGGTTAAGAATAAATGAGCATCTAAACATAGTGCAACACAGTGACTGTATTTCAATTACATTTAATTCAATGTTGAAAACGAAAATAAGCCGAGACGGGTATATTTGAACGGTAATAACGTCATGGACCTTTTTAGTAGGCCCTATCCAGTCATGAAATTAGTTAGGTAAGGGGAACATACTCGTACTTAAAACGGGAAACGTCACGTACATTGTGACGTCATGTTTATGTTTTGACGTCATTACTTCGAATATCCGGGATAAGATGGATGAATTTTGAAGAGATGCGATTTTGAAACTCAAAATGCATTAAAATTGTGCAGGAAGTGTTAGCCTATGCTTTGTTCAATAAATAAATGTAGGTTTGTGTTTATTTATTATGTTTGAATTGATATGCCTTTGTAAATTCTCGTTGATTTTCTGATTCGCCTTGTCCATCGACCTGACCTCTACCGTTGACGAAAAAATCGCGGTCGGCCATGTTTGTTTATTTTTTTGACAGCGCGTATGAATACATAAAAATAGTGATTAATCCCCCTCATTTGCATCGTTATGATTAATTATTCAGTAGTGTAATATCGTTTTTATGTAATGGGCTTTATTACACTCCCACACCATGGTTTATGTGATAAATAATTTATATGTATTTATTTAGTAGGAAAGAGTCACCTTCTAAGTCGCCTTCTATGTACAGTCTGTGAAATTAGGATTTGAAATTGCTTGACCGAATTGGTGAAACTGAACAGTTTTCCTTCATACTCAGAACTCTATTCAAAATTTATGCAAAAGTTACTTGCCTGAATCAATAAATACTTGTTCTGGGCACAAGTGCCAACTTTGCAGACTGTAAGTTGTCATTACGGTACTTCTGATTTCAGATTTTTTAGCTTTCACAGTTTGATGTTATGTTATTTGATTTCCTGCTATTTGTTGAAAAATGGTCTCAAAAATCTACTCAAAATTGTAATGGAACAAATGTTGCATTATTCTTCACAAGGATTGACTGTTCATTTAGAATGACTTGTCTTTGAACCAAGCCAATGACTTAAACAACCTGCTGCATCCTGATTATTGAAACGGTCAAACCTTATTCAGTCGACTTCTTAATGTTGAGTTGTCTTAATTAAAACATAGTTCAAGAAGGTATGCATATAAATAAGTATCAATTGCAAATTTGACTCTTCAGCGTAAATATTCAAGAGTCAAAATTCACACTTTTCTCAAAGTCAAATTTTAGGGTTAAAAATTGCAGTTTCGATTGTCAGATGAAAGTCCTGTAAATTGTTTGATTGTAGGGATAGAAATCGTCCATTAAGTCGTGGTTCTACAGTGGATACACGACGAGACTATAGAGATCGTGACCGGGATCGTGATCGGGAATATTACAAACGGACTGACAAATACGATCGTGACAGACCACGATCTAGACAGGGTAAATATAAACTTATTCCGGTATATATTCGGAGATTTTTTGCAAAGTTTTGGGAAAGTGTATTTTTGGCTCACCTGAATCTCAATGCGAACTATTGGATGCCACCAGCTGTGTAAACAATGCCTCAAAGCTATATTTTAGGTCTTTGACAACACATATTATCGGAAAATCTTCAAATCGGGATATTACGAATCCCAACCAGGAGAACCACATTTTGGATTTGAGAACAGGTCAATCTCGATTAAATCAAGTGTGTAAGAAAGCATGTATTAAGTCCATTAAATTCTTGGTTAAAAGATCTTACATTTATGATTTATGTATTTTGTAGGTGACCGAGACAGACCAATGTCAAGACAGGGTGATGCAGACAGGCCGAGATCTTGTGCTGATTATGACCGGGAAATAGAACGATATCGTGAGAAACAATATAAAGGTACATTAATTAACAACACCAGGCCCCAGTTTACAGAATGAGACTGCCTCAAGCTCAAATTGTTTTGTACTGGGTTCCTTTTGACTTGGGAGTAGACAGTTTTGACCCTTGAAGTTTCCAAATGGTCACATTTTGATCCTCAAGATACTGGTTTGAAGGGTCATTTTCTATTGGTTCTTAGAATCATAGACATTTTGTCTATGAATGATCTTAATTTATTAAACTTGTGATCACAGAAAATAAAATTTTCCCTTTTGACGAGGCTACTCATTAAAATATTGATTTCTTTGATCACTTGGTGAAGTAAAAGCAACAAATATCCTGTATATAATTCAGGCTATGGTGATTATGACGACTACTACAGACGACAGTACTATGATCGACAGTACTATGACTACTACTATAACCAAGGACAATACAATCAAGGCGGTTACTACGACGAACATGGCTACTTCCATGCTGACCCTAGTGCTCAAAGGTTAGTCCATTTTCTCCTTGATTATATGTTCAACTACACATTGCAATGTCGCATTGATGTGCAATATGCAAATACTTGTACAGATTTATTATTTGATTTTTATGCATTTTGAGTTCGCAGCTTTTGCCTCTTGGAATATGCTTCAATGTTTTTATTTTACTAGAAGAATTTTGGTACCAAGTTTATTTGTTGTTGTTTTGCACACTTTTATTGTATTTGCATACCTCCAATGTTGTAGTTTGTCCCCTATTTCTTTCATTCCAATCATTGAGTGTTTAGCTAGGAACATATGTCTTGCTTTCATCACTTTATCACAATTTTAGCACTTGGATTACTTCCCTTTTTGATGTGGATTAAATTTTACATAATTTTTTCATGAACTTTAGATTTTTAGTGCCCCAAAATCGTCTTTTTTTCTTTAATTTTCCTAATATGTGAATTAAGTGCCAATTTTCTAGAATTGCTGGAATCTATGTGCACTTGTCCAGTTGGCAATTGTTTTAGGTAAAGCACACCTGTAAGACATTAACTGTGGTAATGATCAATTGAGATCGGCTTTGGTTCCCTCGGTCCCCATATCTATAATGGTGTCTTTAAGATGGGTACACATGCTACTTAACCTGCCTAACTAGTACCTATTCACAGAGAACCAAATTATTGTACAAACATTACAACAGGGCTTCTAAAATTCCAGAATAATCCAGAAATATAGAAATTTTTGACTCAGTTAAAACTTATGTTCATTTGAAACGTCATATGTTGAATTTTAATAATATAACAATGTTTGAAAAATGTTTTTTGAGTGTTGGGATGTATCGCTTATAGCACCACAAATGGACATATTCTCAAAATTGGGCATTATACCTTGAGCAGTATAATTAGAGTCAGCATACAATAAGCAGTTCAAAGTTAACATTTTCAGTATTCTCATTATTCGTACTGGCCCTTACATCAGCATTGACTATTACAGGTCTTGCAAGCAAATAAACAATGCCAAAAGTTTCAGCTTTGGTTATTTTGGATTGAAATTTAATTTAGGCAGGTTAAATGTAACTTATGTCATTACAAGCTGTTCTTTTAGTTTCCGTACTTGTAATGGGAGCTTTTGTGCAGATGGGTTGAATCCTTGGCAGTCAGAGTTATGCAAGAGTTGTTCCCCTTTGTATGGTATTGTGTTTTAATTGTGGCATTTGACTGAAAAAAGTTTCTTTAAAAGCATACATCATCAGTACGTTCATGTACAGTAGGCAATGAATTCTTTAATGATGAATTTCTTCGAAGATGATTTAGGACATACTTAGGTACCTTTTAGTAAAATAAGAAAAGCGCAAGATATAACTAAGTTTTGGAATGGTATTATTTGTTATAACAAATATTTTAACTAATGTTAAACTAGGTCTACCTACATATATATGATATGCTGAAATCATTACTCAGATTACTGATCTAAAATAACATTAACTAGCAATTTAATACCAATGTATCATATATATCAATTGTTCACTAATATGTTAATTATGTATCCTTTATTATTTTTCTTAATTTTTTTTACGCAAACAATTAATTATAATCTGAATTCATTCAGGTACATGCTACTGGCATATACTTATTGAAATATTGACTCTGCAGACATTTGTGAAAGAAATGCAAACAATTCATTTCACTTAAATTATCTTTAACTGATTCATCAATATCATTATATGTATAGGAAGTCCATCTTGTTTTACAGAAAAATACAAGGGTTCTGCAAAGAATAATATGGAAATCTGAATCTCAGAGTTATTTCATGACGAACTTACAATCTTTTGAAATTTTGTAAGCTAAATTTGAACTTAACAGCGATGAGAGTTTTTGTGTTAATATGAATTAATGAATGACAGAATATAATTTGCATTTCTTTCCACACTGTCTATGTACATGTATGTTTGTTATTGTGTTATTTTCCTTATTTGGGCATGGTATAATCTTCTATGCACTTGCAGCCACAATGAGCAGTCACCATCGCTTTGTTAAACATCTGGTTTATGTTAGGAACATACAATGTCATGTGAACATATGTTCAGTCTGGCCTATACCTGGATTCATATTCAAATGGTGTCATAGTAACCATTATTATAGTCATTTTAGAAAAATCATGTTTTATTAAAATTTCAAAAAATTAGAAACATGCCCTTGGTCCATATTTACCTGACTTTGTTTACATTTTATTATATTTATTTGAAACATCTTCCCTACTTTTTGAGGAGAAAAAAATTGTGACACATTAAAAAAAAAATCTGTGACACTTTTTGTTTGAAATTTCATGGTTCTTATTTACCAGATACCAAACTGATCTTCATCTCCTACCCTGAGTCCTGATTACCATATTATTTCAATTAAGTCTCTTATTAAAGTTTCAGTTTCTTTTCGTGTTATCATAGAATTGAATGTTTGGCATGTTTTCAATTAATTTTTCTTTTCTTATTTCACTTGTCTCCATTTGTTTAGGTTTTGAGGATTTTGTTATTATTATTTTTTTAAAGATTAGAAATGAAAAAATACATTATAATAAACTGTCTACCATTGTGCAATGCATGTATGCAATGTAAGTTGTGGCATTTTCTACACTGCACACTATATGAAATACTTCAACTCAAGACTATAATACTGGAACAGGAGTCATTTGCTTAAGAAAGTGCTCCCAGTGCTTTTCAGGGGAGGTTACCACAGATTAACCCCATCAAAGCACTGCATAATACATTTTACTTATAAGCTTCATTAACCTGAATAAAAAAGTTTACTCCACTAGTTAAAAAATGATCTGTTACCAGTATTAAAATCTTAAAGCTTGATCATGTTTTGAATTAAAATTTCAATTTCAACCACATCAAAGCACTACATAGCACATTAAGCTTATAAGCTTGTAAGTACTAAGTCCAAAAAAAGATCTGTAGCAGGTAAATCTGAATGTTTAAAATCATGAATGCTTGAACTTCAATTTCTGGCTAAATTATCTTTAGCATCTTTTTTGTGAAAAGCACTGCTTCAAATTTGATGACTATTGACACTTTAATGAGGGAGTAATTGAAATAATATGGTGAATTATTGCGTTGATTTTTTTGACGTGTGAAAGGTTTTATGCATACAATGTGTATTTATTGTTTTTGGTGAGAACATGTGTATACTACATATTTACCTAACTTGATGTTGTACCCTATCTCTGTGTGAAGCAGCTGCTTTGTTTAATTATTTATGCCTTGGTCCCACTGAGCAGTTTTTATGCCTCGGCCATGTACTACCAATTTACCAGTATATGTATTAGCTTCGGTAGGCATCGGGAACAGGGAATTCACAAATTTTCAAATCGTTATCCAGAAACTTCCTATAGACAACGAGGACTCTTTTTCCCGCTGCTTTCCGATGCCCGTTTAGTAAATCAGGAGTACATCGCCGAGGCAAAAATCTTTCAGCGTGACCTAGGTATTATCAGTGTGCATTTTCTATGATATACAGTGGAACTCACTTATAGCGAACTCGCTTAAAACGAAAACTCAGTTATAGCGTAGCAAAAAAAATCCCTGACCGAGTGCCTTCTTTATTTAACTGTAACACCACTCGCTTATAACGTAATCGAAAATAATGAAAAATCGGTTATAGCGTAATGATTTCTAGGTCCCGACGAAGTAATTTGTGTGCATTCATGCTCGGTTATAGCAAAGGGGATTAAATTGTTGTGACCGAGGGATGTGTTTGTGCAAACAATCTTAGTAATGTGTTAAGTGTTTGCGCCGTTGGCATACACATTTGCGATAAACTTTCCTATTCTTATAATCCTTCACAGTAACACAGCTTTCACAATATAATGAACTTAAATAACAATTCATCTCATTACCCTTTAATCTCCTGAATATATTAATACTTACACGATGGGGAACAAAATTACACTATCATTATTGTGTGTGTAGTTCATTCACGTTGGTGTACGAGCGTATATGTAAGCGAGTTAACAGGATTATTACATGTATAACAAAATGGAAAATAAAAAACGAAAAGCGATTTCTATGAAACTAAATTTGAAATTCTGCAAGATATCCAAAATGGTTAAAAACAAATGAAAATCAGTGACTTTTGTTAATGTAAAAACTAGATACACTAGTTTCTTTTGAAACTTACCCCTAATAGTGTGCTCCTTATACTGTTAATCATCATAATATTACATGAACACACTAAATATATGCGATATGTTTTTCATATAAAAATACTGTTCTACCTCATGTATGTTTGTGTTTAGTACAACATAACTTTTTTGTACGACATGCTATACAAGTATACATGGTATAACGAAATACTTTATATCCGTACACCTATAACGAAATTTCGTTGTACTGATATAGCGAAAATCGGATATAGCGTAACAATTGTCAAGGTCCCAAGGATTTCGTTATAACCGAGTTCCACTGTACCCTCATGTGCACTCATATACTTTATGAGGAAATGCATTAATATTTGTACTGTATACACGCGGTCAACTTTACAGCAATTGACCACGTTGTATACAGGATAGTAATTGTCTATAGTGACTATCTGACTTTGTGTCTTTAATATTATATTAGGTTAAGACTCTTTATTTAAGTTTCTTGTTTATCTGTCCAAGGAACATGTTGAAATTGTTACGTTTTTAGCTCGACTATTCGAAGAATATGAGAGCTATTACAGTCACTTGTTCGTCGGCGTCGGCGTCGGCGTCGGCGTTGCATATGGTTAAAGTTTTGCATGCAAAACTTTAACCTTGGTTATATTTCAATAACCAGTGCATATATTGGATTGAAACTTTGCACTGGCTTTCCCTGTCATGTAATCAACCATGTTAGATAACTCTTGCATGAATTTAATGCAAATTATGGCCCTTTTTTACTTAGAAAATTTGGTTAAAGTTTTGCATGCAAGTTACTAATAAGGCCATATTTCAAATAGTATCTGTGCTATGGCATTGAAACTAACAACACTTACTAACCATCATAAGGCAATGGTACCGGTCATAGGTAATAGCTCTATTATGATTATTATTTGAGTTATGCCCCTTTTTAACATAGAATTTTCTTGGTTAAAGTTTTGCATGCAAGTTTCATTCAGACCATATCTCAGCTACTATCCATGATACTGCATTGAAACTTACAACACTTGTTTACCATCATCAGTCAATGGTATCAGTCAAGGGCAATAACTCTATTATTTTTTTATTTCAGTTATGCCCCTTTTTAACATAGGAGTTTATTGGTTCAAGTTTTACATGCAAGTTCTATTCACGCCATATCTTAGTTACTATTTATGATATTGCATTGAAACTTATAACACTTGTTTATCGTCATTAGTCAATGGTACTGGTCAATTGTAATAACTCCATTTTTAGTTTAATTCAAGTTATGCCCCTTTTAACTTAGACTTTCCTTGGTTAAAGTTTTGCATGCAAGTTACATTCAAACCATATCTCACCTACTATCAATGATATTGCATTGAAAAGTTTAACTTTTTGACATAAGGAGCAAAACGGTCTCCTGTTTCCCCGCTCATACAAACCTGAGATACGAGGTTTTGACTATCCAGCGAGGATATCAAACTTGTGTTGTTTGGCATGGTATTGTATTCAATACTAAAAATAATTACTAAACTACTTTAAACTCATCACTGATTTATTACATGACTGTATCCTCCACATTATTATTTTAATTTGTCACCATTGTTTTAAAATTGACTCCTTTAACAAATCATTTCTTACTCATATGATTATTTTGTAGAAACTTTGTTATGTCAGTGGATGTATACAATTCCCTTTAAACATACACATTTCTTGAATAGAGTACAGTGCCGCTTGAAGTCTTAAAATCATTTTCACTGACAAATATTTGTTAATAGTCCAGTGTTGAGATAATTGCCATGCCTCAACAACCATTGTACATTAGCTTTCATTGCCATGTAGTCAACTAAGTAGCGTAACTCACGTTTCAATATAATACAAATTTTAAATGGCCTGTTTTGAACTTATATTTTTTCTGACAAATGGCTGCAAATAGTCGAGCGCGCTGTCTAGTGACAGCTCTTGTTATTGAAAATTGTCTAAACTTGAAGAGTCGGAATCCTAAATTTTCCATCAATTTGATCCATTGGTAAAATCTTATAATCTGACACTAAAAAAAGGGAAATTTACCTAAAGAATTAAGAGGGTTGCCATGGGTATAATAAAGGGCTGGGTATTTTTTTTATAAAACAACTCAAGGACGTTGAAATTGTAGTATACACATGTTTATGGTTGGCCTGCTGCATGCTTCATCACAATTACCTCCCTTTGCGTGCTAGGTACCAATATGACCATTACCACAGAAGGTCAAGAACCGGAACTCCTGGTTCCCTATCAGACGGGGGAGAAGAAATGTAAGTAAATTCTCTCCCTTGTTTACTTATATGTGAGTATAATAATAATAATCTGTTCGGCTTTTATTGTTGTGTGACCAGGTCACCAGGGGCGGTATTCAATCTTACTTAATTTGAGAATAATCAGGATAGCCAATTATATTGCCTGTTACTGAGTACTGACTGAAAGTTTGATATGATGTGATCTAGTTGGTTGTCCTTATCCTCAAGTCAAGTAAGATCAATATTGAATACCAGTCCAGGATGGTGTTTTTGTTTATATTGGAAGATTAGGGATCTCTTATCACTGGCAAGATGTTTTGAGGTTGCAAGTAAAATTTTGGTAGATGTAGATTAGAGAATTTCTCTGGATTTATTTACTAATATTTCTCAAAATTAATTTATTTCTCAGAAAAGTTACAGAAATATATCCTCGCTAGTATAGGTAGAAGAATGATGGTATAAAAAATTACTACTATGACAGTTCAATCCAAAGCTTAATGCTAAGACATGAATTAATGATGTTCCCTTCTTTTATGAGGTTGAATATTGCTCTGCACATTTCGGTCTGTGTCTGTCAGTAGATCAAAAAGATTCCTACCTATAACTCTTGATCAATGCTTGAGTCTAGGATCACCAAACTTGAATGTCAAGGTTTAGTCCCTCTGAAATTAAATGATTTTACAGTATACAATTAATACATGTCTGTGGTGTACTGTTGCAATGTCTGAAAGTTATGTATTGTGTGCCATGAAAATAATTGTCCGATATTTACTACTATTATTACCAGTAGCTCCAAAAGTCGATGACTTTCCCTACTATTAACTTATAGCATGGATCAGCGTGATAATGCTGATATCTCCGGTAGCTTCAAACATCAATGGCTTTCCATACTTTAACTTAAATTATATAGCATGGTGCGATGTGATACTGCTAATGTGACCTGATCATGAGTAGCTTCAAACATAAATGGCTTTCCATACTTTTAACTGATTATATAGCATGGCACGATGTGATACAGCCAATGTGACCTGATCATGAGTAGCTTCAAACGTGAATGGCTTTCCATACTTTTAACTTATAGCAAGCATAATGCTAATGAATATTCAGTATTTATCAATATTTGTTTTAGCATGAGTACATTTTTCAATGCCATTATATGCATACCTGCCAAGCTAGTTAAATAAAAAATAGGAGTGATCAAGCAAAACATGTCACAAGATGCACTTAAATGTGATTAATAAGGGATTAAGATGCATAAACAAGGAATGCATTATTTTTAGTGGTTGTAAATATGGGACAGAAGATCATAAAATGAATCAAAAGTACCCATTGTTCATGTTCAAAGTTAGGTGAACTTAGAAAACCAGAAATTAACAACGAAAATAAAAGTAACTCCACTTTAATAGGAGTACTTGGCAGGTATGTTATATATGTGTGCAAGCATTATGAATATTTGAATGTTCTAAGAACCATATGATATTATGTTCTGTCTTCGCAATATGGAATGCTATGTTGTACAGTAAGTCAGTAACTAGTATATTTCATACAGTGGCCAATTAAGAATTCATTAAAGCGTATACTATAGTTCGTTAATTGCAAAAGTTACATAATCTTTTGGTGATTTTTGCGTTAACCTATAGTTAACTTTTCTATGTTCTGTTTGCTTTATTTATAGTTTTTATCGTTCGTTAGCGACTAAGCTGGACCCCCATAAACCTTAAATATCTTATAATTTGTATATTTCGTCCCTTTGGTGAAGCAAGGTCATATCTCATTATCATACTATTTTGTGAGATACAACCTTTCGCATAAAGCGTAAATGATAGAATTTTCAAATGTCTTTCTAATTTCTTTGATAACTTTAAGCATGATTTATTTAACATTTCTAACCATTTTCATATTTCCTAAATGTTACTTATAATTAGCTTGAAAGCTAACTCATGACACCACTAACCTTTATAGCTGATTTTGACATGGGACGTACACCAAATATAATCTGCTTTGAGTTTTTGTTTGTTCGGAATGTTTTATTTTCACACCGTTTATGTTTTTGTTTGTAGTGCTAGTCTAGCTGATGCAAGTAAAAAATCAGCCACTGATTCTAATAAAAAGAGGTAAAAAACAGTGGGGAAAATAGTGTATTATACCAATATACAGTGTGACATGGTACAAAAAAATGTACTCAGATGGGTGTAATGCTAGAGTAACAATATGTATATGCTTGTAATTGCTGTGTGTAGTGGCACAGGTTTACTGTATCATTGATAAAGAGTAAAAAGAAAAAATATGTGTTTTTTTTTAAATATCATATTTTCTAGAAAAATATAAATTTTACAAATATTTTTATTTTATCAATGAAACAGTTACCTGTGTGTGGTGGTGGACAGAGTCTTATATAGGGCGAATAATTGCCATATGTGCTGATATTGATATAATTTTATTATATTATACAAATTAACAATGTCTGTTGTATCTATAATGTTGCTGTCTTTTTTCTTACGAAATGTTTAAATATTCTTGAATTTTTTTTAAAGAAACATGTAATATATAAATTTATTTTGAAACTGTTGATGTAGTCAAGTTTACTATACTCGAGTGTTAAAAACAGAGTCAAATGCTGAAATGTTTGAATTAAATTCTATGGTGGTAAAAAAACCTGCATGAGTATTTTATTTGTTCATTATGGAAAATAGAAGCTTTAAGGAATTAGTCTGTCAGTTAGCTTAGACTCAAATTACAATGTACCATGATTTGGAATGCTTTGGTCCAAATGGATTCGTAGACTATGAAATGTGGGAGATTATTTGCATGTTGGGGCTCTGAGTTGTTGAACAGGTCACCTGTAGATCAGGTGGAGCATATACTAAGTGGGCTATCTTCATTGACCTCGCTGGTCTTTGCCAATCACCAGGTCAGTACCTGGGATACAGTTTATTTGGTTCAGTTTTAGCCTCTTCGGAGCGCCAGTTCAAACGAGGCTAACCGCTTGTTAGAAATTGGCGAACTGCTTAACAATATGGCGGATGATTGATTAAGATTAAACGTTTTCCACTTCAAGTACTGTACATATATCACATGTTAATCACATGAAACGAGCAGCAAGCGGTGCATACCACTTGAGTGCAAACGAAGCCTTAGAGCTAGTGCATACCTCAGAGATGCTTATTTAACCAGTGACTCTATTATACTGTAAAATCACTAATTTTCGTGGGGGATTAAATTTCGTGGATTTCGTGGTTCACCTCAACCACGAACTTTAATCCAAACGAATATTGATTTTGACCCTTGTTTTATTACCTGAAATTTAAAATCCACAAATTCAAGTCCCAACGAAATTGTCTTTTTTACTAAAACCACGAAATTTTGTCCCAACGAAATTAAATGATTTTACAGTTTCTAAATATTTATGTCAGAATCTACATTTTGTACTAACTTTCAACCTGTTGCTTTTGAATCGCTTAATGTTTAAGATGTCAATTTAATGACTGCACATCAACTCTAGTTATTCTAAGGACATGTTTTTATATGCGGTTAACAAAAAAGAATAATATGTTGTTAAAATTCCATGTTTCTTGATGGAGCAACTACACAGGATATTTTGGGGCTTTCGGACTTGAGGTGCTTCCGCACTGAATATTTGATATTTTCAGCTTAGGATAGAGCAAAATAAATATTATGATACACAGTTATCCCTTAAATATCTTAAATCTGTTAGCTTGCTATTGTATGCAGTACTAGGCATTTCACTTGGTACTTTTTGTATACTTGATTGCTTTATTTCTCTTTCACTTTTTGTAAAACCAAC
This sequence comes from Spisula subtruncata, assembly GCA_963678985.1. NCBI lineage: Eukaryota > Metazoa > Mollusca > Bivalvia > Venerida > Mactridae > Spisula > Spisula subtruncata. The sequence continues at coordinate 11,217,261 of OY787673.1, read as the reverse complement.
ATAAAATTATACTCTTTTAAACAATAAAGTATTTAACTACTAATAACAACTACTATACTTGTGTATATCTATAACATTTTTACAAGTCTGTTTAAGGCTATCTTACGAATTATTACAGCTCAAATCTGTAATAAAAAAAATAGATTACACTGAAACATATTTCTCTCTATATAATGTATATTCTCTCATAAAAGATACAAACAATTTACAACTGAACTTTTAATTATCTTTGTTATAAATAACTGCATGCTATTTTGGTCTTGTTTGTTTATCCATTTATTTCTTGAAAATTAATTTTAATTCTGAAAAATTGAACAATGAAATAATTTCAGAATATGTTACAGACACAGGGAACTGTATCATTGAAAAAGAATTTTGAAAAATGAAAAAAAAAAAATGTAAATTTTTGTATCTATTAAACTAAATATCATTTTCTGTAAAAGAAAATCTTCATCAAGGATGCATTTATCTGTGGGGTAACAGGCTGAGTTTGATGTGTATTAAATAGTTTATATTTTGATGATTTCATTTTCAGGTTTGATTACCCACCAGATCTTCATGATTATTCTAGAAGTGGTTACCGTGACCAGGACTACTATAGTTACTATGGTTACGAGCAGGATAGCTTCCGCTGGGACCCCAACATCTCGCAATGGGTTGCTACTACCAGTAAGTTTTATACATTCAACATATCGCTGGCGTATAATGAGGAGTTCGTAACAAAATCGATATTTTGAGAAAACGAGAAAATACTGTCTGATAATTACTCTTTACACATGGTAAAATAAGTGGTTTAAACTTCGTTTTGGTCAACATGAAAAGTTCTGATTTTTATGAAATTGGACTCATTAGAGGCGCCTTGTGATGCTTATTTTAAATATGTATGAATCTTAAAAGGTCGTAAGTAGTAGTTACGACCTTCTCATTCTAAGCTAGTGATATGTCTAAGGGTTTGTACAGATTTAATTGTAAATCCAAATTTTCTGTACTAGGCAGAATGTATATAGATTGAGCTTTCTTGCAAAGAAAGAGTTATGTAGTGAAAAAAATCAAAGAATTGATAAAATGATTATCATTTGAAGTTTCATCAGCCAGGGGTATCAATTTTCCTGATTTATCTGGAATAGTGAAAGAGCAATGGCTTCTGACCAAAATAAAAGTTACCGGTATTTGATGAAAATATCTCAAGAAATGACAAAGTTATAGTGAATGTAATCTGCTCTGGAGGATTTTCTTCTATAAAAGCTGAGTTAAGCATGGAAATAATGGCCCTGGTGACACCCCAGAGGTTGCTGCTCTACAGAGGACCGAGAGTTTTGCTGTACATACGGTACATATTAAAGTGTATAGAGCTATATCGGACGATATTTTTTAAAAAAAGTTTTAAAAACTGAAAAACAATTATGCATATTCATTAGATCATTTTTCACTTCAGTTTTAACAGAAACTCTCTCTGTGATTTATTGGACATGAAAACTGTTCATTTTCATACGAAAGTGTTCTAGAACACCCTATGAAATTATAAGAATCTTCTTTTTTTGACAATTGAATCAAAGTACACGGAACCCATTCAAAGTTTTAATTTGCACATAAGGTAGTCTAGTATCATGCTAAAAACGATGCAAGTAATTATTTTGACACTAAATGACTGTTAGAATATAGCTCTATACACTTTAACAATATAACATTGAGTAACACTTTATTACAGCTGATGTGGTACCACAGCGACAAACACCTGAGAAGTTTATGATACCCCATATGAGAGCATGTTTTGGTCCGAATGGTCAGCTGGTGAAAGTTATACCTAACCGACCAGCTGATGGACAACCAGCAACTGTAGAGATACATGATGTACATGAAATGTTGGAGGAAACTGAAGAAGCCCAGGAGCTGGATGAATTCCCTGGTCCTTTAGTCAGGTATGTGTTGACATCAGGCCCCGATCTTCCAAAGCATCTCAAGTAGAATACTCATCTCAAAATAAACTGAATGGTGTTAACAGTTTTGTGATGAAAATTTTTAGCCAAGCTTGCACTGGAATAAAACTAAAAGGCACATTCCAATATTTGAGATGAGATAGCTCAATTTGAAATAATCTAAAACCAGATTTGCTGCCTTAGAAGGAATAAAGTCTGAAGTTTTATGTAGTAAGTAAAGTTACTTGATCAAATAATAAATATATAAACATAAGTGACTTTTTGCCTGTCATGGGTCATTCATTATACATGTTATACTGACTATTCTTGTTAAAAGCTATAAGCCTTGAAAATATAGGAATGTTAAGAGGTGTATACATGTTATTGATGTTAATTATGCCATGCTATGTTTATATCTTTTACAGAGGTGATACCCATAAGAATGATGTTCTGTTATTCTGCCAGAGAAAAGCCAAATCTTGTACAGAGAACATGAGTATGGAAGACAGGGAATCTGCGGAAATCATCTGGAAGTTCCTCGAGTTACTCATCAAACAAAATGGCGTAAGCTTTAATTTAGAAATCATTTATTTATTATATGAATTGGTTGAGAAATGTTCTACACCTATAAAAGAAAAAATGAAAGAAAATTAAATTCGGACTAACTCTTTATATCATTCAGGGGTCATACAATTCTGGATAATCCGGAAAAATTCAAAGAATTGACTATGTTATGGTCATTTGAAGTTCTGTAACCTAACTATTAACAATAAATCAATGTTTGGAACCTAGTTAAGGTAAATGGAGGTTTGCTAATGGCACCAGAAACTATCTGCGACTTGTTTTCATTATTGGGCTTACGGCCTGACACTAGAACCCCTGATGATGATTGTCTGTGAAACTATTTTCTATTGTAGACTATAGTGGGTACAGATATAGCTGACCTAATTCTACAAGGTCATGAACCTACCACTGTTGAGTTCCGACGCTCAGGTATGAAAATAGCCGCCAGTTCCGATAATCTCGATGATGACAATTCAGAAGATGGACAGAAACTGTCTCGGGGTTCCACTCCTATTGATAGATCGTTTGTGAATAAAACCAGGTCTACGGAAGAAGTGACAGACAGATTTAGGCATTTATTGATGTTTGGCAGAAAAAAGGTACACTTTATAAGTAGCTTTCTACCCTTTTGAGTCTTGATCTCATAAATTTCCAAGAAGCCCACATTTCGACACTTGTGGTTTTGACTTTAAAGTCAAAGTAATGGTACTTTGAAAATGGTAAAAGCTGGAAATTATCATGGTCTTAGTACCGTAGGAAACCCCTAATTTTAACATTCTGTGAAAGTCTAACTTTGGTAAATGAATTCGTTTTCTCAATATCTTAGTTGATAATATTGCTATGCTACCCTGTGACTAAACAAAGTTGTATCTCACTATATGGTATATAGTGAATTACAGCGGTGTTGCACCTTGTTTACGAGCTGTACTGAAAACTTGTGGCCCCCAAACTTATTTATAAGTGAGGACATTTAGCAATGGTGCTGTCCATCCGTATGTACATCCATCCGTAATCTTGTATGTTGAACTTTTCATTAACCTGTGGGTGGAATTTCTTATCTTTCACAGATAATCAACTGTAATTGATGTTTTTAGTTGACCGAAAGGAAGAAATTTTCCCTATGTCAATTTCTATCAGAGTTATGGCCTTTTGTGTCCCATAGACAAATTTCTAGTTAAATCAATTACCAGTATGTTCTTGTTAGTATTGTGTCATAGTTCGTGGCATATAGTAACTTTTCTCTTTTGAGGTCCACATGCAAGATTGGAAATCCAAATGTTTAGCCTTGTAAAAAAATCTTTACTTCAGAAACTCAAGTTCAATTTTATTCTCGTCTTGTTTATTTTACTAGGATGCGATAGACTGGGCAATGAAGAACAATCTATGGGGACATGCCTTGTTTCTGGCCAGTAAGATGGACAGTCGTGCACATGCTAATGTCATGGCAAGGTATAGTTAATAGTTTCATCTAAGTTTTAAATAAATACTTAATTTGTCATATTTGTGTTTTGTTGGTGTATATTTTATCTAATCATTCACTAAGTTAAAAAAATGCAACAATATGTGCAATAAATTTGTTTTGGTATATTTCATCTATATACTGTATTTGTTTCATGCTTTAGAAAAAAGAAAGCTGCCGTAACATGTGAATAAATCAATACAATTGCTGCTACTTATTGTACCTATGCTTGTTATGTGGCAAATGAACATCAAATAATTTGCTTTGTTTTGAGTATATGGGCCGTAGGCCATTAATTTTGTACAATAAAATATTTTATTTGAAATACATGTTACAGATTTGTTATATTCCATGTTACAGATTTGCTAACGTGGCAATGAGGATGAATGATCCGTTACAGACCTTGTATCAATTAATGTCTGGTCGCCAACCTGCAGCAGTCACGGTAAGTCTACCATTGTCTTACAAGCTATGTAGCTTTTGCTATATCTATTATTTGCTTACGTCCATAGTCATACAAAGGTCATTTATATTTTGTACCTGAATTGGTTGAACATCTTTAGTGGTTTAAAAGTTCTTTGAAAATGTAGACTCTTCAAAGATATGTAATTTCTATTTCTATCCTACTTTTGACACCAGTTGTAAAACCTTATTAATTTAATGAACGTAGTTCAAAGTTTTCGGGCATGTCAAGGTAGTTAGTGTCCAATTGTTTGCTGTTTGCTATATTTTTCCTACATGAAACAATTTTTTCTCAAAAGTTCTGACTTAGCCGTCAATGGCTGAATGAATATCTATACATATGCAGTGTTTTAGAGAGGGTTGAAGACCAATTTTCAACATTTTAGGCTTTTCGAAATTTCTCACATTTACCCCTGACTGAATGAATGTATATATATTTCCAGTGTGTTGGTGAGGAGAGATGGGGAGATTGGAGACCACATCTGGCTATGATTCTATCCAATAACTCACAGAAAGCAGAACTAGATAGAAAATCTATAACCACCCTAGGAGATACTCTAGGTAAACATACACTCAAATAGTATTAGAGGTCCTACTAATCCAGAATAACATAGATATCCAAATTTGATGCATGCATCAAAAAGAATAAACTTTTCTTGATAAAATATAAGTTATTTGATAAAAAAATAATAAATTATTTACTGATTTGTTATGGTCATTTGAAATTTAGTTAGCTGAAAATGTAACAGTAGAACATTATTTGCAAAATTATTGTGTAGATATTTGTGCTAATAACATCTGAAACCGACTTGTGACTTATCTATTAGATTTGGCAATTTGCCTCATAGTTGAATGTAGGAAGCTTTGAGGATTTTGTAGAAAATTTTGAAATCTCAGTTCTCTGCCGAAGCTCATTCATTTAAACAGGGATTACATCTCCTAGGCAAAAATTGCTTAGTGGGACCTGAGCATAAATTAATGTTCATGAATTTACCAAGTTTGCAAATATAGTGAAAATAAGGCTTCATGAAAAATTCTGATGAATGTGTTTGATTATATTTCAGCATCTAAAGGTTTCCTACATGCCAGTCATTTCTGTTACCTCATGTCACAGACAAGTTTTGGTTCGTACAACAAGAAGTCATCTAAGATAGTACTGATTGGATCTAGTCATGGTTTACCTCTCGAGTACTTTGCTAATAATGAAGCTATACAGTGTACAGAAATATACGAGTATGCCCTAACTCTAGCCAATATGGCTATAAGTCTCGTCAACCTACAGGTATGTTTTGTTATACACCCCATCCACCTTAAGTTTATCATTTTGCCGTCTACATAATAGTTAGTACTAATTCATTTTGGGTTGAAAGTGAAACAAGTTTTTTATGCCCACACCAAATGGGTGAACATAGATTTGCCCTGACTAACTTATTCTTGAAGTTATCCATTGCCATGGTGTTATCCAAATAATAATCAAGGTTTTCTGCAAAACTGCAGTAACGTAATTGCTCTTATATATCAAACAGTTTCTAAAGTCTTGCATGCAACCCTCATTTATTATAGCGGGAGGGACATAGCAGAAGAGACATATTGATTTTTTGCTTGACGCTTGTCTGTCTTGATAATTTTACCCCATGCTTAACAACTTAATAAAAAATTGCTGAACATGCTTTTGGATTTCATTTAAATTCAAATTGGCTGAAAGTGTTTTACAATCAATTTGCCTTCGTTTTCAGACTTACAAGTTCTTGTATGCTACGAGATTAGCAGACTATGGATATGCTCAAGAGGTAAAGTACACTTCCCTAATCCATTATCAGCGATTCTTTAAATAAACTTTCAATAGTAACACTTGGACAAAAGTTGTTTTTCGCTTGACATTTATTGCCATCCCCTTGATATTTTGTTACCCAGATAATTACTTTTCTACATTTTGTTTTGAATTTGCATCAAGACCTATTAACTATCAAGCAAAATTTTCACCAGGATTTCATGTAGGAGGCTTTTTGTACATTTGAGGAGGCTAAGATGCCTGAGCACCGAAGATGAAAGGCAGCTGGGGGTAAAAATGAGGCGGCCCCAATATCATTTGAGGCAGTCAAATTGGCCTGCTGCCGCCTCCTAATGACAACCCTGTTAAGACCATCATTATATCTGGTCGCACAAGTGGAACTTTACTGGTTCACTTAACATACATTGTGTATGGTGTAAGTCGTGTGTTTTGCCTTGGAGAGGATTATTAATTCATAAATATGAATGTTGATATTGCAGGCGCTGCAATATTGTGAAGTGATCTCCAAGTCTATCAACATGAACCCAGCATGTTATCAACACACTCTAGTCAAACTGGTGTATGATGTAAGTATACAAATATCTAGACATGATAAATATGACTTGATCATCAACAATCAGATATAGGGGATCGTGAATAAGGGCATGCATACTCAAAATTGGGGGTTCATTGAGCACGATGTCATGGCAATGACTGTATTATCCTGATGTTATGTGCCGATTCTAGCAGGGATTGGCTTAAGTTACCTCAAACTATTTAAGATATTTATGTACCAGACAGGATGTGTCAAACGATATTTCTTGCACGGCTTTCTGGCTCTCCCAGACTGCAGGTTATGTGATTAAAGGAATTTTGTCATCAAATACCCTGGGGTTACGACATATTGATTTTGTATTTAATGGTTGTCACAAAATTTTCTTACTGATTAAATTATTAAAAGCAAAATACAGTGTACAGTAGTCAACTGGCAGGTAAACTATGTGTATCTAGGTTTAACTATAATACCTGAGTTAACAGAAAATTCCGCTATTATTACGAATGAGATAGGTCCCTCATTAGTAATACTTATTGAATCAACTATACTGATGTTTCATTTTTTGTATACAAGAGTCAGACTTGAATAAAAAGTCTGTAATTGTTAACATTTTATGTAATAACTAAGCCTATGTTTACAGTTATCAAGTCAGCTGAAGTTCTCACCTCCACAAGATGATGATAATGAAGAAAGTTTGGATCCTGATTGGCTTAGAGCTTTACATACAACACTCGTGCAATTTGAGGTAAATAACTTACTGAGTTTATCGTACATTGGTGTTTACAATCTCATATACAATTTACTGTTCCTACATTTTCACAAACATCCATTAGGTGTGTGAAATGCTGTCAAGAAATGGAATTTAGGGAATTAGATATCTGCCCTTAAATAAGCAATTTTGAAGAGAAACTCTCCACACTTTTTTCAAGGGCAGACAACTCATTAACGAGCACAATGAATTAGGATTGTTAAGCATTATTATCCCCCTCCGTAGGGATATGGTAATGGTAGGCATCATTCAGTCTGTATGTCCAGACGACATTCTGTGTTCAACTCCTCTAACAGATTTTGACGAAACTTATAGCAGAATAATTCTATGGGGAGCTGCAGCGCATATTGTCAGGATTTTGTGATTCAACCATTTTGCCTGCTTTATGGCCCTTTGTTGTAGATATAGTATGATAATCTTCTCTTCGCCAAGGAATATGACAGTCTATGACTGCTTCTTGGTCTGTTTCTAATATCAAACATCCTACAATTTGACATAAACTCTGTGTTACAGGAAGGTGCAATTCAACCTATGTCAGGTACAGCTACCCCGGCATATTTTGGTGGTCGTACAACAGCTAGTAGTGATAGTGGTGAGGTAGGCATGTATATGCAGGGAGCAGACAATGGCAATATGTACAATCAGGTAAATATATAACTCAATACTGGTTATTGAGGGTTGCTTGCATGACTGTCATAACTATTTATCATATACCTTCGAATAAACGCCCTAGGAGGCCATGAATTTGGCAAAAGGGTGCTTTTTTGGGGTGTTGTAATTTTCCAAAAAAATTGATTGTTTTCATGAAAATATTGATAATCATCATATAGTTATAAAACATATAAGTTATGTGACATTTGAAAATAGTACTAATTCTCCAAGGGGGGGGGGGGGGGGGGGGGGGTTATTACGGGGAATACGGTCTAGATACAGAAGGACATACTACTGTCTTGTAGGCAACTCTCAGTATATAGGTTGCATGCAGCAGAACATTCATACTATAAGCACTGTGCAGTATAACATTATATAATCTGGTTTGCATTGGTTGATGATTGGTGTTTGTGACCCTGCTTAAACTATTTTGAATCCCTGGACGCAAGTGGACAGGTACTGTAAACCTAGAAACTTTCGCGGCTACAAATTTTCGCGTTTTCCCGATTGTCGGCATATTCGCGGCTACAAACTTTCGCGTCTTCCGCGAACACTAAGTCGCCTAGTGACAAAATTATTGATATTATAACATGTCACATACATTGCTTGGTTCGTATATAATTGCTTCTTAATTATACTTCTCACCTTCGTTAAACCCTCTCAGCCTCTTTTTGATGTAGATAGTTACCTATTGTATTGTTTACACAAATTGAAAACTACGCTGGTAATGTTTTCACAGTTTTATTGACACTGTCAGTCATTTTGTATTATGACATACCCGGTAATAAACAATGCTATTTACACGTATGTTCCTATACTGAGTGTATTGTTAAACACGTTTTCAAGAACGTTTTTTTAAAAGTGTTTTCATTATTGTACCGTGATCATAAAAGGCTTTATTCAGAAAAAGTACATACACTTAACATTCCATATTTTGACAAAATAGCACTTATAATACGGTCTTATAAACATCGTACCAAAATGATGAATTTCCTTCAAAAACGAGAAACTTTCGCGTTTTTCTTGTCCTGGACATGTTCGCGGCTATTTACTTTCGCGGATTTTTACTAACCGCGAACACCGCGAACTTAAATCGCGCAAAATAATTTCTAGGTTTACAGTATACACAACGCATCTTAGACAAAGACAACTTAGAATTTTTTAAAAAACTTTAGCATTCTTTCATAATCACTAAGAAAATATGGGTTAATCTTCTTTAAATTTAAAATGTGTGCAACACAAATATTTAACTTGAGGCAAAATTTGAAGATTTCCACTAAGATGCTTTGTGAATACCACCCCCTGGCATTCATAATTAGCGATTGAGTGTTTGCAAAGTATAAGGTTGTGTCTATAGGGGCCTTATTCACCAACAATGTAAGTCTTAAACTCTCAGACTTTGACTTTATATTGCCAAATGTTCTATTTGCTCTCACGTTGTTAAAAATGTACCGATTTTTATATAAATGGGTATACCTGTTCAGTGGGTAACAACAAATAGTCAAATAAAATTTCACATGGTTAAATCTAATTGCAAAGAAATGGCAGCGATTAAAAATGTTGATAATTTTTGCTTGATGAGTGTCTGGATATGCTTGGTGTGTGTCAAGCTATGAAATTAGCATGCAGTTTGAACCCAAATAAACTGGTTGATTTATTTGTTTCATGTGTTTAGAATGTAAAGAAAAAATAAGTTTTCTGAGACAAAAATTGTATTAGAATTGGTGTAAATTTCAGTGCTACAGCTAGGATTCAAAATAGAGGGGAGCTACTGATAAAAGGGGCATTTTTGCGCGCTGTCCCCTCTCTTATGGGGTTTTAATACAGTATAAAAAACCTTGCATTTCTTTGATGAAGGGCACAGAAGGGCGGTGCTAATTTCAGAAGGGCGTTTGTTGATTTGTCCGATTTTAGCAGGGTGGTCTGCCCTTCTTAAGCCACCAAGCTGTAGCACTGTATACCGTACATTGCTTTGTATGATTTGTGAGGTTTGATGCATGATGAAGATATATAACATTGTGGTGTTGGTATTGTAGGACAGTTTATATGTACCACATACTGGTAATGGTGCCGGTGGTGGTAATGGTGCGGGGATGTATAGTATACATGAGAACATACAACATACACAACAATCTATAGCTGATGATCAGTCCTTCCAGTATCAGGTATAATATTGGTGGCCTCCGTAGCTTACTGGTTTGTGCGCTTGCAGCCTAATCCGTCGATCTGGGTACAAATCCGGGCAGAAGCACACATATGCCTGCCATATTCAGCAGAAAGCTGACTTTCAAATAAAAGCTTTGCTTGGCATTTAAAAAACTGTTGAAATATTTAAATTGGCATGTACCATTTTGACCAGCTTTGTTAGCTTTTAGTATAGTAAATTTCGAGTGCTACACTTTAATGGTCAGGTACCTTATCAAATTCAAGTGCTACAAAATTATGACCTTTTAAGACCTATGCATCACATGTCCATAAATATAGGTGTGGACTTAGAAAAGTTGCTACGTATATTAGTTGTGTTTCCATCAAGTCCAATGTTAAACATGTTTTATTTATATATTTTAGGCCCAGCCTCAAACTACACAGTATGATCACGGGTATGATCATTCACAAGTAGATCAGTATAGCGGACAGTCACAAACTGATGGTGCAGTGCAACCCGTACAAACAGGGGCAGAGTACTCACAAAAACCAGGGGCAGATAACCAACAGTACTCACAACAACAGTATCAACAGAATGGCTCTATGTATCAACACCAGGGACACTCTACAGGTAATGTCATTTTAGCCACAATATGAGTTCTCATTGGAGCAACGAAGTTCTCGCCGGTGAGCGATTATAATAGGTGTTTGTCAGTTATCCATCGTCTATCAACAATTGACATTACGACAGTTGTTAATCTATACCCTTTAAAGCAATTTTAGCGGTAAATTATTAGCACATGGTTCAATGGATTAAGTTGAAAACCTTCAACAAGCGACCTTCACGAAGCAACCTTCAACAATAAATTCGGTGGAGCAATCTCTGCACAATCAGGGGGTAATGTCAATCCTAATGAAAATGTTTACCAAAATTAAATATAGACAGCCATTTGTGATCCATGTTCTTTAATATGTGCATGTATATTAGTATATTGATTAATTTCTATGATTAGGTCAGGGAGAGGCTCAGTGGACGGAACAGCCAGCTGTAGACTCGACCTATCAACATCATGGAGGATTTGAATCAGCCAATCAAAATCAAGATTACACGTCAACCAATCAGCACACAGATGTCAATCAACAGCAGAATACAACTGGTCAATACAACACTAACTTTGGTGGGTATATATGTATGTTGAAACATGAAACTTTCAGTTAGCTCATATTTTATATATATACTATAACTTTAAGAAATACCGTCAATATATGAAGCTACCAAAGGGTGTTGTTCTTTAGGTTTTACTGTAAGTGAAAATGTTAACTATTATAAGAAATAAATTAATAGAACTGGTGTTGAAATTAGACATAAATGAGGTTAAAAGATTTATATATACAAGATTAGTATTAAGTAATGATATAACCTTTCTAGGTGCACATGAGGTGCCGAATCATTGGTCACAGCACCAAGGCAACCATCAACCTTCATTGCCACAGAATGTAAACCTTGGCGAGAGTCAATCCTCGGCCATATCGGGACAACGTAGCAGTCTGGCCTCGACCTCGGAGGATGGCACGCATGACGAAGGAGAAGATCGTGTAGATTCGACAGGGTTCGAACCAGCTCCCAGTATATTTGATATTCAGTCTAATCAAGGGAAGATAATTCCGCCAAAGTTACGTAAAAGGACGGTATCTGAGACTAGTACTGGGTCAGGTCGAGATCGACATCCAAGCGGTGCTGGTGGTAACAAGAATCAATCAGATGGCAAGAAATCTGATAGTAATGATTCTATGGTAAGTTAAAGTTTATTGGATAAAAAACTGGAGTTAGGATGGAATATTCAGACTTATACCTTCCATTCCCCTTAACCGTTGGTATAATTTAAATGAAACTAAATACCCTGTTCTAAGCTTATTGACATTATGTTAGTTGTCAATCATTGCTCTTAAAATCAATTTTAATGGTAAATTATAATCATATGGTCCAATGAATTAACTTGAAAACCTTTGCCAAACACCTTTCACAAACTATAAGGGGAAGCAGTCTCTGCTCTGGCATAATGTCCATTGTGCTCCTTATCAAGAATTTTAAGTTCATTGATTTTTGCTAGAGTTATGGCAGAGAGATATACGTTAATGTATATAACTTAATGGCTGTCAAAGAAACTCAGATGAGATGTGCAGTTAATTCAGCATAAGAATTAGCAATGCCAATCATGAGTTGTTGCCCTTTGATTACTCTTACTTAGAATGGGCAAATTCATGTGACATTGTTATGCTCCCATCTTATATTGCTTTGCAAATATTGGTCGGTCGGTCTGTCGGTAGACCAAAATGGTTTCAGTTCAATAACTGCAGAACGCTTTACCCTAGGATCTTCAAACTAAATGGAGGTTGGCCTGCAACAGTAGATGGCCCCTATCGATTTTGAAGTCAATAGGTCAAAGGTCAAGGTCACAATTGTCTACAATGCCTACCATGGGGCATACATGTTTTACAAACATCACTTGTTCATGTTGTTCCATGTTGTGTGTTTTCAGTCTTTATCTAAGCCGAAGCAAGCACCTGGTGGTGGTATATTCGCAAAGATCGGAGGTTTGTTCTCGAGGAAAAATGAAATGAAACTTCCTGATGATAAAGAACCATCTGTAAGTACATCTAAAGTGGGACAGGGACAATTTCAAAATTCTGAAACCGGTAAATCGCCAGTATAAAACCGAATCAAATCAGTAAATCAGCCACCATATTGAAAATGGTCATTCCATTCCTGATGACCATATGAAAGTAGTTTCAGCAGCTGAACATATTGACTTTATTTATCATCCTATGTACAAAGTTTCAATATAAGATTATTATGCTAATACAATTACCTATGGATTTATGTATTCAAGATTATCCCTGCCCATCCAGATTTTGTACCTGTTTGTGTGTCATTAAACACATTCTGTTATGCAGCATTAAAAACATAATTTATATGTGAAGTAATATACAGTCAAACCTCTATTATTCAAAATTGACGGGACCGAAATTTTATTTCGGATAATTCAGGGCTTCGAATAATCCAAATTCAAAGAAGACAAACCTCTGTTCAACTCAATTGTCTCCATCTCAGCTGTAGCCGTGTATGATACTCGTTTCTGTACATTTTTGTTGTTAATGTAAATAAAATAATAAAGAAGTAAAAAGAAAAAAAACCCAAAACCTGCGTTAATCTATTTATTTATTATTTAACATATAACACGAACCGACAACAAAATACAGTATGCTGCATAAAACATGAATGAAATTCTACATAAACAGTCACAAAATGCATCCGCTGACATTACTCGTCAACAAGGAAGTTGTATAATAAACCTACGACTATATATTTCACATCGTTGTAGTCGTCACTGCGTTCAAAGTCATCACTGTTTAAAAAAGCACATTGTTAAAGCAGTTTATCAAAGTTTGTCGAAAGTTTGTACATCAAAGTCAACACTCATTAACACATAATTAAAGTCAAACATGTTATCAAACATAATGATATGTATTTTTCACGGAATAGCAAATATTACGTACAACCGCTTCGTATTTTTCACAACTTGAGAATGTCAACACTTAATCACATCAATTAAACCCCTTTTGAACAATAGGTGCGAAAACTTTTGAACTTCGTTGGTAAAAAAATATAATTAGCTGTCATTGATAATGCAAATTCGAATAATAGGGGTACAATTCGTATGAAGTATTATACTCGGGACTCAAAAATTGTTTCGAATAACAGAGGCTTTTCGAAAAATAGAATTTGAATAACCCGATCGAATTTGTATAGGTTTATATAGGAAGTAAAACGGGACTGCAATTCTATTTTTGATAATACCAGGTTTTCGAATAAAATGTTGTCGAATAATCGGGGTACAACTGTACATTAAATGAGAATCTTGGATGTGTATTGTTTTAAAACAATTAGCGGTGTTGCGAAATTGAAACTGGTTACACCTTGTAATCGAATCGTGTCCAATTAACTGAGTAACTGTCCTGGTCCTAAATTCCTGATTTCCTGATTTAAAGTATTATCAACTTAAATCAAGTGATTATTTCCTAAGCAAAGTAAAGCACTGCATAGCGCTTTCTGCAGGAAGTAGTCCATGTCTTCTATATTTAATTAAACGGGGGGTCACAAAATAAAGGTGCTCAAAAGCACTTTACTGTGGCAATAATAAATTCCAATGTTCCTTTTTACACACCTGTCGAAAGACTTGGCATATAATTATGGGAACACCCTTGGTGGTCGGAGTCTGGTACAGTGTCTGCTCTCTAATTATGCACCCCATCTTTGATGAGAGAGTGCGAGCGTATGGCAAATGCCACGTTATGATGACGTCACATTGACGCCAAGAACGGTAAATAAAGATAAGACCTCAATCTTTCGGTCTGTCTATCGGCCCCAGGATCTTCTAACTTTATTTTGATGTTTGGTAGCAACAGTAGATGACCCATATTGATTTTGAGGTCAGTAGGTCAAAATTCAAGGTTATTTTGATCTTTACCATTTTCGACTATATGGCTGTCATGGGGCATACATGTTTTACAAACACCTTGTTTTATTATAGATTATCTGGGATGCAGACAAGAATAAATGGGTAGATAAGAATGCTGATGAAGTAGATGAAGCCCCTCCTGCACCTCCACCAAAAGACCATGAATTACCAGGTTAGTATAGTACAAAAAATGTGAAAAAAGTATCCATACATGCCAAGTTATGCAGACCCCTTTGAATGAGATTAGTGTTGGAAATGCAGGAGATTTTCCTAGTTCTAACTTATAACTTCTATAAATAAAGTTTTGATGCAGTTTTCCCTATTTAACTTGTAAGGCAATACCGTGCAAGCTCTATAAAGCAATTCAAACTAATATAAAAAATGTCTTCATTTTCATAATTAAAACAAAAATCATCAGGTTCCAGTATTTCGAGAAATGCGTGAGATTTGATCGATCTGCATCAGATCATGCAGGAGTACAGTCTCAAATGCGGGAGACTAACACATGATGCTGGAGATCTGGCATGTATGAGTATCTAAAACTCAAACTTACACTTTATTGTGTCAAATTCACTCTCATGTTGTTATAAATGTACCAATTTTGATATAAAAAGGTATACATGTTCAGTGGGTTACATAATAAATGATTTCACATGGTTTAATCTTATTGCAATGAAATAGCAGTGATTATAAATGATTTTCAATTTTAAGTCTGAGTTTCAATCTTACAATGTTGGTAAAGAATGCTCCTGTGCAAATGCATTTGTAGATGATTTTTCTTGACAGATGTTTGTTTTATAATTAGAAAAATATACATTTGTAACATAATATGTTTGTTGTTTTAGGGTCTGCACCGGGACCGGGACGTAAATCTAGTATGCCCGAACCTGGTCTTCAGCCAGGACCTGCATTAAACCAAGACATGCCACCCCCAGCTGGTGGGAATAAGTTCTCCATGAAAAAAGGTATAGGTAAGTATCCCACGTTTCTCTACTAGTGCTTCAGCCATGTCCTAACATGAATTTGTCAATAGCTACCATCTTATCTGTTCTTAATCAATTTCTTTCATAATGTAAAAAAACCAAAACGAGTCCTAAGTACTATTCTTAAGGTGTGCTAATGGCACATGAAACAGACTCGTGTTTTTAATAATTTTCAGGATTGGGTATTATGTCTAAGTTCGATCCCCTGAAAATTGAACATAATGAAAAAACGAACAAAATTAACTTCCTTAAAACTTTATTCTGGCTTTACTGTGTCCTGTACAGTGTACTCCAAGAATTTGAGATTCCAAAAAAAATGTGAAAACGGAACAGATAATGCATTACGATGGATGTTCGGTTTTCACAGTTTTTGTGCATTGCTCAAATTGTTATTTATTTGTACATGATGTCATAATTTGACTTGGTTGATGTTGTTTGGTTTGACTTTTTAATTGATGTTGTTTTGTTTGTCCATCTTTACAGATTCTCTGGGTTTGTATGTCTACCCTGTACCTAATATAAGCTGGTGTGTCAATAGTCCTGAAACAGCTAAAATAAAAGTTATTTGAAGAACATATATCGAGAAATGGCAAATTTATGTCCAATTTAAGTCTGCTCTGTAGGATTTTAGTCAATACAAACTGAGTTGAATATTGAAACAAAGTTGCTCTATGCCAAAATACCAAAAATGGTTGCCTGCATATGATTCTCAGGATTTTTAGTTTGGCTCTGTTGACACCCCTGTATAAAGCTGAACATATGAATAGAGCTGCAGTATTCTGGGTGCTTTTTCTGGTGCCTGTTTCTTATAGATATATCCATGAAACAGGCCCCTGGTCTTATCACTACTCTGTATTATGTCTTTATATAAATAGCATCACTCTTACTAAACCTATTCTACTAAACCTACTTTACTAAACATACAATATTCTATCAAATCTACTCTCCTAAATAAGGGGGAATTACTTTTTTCTTGATATCCAACCAGCTTTGCTGCAGGAGGGCATAGTGAATTATGCAGTTGAAATCTTACCAGAAAAGTTTACCAAAGTATGAAGTTGTGAAATATGCAGTAAATTTTGGACATGTTGGGATTCAAACAAATCTATTCCCAGGGTATACAGTACAGTACAACTTCATGTAAAACTACCTCATTACTAAAACGACCTAAAAGTCACATTTTTACACTGGTTTGTCATCCTTTTCCTATCAGTTTTGGGGGTCCTACAGGTGATAGTATTATTGAAGTTTAAAGGTACTCTGTGCTTTGACCACCTGGGTACTCTTTTATCAAAGCTCTTTAAGACCAAAAAGAAAAATATGTCTTATTCTGGTCGCCCGACCCTGCCTACATTTCGGCCACTGACCCTGAAGTTTTTTTCTCAAAAACCCCTTGTATTTTGTGGACGTAGTTTCTGAGAATGGGGTCGCCTACCTACCTACCCTATATTTTGGGGCAAAAGACCAGAAACAGACATTTTTTTGGCCTTATGGAATTTGTAAAGCTAAGTTTAAATTTGAATTCTCTTCAATTCTTTTAAGAGCTACAAATTGTAGTGAAGGGTTGTTCACTATTGAATATCAGTTATTATTAAGTAATTGAAGTCAGTAGCTTACAATCAATATTAGTCCACAATGTGAAGGTTTTAAAGAATAATAAAGATTTAAATTTGGATACAAATATTGTATTCCGTAAGTGCTTTGATAAAACAGTACCCATGTGTTTTCTTCATAATTATGGTGGTTTTGGGATTTTCAGTTATTTTTTCGGAAATGGAGTAGGGCCAAATATTGTGTGATGATATTTTGTGGTTGATATAATTATGTACGGTTATCATTCCTTGATTTTCAAAGATTAAATTTAATGCAAAACTATTCATTTCTACGCCTACCCATGAATAAATTTCTCATATCCAATGTTTTAGTGTTAAATAAATTGTTGTAGCCCATATTCTCCCACCTTTCATAAAAAATGCTGCCTGCTTCTATTGTATACCTGCCAAGTACCCCTATTAAAGAGGAGTTACCTATTTTCATTGATAAATTTCTGGTTTTCCAAATTCACCTGCCTTTGAACAAAGGTACATTCTATTCATTTTATGATCTTCTGTCCCATATTTATAACCACTAGAATTGAAACATTCCTTGTTTATGCATCTAAATCCCGTTTAAATCACATTTAAGTGCATCTTGTGACATGCTTTGCTTTATCACTCCTATTTTGGACTTAACTAACTTGGCAGGTATGTTCTATTGTATTATCTATGATATTTTTAATTAATTGACTCTACCAGTGTTGTGTTTGAACAAACCTGTATCACATGTTATATAATATTTTTGTTTATTACAGGTCCTAAATATGTTGATGTTATGAACCCAAAGCCTGCTACAACAACACAAGTGCCTTCCAGTTTATTCCACACCCTACCAAACTCACACTCAGCGCCGGCTATATTCAACCCAATGGGTGGTAGCTCAGCAGGTCTGTATCACAACAATGTTATCGCACATGCTGCAGAAATAAAGTGTTGAAAAATTACTGGCTCCTTAAAAAGCTTGGAATTTTGACATGTAGGCCTGAGTCATGCCATGCGTCAGAATGACAAACTGGTACCCTATTAATCATATTCACTCAATTAAAACATTATGATTTATAGGTGTGAACAAAGTGGTTTATGACGATCTATAAAATAACCACCTGTCACGACTAGTGAATTACATTTTTTTGGTCGCTTAATGAATTTTGACCAATGGTTATTGTGCTTAAACCGTGATCGCGCTCTATCGCTTAATACCATTGAACAATAGAACAAATACCATTGGGAGGATTTGAAACCATTTGTTTAAGGTTGCTTGATATGTGTGGTCACTTAGTTCAATTCTGTTAGAACAATATTTGGATTTTTTTTCAAAATCACCATTACTGGAACATGTTAATTACCCAAGTTGACTTTCTGCTGTATATTTATTACAGATGTCCAGCCCTCGGAACCAGCTCAAGAATCTATACCTGAAGAAAGGGGTAGCACAGGGGCAGATAACTCCAACACTACACCAGCTGGAAATATACAATTACCTCCCTCTAGTAATAGTTCTAATGTAAGTTCTTAAACTTGGCTGAAATGCCTTGTATAACATATTGTATTAACGTTATAACTTTGTTAGGTCATAATAAATTGATACTTAAGATTGTCATCCAATTTGTTATAAAACGGGGCAGGCCAGAAACTTTTTATGCCTTGACATCTACTGATGCAGGATGCACCTGTCATTTGTCTGTCCGTCCACGCATCTGTTTGTCAATTACAAAATGTTGAAACTCAAATATTTTTTTAAATCCATCAAGGCATTGCTTTCAAACTTGGCATACTTGTTTACCCTCATAAACACAATACATTATCATAGCCATGTAACACTATCAAACATTTCGACAGAACTATGGTCCCTGAATAACTGAGCTATCTTATGGACATAGCTTCCACGGGAGCATAAGTATTTACAGAACGCAGTCTTGTTTAATAAAAATTGGTATCTGTCCAAACACCTTGTATAAAATGACGGGGGCGGGCCTATATGACAATTTAAGGATTAATTTATTATAGCCTTCTCACTTGTTTTGCCACATACATGTTGTCAGGACTTCGCATGACTCCTGTGATTATTATAGTGCTATCCTTGTATTGGCTTGTATTTTGACATTTTGCATTCAATGAATATTATTTAATCTTTTGCACAATTTTTTACCTGTCTTGATTTCAAATGTATGCCTTTTTGATAGTCAAAGATATATCATTTTTGTACAATTTTACCTTCAAGTTGCTAAATGTTAGGAAAAAGTCTCGAAAATATAAATTCTACCCGAAATAAATCCTGAAAAGACTTTGAATAGGGTAATGAGAAAAGTGTATGAACCATGTCTCCCGCAAATACTGTTTAAATGCTGGACATCTGTCTGGATGTCATATTTGATGCTGTCACAAAGTTTGTCCAAGCTAGTCCTCCTTATACATTGGTCAGTTTTCAATGAAACTTCACATTCAGGAATACTTGTTACAAACCAAGCCCAGTTGTATGCGAATATCGTGACTGTCAGAAATTGAGGGTTGTGTTTTACAAAAAAACACTTGATTAAAGTTTTCCTTTTTAAGCAGTTTTGTACAATTACACTTTCAGCGAAAAGAAACATTTGTTTGATACGAGTTGATATATATGGTATATGATTTTACACCTGTGTTGGAATTGATCAAAGATATAAAATTGGATTGACACCATTTTATCCCCCTTTCAATTTATAACTCTATGCACATTGTAATCAGTGTATTAATATTCTGTATGTAGGACTGCTAGTTTACAGAGTGCTTTAGATTAACAAAATGTGTGTCATGTAACTGTATAGCTTATTAAGGTCAGTTGGTAAAAGGTAAAGGTCACTGTGACCTGTACTATTTTTTTAGACCAAATGGTTTCCGTTCTATAACTCAACAAGAACTATTTGCCATATGATCTTCAAACTTTACATTGAGGTTGGCCAGCAACAATAGATAACCCCTATAGATTTTGAGATCAGTAGGGCAAAGGTCAAGGTCACACTGTGACCTATGCAATATCCAACTATTGGGCTGCCATGGGCCATACATATTTTACAAATATCTCTTGTTTAAACTGAACATGTAGGTAATGTCTGACACTAGGTAACTTATTTTATTGCTTGAAAAGTGGGAATAATTTTCTGCACCAGGTTGCCATGGGGATATTTTATTACAATATTGCAATGTTTTATTACAATTTGATATTTTATTACCATGTCAATACTTCATTACAATGGTAAATATTTTGTATCATTATTTGACTGGTGTTTAATTATTTTACTTTACATAATTTATACACTGTTCTGATGTGTATAAGTTATTTTTCCTCACTTAATTTGATAAGATATTCTATGTTGTTATGCTACTATAACCTCATGGGTCATGTGCTGCTTAGCTCGCTTTATAGGCAATGTGTACTGATTGGCTAGTTACCCCCCCCCCACCCAGGCAAAGTGAATGTGGTGATGGTAGGCAACTGTGTGCAACTCCTCCTACATATTTTAAGGGATTTTTATGAAACTTTCGCAGAATAACTTCTATGAGGACCTGCAGCGCATATTGTCCGAGTAATGGCCCTTAGTTGATTGTCTTGTTTTTGCCAGGGGATATGGCTATCTATGATTGCTCTTGTTTTCCTTGCAATGAACAAAATTCCAGAATAATGTAGTTATCTGTTTTGCATCAATAACTATGCTTAGAACTGCTGTTTTGTAAAACATTGCCTCAGACCTGTTTGTGTCTTTTAACCCCATGTATATAAGGTTCCCATAGTCATGGACAAATAAAGTTGGTCAGATAACTTTTAGAAATATTATTTAAACTCATGATTTTTTCCATATCAGACATAAATAAGGCTTTTACAAATTGTAGGATGGCACATTACCATGCAGTGGTGTTAATTTTCCTGATTGGTCCGGAATTTCAGATTTATCATTCCTGACAAGGCTATAATTACTGACCAAAATAAAAGTTATTTAATGAAAATATCTCAAGAAATGGCAAAGTTATAGTAAACTTAATCTGTTCAGATGGATTTTCTTCAATACAAACTGAGTTCTTTTTTTACTTAAATACGGAAACAATGTCATTAAAGGCCTCCATTTTTGGGCAAAAATGTTCCGCCATATACAATTTTCCTGATTTTTAATTGGACCCTGTAGACCCCCTCTGAATATGTTATTTTTCATGGCTATGTGAACCTTACACTTCCACCATGCTACCCTTGCTTGATGTATCTGCAATGTGGTTTCACATACCCTGCATGGATACAATGTATGTTAGCACTAGCAGTACTGTAACCAAAATTGCCAATTGCTACTGAAATTTATGTCAATTTTTGCTGAAATTTCAGCCAATTGTGTAACTTACTTCTGAAATGTCAGCCATTTGCCGCTGAAATTCCAGAGTTGCATTATCTAAACAAAAATTGTCTTGTCTACATTTTCAAAAAAAAAAAAAAAATTAATTACTTCAAAATTAGGAGTTTTATCTATTTGAATTATTTTGTACTATTAAAAAATGTTAGTGCTAATATGGGTATGTGGTCTCACATAATATTACTGGTACCTGCATGTAACCACAATGTCTACACTGTGGTCTCACATACCAATACCTGCATGTATCTATAAAAGATTAGTGGGCATTTTGTCAAATCAATTTTCAGTTGTCTAGAAATAGTTCAGGCAGTTCGTTATCAAGGGAAGTACAACGTATAATGTCAAAGGTAACCACTGGATAGTTTGATGTGCTCACTTCTGTGTGTCTGTGTGTCTGTTCACACTTCTCACTGTTCCTTGTGTTATCTTAACTTTCTTGTTTATTGCATGAGATTGTGTTTACTTGTTATATATACAGAGTAAATCATTTATATTCTGTTTGATATTTAAAGGAGAAGATATTCATGACTTGCTTGAAAATTGACAACAACAGTTTTTATAGACAGATTGAACTATGAACAAAATGCAATTATTACCTCCAGCACGTCTATCAGTCTGGTCAATGTCAGTCGCTCAGAAAACCAAATGATTTCCAATAAATAACTAAAAAACCTAGGATCTTCAAACTTTACAATAAGGTTGCCAGCAACAGTAGATGGTCTCTATTGATGTTGAGGTCAATAGGTCAAAGTCACTGTGACCTTTGCAATTTCCGACATTTGGGCTGCCATGAGGACATACGAGGGTTGTACCAGAATTACGTAGACTTTTGTCATACGTTCCATACCATTCATCATACGAACAAATACTTTTGTGTGTGGTGCAAATGATATGTACTGCGTATTTACGTGAAATTTCAAAGCCGTATCTTATTTGGATCAAATTCTGCTGCTTCTGGGGATAGGTAGGGGTACGGTATGTGGGGCACGTCAACGGAACGTCACGGCGTCGACGGAACTTCCCGGATAAGTGAAGCTCCTAACTGTGTACATTGTAGCTATAAAGATGGGCACAACCGTACAAAACTTACGAATGTTTATTAACTACATTAAATGTGATAAACAGTTCCAATATATTACCAGTAATGTCGCATATAACCCTTATAATAGAACGTCGATTCAGGTCGATGTGGTCCTAGAAAACGCTTGGTGACGTCGCAGGTTCCACCATTTAAAGCGTTTGTTCTGGCGTCTCCCCGGGGTTCACACAAAACTTCATGATGGTTCGATTTCCAGCGTATTTCGCTGACGTCACATTTTCACTGGTGACGCACAGCAGCTGAAGCTTGTTTTATACCAAAAATCAACAACGGTAACCTTTATAAAGTCGAAATTAACGGCGTACGTTCCACAGATATTGCGCTTGTATGTCATGAAGTCGCGTAAAAATAAGACTTGGTATCTGTGAGGTATAAGCAGTTGAAAAATGTCAAAAATATTTTAAAATTTAGCTGCCCCGCCTATCCAACTTTTGGTTACTATGGCGACAGATTAAATGGCTTTCTAACATTCTGTTAGAAAATATTTTTACCGATTCTTTTGAAAATGGTCTGATGTTTTCCTACGGCAAATTTGATGAGAATACATGCCTAAATAAAAAAGTTATGACCAAAGTCTACGTAATTCTGGTACACCCCTCGTACATGTTTTAAAAACATCTCCTGTTAATTAGTTATTTACTTTATATGCAATGAAAACACCCAGCCATGTGGATTGTAACTGACCTTGAAAAGACGGAGATCTTCGACATGTATTAGTGTAACCCCTGTTTAGTACATGTATATTCATGCCATAACCTATATATAATGTATTTGGTTCAGAATGTTTATAAAGTATACTTGTCCCATGCTACAACCCCATTATTATTAAGTTTAAATGTGGATAAATGTCTCCATGTATACATCATTAAACATTTTGGTCAATCACTGTAAATCATTGCATTCTAAATACTGAAATATATACAGTAGAACTTCTTATGCCTCCAACTGACTTTAACATTTGACCTGGAAATACACCATTTAATGGCTTAGAATTAGAAGGTCTTAACTACTACTTACAAACTTATAAGACTAATGCATATTTGAAATATACATCATAAGGGGCTTCTTATGAGCCTATTTGTATGAAAATCAGAAATTGTCGTGTTGACCAAACTGAAGTTGAAACAGCTTGTTTTACCATAAATAAAGGGCAATTTTCAGACAGTTTTTGCTTGTTTTCTCAAAAAATTGATTTTGTAATTACGACCTTCTCATTCTAAGCCAACCTATTATATTGCTGAGACTGAAGGGGTCTTATTCACCAATGCTGTAGGTCTAGAACTCAGATTTAGACTTACATTTGCCAAATGTTTAGTTTGCTTTCATGTTGTTCTAAATGTACCGGTTTTAATATAAATGGGTATACATGTTCTGTGGGTAACAATAGATAATCATATGAAATTTTGCATGGTTAAATCTAATGGCAAAGAAATTTGTCAATTTTACGTCTCAAGTTTGAGTTTCAATCTTCCATTGTAAAATGTTGGTGAATAAGGCCTCTGTTTCTTTGGTGTTTGAGTCAAAACTGTTGGAGGAATCAAAGTTCTATTGTACATGGAAAACTATCAAATTGCATTTTAAATACTGTAAAATCAATTAATTTCGTTGGGATGAAATTTCGTGGTTTGGGCAAAAAAGACAATTTCGTTGGGACTTGAATTCGTGGATTTTGCATTTCAGGTAATAAAACAAGGGTAAAATTATTGTTCGTTCGGATCAAAGTTTGCGGTTGACGTAAACCATGAAATCCACGAAATTTGATCCCCCACGAAAATTAATGATTTTACAGTATATATAAATAAATTGAGCTGTCAACACCTATTTTCATAATCACAATCAGGCAACTTTTAATTTGATAAACAACTTCATGCAAATATGAAAATCAGAGGTTTGTACAGGATGCTATTGTTTCTGCTTGTTGCAACTTGTTTACATGCACTGCTTCGTGTTACAGCTTCTAGATCTGCTTTTAGTTAGTTAGTTGGTTTGCATTGTCTTATCATTCATGTTTGGTTTACATCATTTGAAAATCTTAGTACTAAGTTGAATCTTATTTTGTGTGTGTGTTTTTTTCTATGCCCCTGCATCTACTGATACATGAGGCATCAAGTGATTGTCCTGTCCGTCCATTAGTCTGTTTGTCCTATCATCTGAAAATGTTAACCAAAAAATAAGTTGTTTAAACTGAAATATTTTCTTTCAAACTTGGCATACTTGTTGACAATCATAAACACTATCCAACATTTTTGCAGAATTATGGCCCCTGACTTGACAATGCTTCCACCTGGGCTTAAGCGTGTAAAGTCTTGCTTTTTTCTGAATTGCAAATTTGAGTTGATGATTTATCTAGTGAGTGTCTTCTTTGTATCCAGAACTCTTTGCTTGAGAGTTACGTTTGAAATGCAGGAGATGTTCTTGCATAAACTTTTGTCTGTAAATAGTTAATGAAGTTTATTTTGAGTTTTCACTTCTTTTTATTTATTGCCAATACCATGCATGTTTCGTGAAGCAATTTAATGATCATTTACATAATGTTAACACTGAATGCTAGGTTAGGTTTCAGTATATCCAAGTAGTGTGTGTGATTATATTGGTTTGCCTAGGATATTCTGTAAGTTAAGTCTAAAATGCATGAGACTTGCCCATGATGCGGGAATATGCATATATGGTACTTATTATTGTGTACCTTGAATTGTTTTGGTAACTACTATGACTAAATGGTGATTTGTGTTTCTATTTTTAGGCACTCCCAGGTCAGACGTCTGCTTTACCAACCATGTTCAACCCAGCCCAGTTTCAGGGTAACCAGGCGTTCAAACAGCCTGCCGCCCCAGCTGGCACTGGTCACAGACTTTCCAACAGACGAGTTTATCCAAAATAGACTATAGATGACGGGGCTGTGTATATACTAGTGCACTATGGTGTAGGATTGTCCTATTATATATATCAGTCCTATATAAGAATGTACATTACTAT
Organism: Spisula subtruncata; assembly: GCA_963678985.1. NCBI lineage: Eukaryota > Metazoa > Mollusca > Bivalvia > Venerida > Mactridae > Spisula > Spisula subtruncata. The sequence goes on along the minus strand of OY787673.1, from coordinate 11,191,425 downwards.
TCTGGATGTATGTAGAGCATATATTGATAAGTTTTGACATGATACGCCATACTACGTCTAGCTGAAGTCTTGTCATCTAGGACACTTCACCTTATCAGCTAGAATGATGTACCATAACATCATAGAAAACTTACCATATCATCATAGAAAACGTACCATAACATCATAGATAAATATGTTCTGTTGGTATGAGGTTATATTCTGTTTTAGTCAAAGTAGACACACTATCTGTCTCCTAACCAATCATCTTGTCATACCATGTACACAAGTAAAATAGGGTGTTAGTATGTCATAGGCAGAGACCGGGCCATATCTCTTAAGAAATCTCTATATTTGTGTCATGTGTTGGTTGTGCTGAAAGTGCTCGCCCAGTATGATTTTAATGAATTACATTGAAACAAGACCTGTAGGAAATGTTGAAATGAGGTCTTAGAGAAAAATAGCTTTAATTATTGCTCATATTTTATAGTTTTCCTTTATTCAAATATTTCAGACTGATTATATATATACAAGTTGGCAGAATTACACTAATATTATTGTAACTTTTGCTTAGAAATATTTCTTTGTGTTACATGTTCTTTTGCTTAGAAATATTTCTTTAGAGTTACATTTACATTTTCTAGGAAATATTTCTTTGAGTTACATATACTTTTGCTTAGAAATATTTCTTGGAGTAAAATGTACTTTTGCTTAGAAATATTTCTTTGTGTTACATGATATTGTACAGTCTCCATTTATCATTATTACATGATAAATACCAGTACTTTTTAAGTAAGGCTTACTAGTGTTTTGTTATTTTGTTTAATCAGTGATAGTTATAATAATTATGATTGTAATTGCTGTTTTGTTTTTATGATTATCAAGTTTATTCATTGATAATTCTTTCTCTATTTGATCGCTATTCCACCCGTTTTGTCTTATTCATTATAAATTATTGTTTTAAATACATTTGTTAAAAGTCATGTTATTTTCCTGTGTTCTTTTTACTTGACACATATATTTTTGTCTTGATGGGATAGATTGTAGACTCGAAATCAGCGCATGTAGAATCAATCATATATAGTCATAATTATTTGCTTATTGTGAAGGGTATCGCGTTTCACTGTTTGTGTCATAATTTGTAGTAAGTTTAGTTCGAAACCAATCTATTGCATGTGCATATACAAATGTACATGTAATTAAGTAACACTACAAATTTTGTGTATTTTTCATGATAATACAAAAATGAGGTGTACAAATGTAATGTGATATCATAAAAAGTACACACAATGTGGAGTTTTACGTCATTTAGATAGCCTCGTAAAACAATTTTCTTTAATTTCTATGTAGCAGAATAAAAGGTTTGGAAACTTTCTGTTTAAAGATTATGTTTTACATTTAATAGTAGCATTATAAAAAATGTTTTTGTGACCATTTACATTCAATCAATGTCATGTACTTTATTATATGTTTTACTATTTTGTTGCATGTTATAAGCATTAAGTACTATACTAACTCTAGTGTCTGATTATAGATGCCATTTAAGGTTTTAATGCAATATTGTCTTAACTTAATATATAAATAATTAGTATAAAATTATGTTACTACAGTGTTGCATTGATTCCAGCTATTTATTATTGTTTTGTTGTTACTTGTTTAAATCATACTACATTTATTTCATGCCTTTGTGTTCTTTGTACAACTGTTTACTGTTAATAAAATGGCTTCCGTCTTACTTATATGGGTACACCGTAGTTCGATATGAGGACTAACGTTTTAATTCAATACTAGCATCCTCATTGCACGCAAACTTTAACATTTTTCCTAACTTCTTTTAAAAAGTAATCATATATGCCATGAGTTCTAGGTAATGACCCTTTAAAAATAGACTATAAAGTACTTACAAGTTACTGGTCAAATCCTCCCATAGTTTCTATTGATCTATACTGAAATAATCACCCAATTAATAAACTATCAGCTGTCCCTTCCCTTTATATGCAGTTGTTCAAGAGTTGATTTCTCCAGACTAAATTTTTCATTTTTTCGTCAAATGAAAGAAAATGAGAAGCTTTACATACTGACACCATGTTGGATTTTTGGTTGATTTTTGCCATACGTTGGGTGACTGGAGTGTCTAACAAGTCTAACTGTATGTTATATTTATATATACAGATAAGCCCATCTGGCTTTCAATCCTTTAATATCCTGACTAGTATCACCACACATTGATTTTGCTGTTGTTGTCATTTGTGAAAGCTTATGAATAAGCAGATTTTATTTTATGTCAGATTTTATTTATCAAAGTTGCAAAGTTTATTTAATTTTACTGATTCACACATGTTTTGTACCCTTGCAGTATGTGTTTTCTTGTTTGATTCATGTGTGTATGTTATACAATTGAATTATGATCATACCTGATATTTGCAATAGGAGAAAAACAGTGTAGTTTACAGGTATGATTGAAAGGTGTGGTTTATTTGTTGTTATAATGATTAATGTATTTTAAAAGTTTAAACTGCATGCAATTATTCATATTTATAGAAAACTTAAAAGTGTTCATCGTATGAGAGTAATTTCTATATATTTTGAAACAGAACATATTTAACAGAATGATTATTTGTATATCTTTGTATGCTGTAAAATATCTCCATTTTGTGTGTATGCCACAGAATGTGCGTGATTCTGCAACAGGATATATTGTTATGTGTCTATAAAACGAAATACTGTGTGCCATGGTGCAACAGTGTAATTTATATAGTATAAATATTGAGATATGAAAGTAGTACCGGGTACGGGTAAATCACATAAAACAGAGACTCGTTTGACTTGAACCAGTAAAGACTCGGAGTCTTCATTTTAATGTGGTCAGACAATGTGTGGTGTATTGCAAAGATGTGAATTTAATTTATCAAATAATGTGGTAGGCATATGTGTTTCATTTAATTGGCTAATTCCTTGTTATTGATTCAGCTAAACAAACGTGTGTTTATGTTGTCTGTTAGTCAATATATAAACAAGAGTGTCTGTCAGTCAATGCAGCAACTTCTGTAGTCATGGTGACTGGGTAACTGTTGTAGTGTGGTAAAACTGATCTCGATTACACAACCCCCTGTCAAAGTTTTTTTGGGTCTTGTCGTACGTTTTGGGGTATATCTATAAGCCATTGTTGTGATTGATGAGCCAGTAGCCAGCAAGCAGTGGGTGGTGGATTCTAGTTCTGCACGAGGTAGATACATTTTCATCTCAAAATACAATACCATATATGTTGACTGATTTAGAGTTGCTATGACATGACGACCACTTACTGTTAAAATGTTGGTCTCTAATGTCATTTAGTTTCGGCTTGCGTTATGTAATTTAAGCTTTAATAATCCATTCTAAGTTCGTATAATTCACTGTTCAAACACCCATTGGTTTAATCGTGGTTGATCTAACGCTGAACTGCTTTTATTCTTGTTTAGTCTGACCATCAATTTTAGCTTTGATGACAGGAGAGACCATACTTGTGCAGATACTCGAAGCACTCCACACCACTATAGTTAACATCAATACCCAGCCATAGAGTTCGTGGCACTTATCCTGTTACACCTTTATTTTACCTTCATGATTAATTAATGACATTGTGTGTATTATTGTTTTTGTTATAAGATGGTGTATATTTACTCTTTTAGTTTCCTATCACATTCCAATTGTCTGCAACAAATGTTTATTTTCCTCAAATATGTGTAAGAAATATGTAATGAATGAGGTCAACAGAATTATGTCCTGGACCTTTTATCATGCTTATCTGTACACAATGTACTACACATAACTTGGGCACTGATTTTATCTTATTTTTGTTGATAATGAGGAAACTCATATACATATCCCCTTGTTCAGCCCGACTTTTTATTTCCATATCCCATATACTATGGATACTCCAATAGCAATCTTAGTTATTTCATTGCTTTTGTCAGATGGTAACCTTGGTTACTGTCCACCTTCTGAAGACAAGGACTGGTCCAGCAAACTTCTTCATTACATGTAATACTGTATTGGTATTTACAAAAGTCGCTCGCACAGTTGTTTTGACAGCTTTATTAACATTTTCAGTACTTTGGTACAACACGGTTGTATCTTACTATGAAATCGATGCTTTATAGAGATACAACCTTGTTGTGCCAAATGGACACATTGGTTAGTTACATACTGTTAATTATCATTTAGGGTCATATTATTGATAGCAAACTGCAATAGGTATACATCTATATTTTGTGTCAAAGTCACATACAATATGTCAATATGTCCTGCTTCATGAACGTCTATAAAAAGGGCGGCCATATTTTATGGATCATCAGATGTCACGTAGGGTATATACATAAAACATTGCATTGTATTCATTTTACATGATAAAAACATTTTAGTGTATTCATTCGCTATAAATTATGTGGAATAAAATTGAAGGCTCGGTGCAAAACTATGGTAACTGCACCAATTTATAGTGGGCATTCACCATTGTTTTACACTGATCCCTCGAAATTGTACATTTACGTGTAGTAATTTATGAAATGATTGTGGTTTGATGTTGATTTAATGGTGTTCTGATTGTATATGTAGACAGATGATGTATGAATGCATAGTTACACATTGTTACACTTGATCATCCTCAGTAATAAAATATTGCTGTGCAATTCTAAATGGCTTGTCTTGTGTTATATTTTACTATTCCCCTAAACAGGTATCTGTTGTCTAAGCACAGTTTTACCATGCGTCTTAATCCAGCTATCCCCCAGTCAATTAAATATCGAAGGTATGGATTACCTCATGTGAAATGCCCCAGTCAAAAGACAGAATGCTTCAGACGTACGATGCTAATCACACCAACAGAAGGTTTCAGCCATAAGACACCAACAGAAAATGTCAGCCATTAATCAGTAACAGAAGGTGTCAGCCTTATTAAGCTAACAGAATGCCTCAACCATAAGCCACCATCAGTAGATGTCGGCCATAAGACACTGACAGAAGGAAGGACAAGGATTCCACCAGGGCATAAGCGTGTATTGAACAGTGTTTTTTCCAGTATGTCCAAATACGATAGGAAGAAGTTGGACAGGTAAGGCAGCACTCAACTTAACCCATTGAGAACAGAAAACAGTAAGTACGCAGCACTACTACACACACAACCAAAGAAATAATTAAAATCACAAGTCCCCCGCCGCAAAAATGCAGGATGATCTAGTTTCACAAATATAAGTAAATAATTAATTTTAACAGTTTCTCCCCCAGCAAACTGGACAAGCTACGACAGTAAAATGTAATAAAAAAAACTAGCCCGAAAAACTACATACATGACCCTACACAATGATTTAACTATATGAAGCACGGACGAATAAAATAGAGGACGAATAATTGATACGAAAAAACCAGACCACCATCTACAAGCCTCATATGCGAATGGGCCATGGAGAGATTTGATGATAGAGGAAAGTTTGGCTAAATATTTGGCTGTTCCAGATTTATAGAATATTTCATTGCAGGTTTTGTGTTTTCATCCCTGGCAGTGACCATAATATTACTTAATGGTGTATGCGAATTTGATGTGTTTATATTTTTGTTCTCATAGCCGCTTGGATCTTGTAACCAAGCGTCTGCTGACTCTAGAAAATGAAAGTGAAAGTATAACCGGTCTGGGATCAATCCGCGCGATAGCAAACTATGTTCTCCATCTGTGATGAGCAAAGAGATAATGACCTGCGCATAAGTCCTGTACAGAAACCAATGCATTGCTTTCAAACTTGGCAAAACATTCAAATTGTTGAAACTCAAATATTTTCTTTCATTGCTTTCAAACTTGGCATTCTTGTTGACCATCATTTGCCTTATATTGCCAAAGCCATATTTTGTAACACTTTCCAACATTTTAACAGAATTATGGCCCATGGTTAATGTGGCTTGTTTTTGTGGACAAGGGGTGCGTGTATGGATGTACAACGATCGTCGAGGCGTGACCTCTATAGAGATAGAATACTGAGTGTTTACTAGTCACGCATCGACGCTTGTTGTATATCTATATTGATAACAGTCTTGCCTTTTTTTCTGAATAGCAAATTTGAGTTGTTGTTTTATCTGTCTTCTTAATATCCATCTACTTACATGTCATTTTTGGAAGAACCCTTTGTGTGAGATTTATGCTTGAAATGCATCAAATGTTCTTGCTTAAACTTTTGACTGAAGTTAATGGATTTTATATATTGAGTTTTCATTTCTTTCACTTATGTGGCAGTACCATGCATGCTTCATAAAGCAATGTACTGATCATTTTCATAATGTTAACAATAAATGCTAGGTTCCAGTATATCCAAGTAGTGCGTGAGATTATATCAGTTTACATTGGGTCTTGCGTGAGTAAAGTCTAAAATGTATGAGACTTGCCCGTGATGTGGGAGATTTTGCATATTATATGCATAATATTATTATTGTATAACTTGAATTGGTATGGTAACTTATATGACTAAATGGTGACGTGTGTTTCTATTTTTAGGCACTCCCAGGTCAGACATCCGCTTTACCAACTATGATCAACCCTGCCCAGTTTCAGGGTAACCAGGCGTTCAACCCAGCTGGCTCTGGTCACAGACTTTCCAACAGACGAATTTATCCAAAATAGACTAAAGATGACATGGGCTGTGTTTAAACTAGTGATCTATGACGTAGGATTGTCCTATTATATCTATCAGTCCTATATAAGAATGTACATTACTATTCTGGATGTATGTAGAGCATATATTGATAAGTTTTGACATGATACGCCATACTACGTCTAGCTGAAGTCTTGTCATCTAGGACACTTCACCTTATCAGCTAGAATGATGTACCATAACATCATAGAAAACTTACCATATCATCATAGAAAACGTACCATAACATCATAGATAAATATGTTCTGTTGGTATGAGGTTATATTCTGTTTTAGTCAAAGTAGACACACTATCTGTCTCCTAACCAATCATCTTGTCATACCATGTACACAAGTAAAATAGGGTGTTAGTATGTCATAGGCAGAGACCGGGCCATATCTCTTAAGAAATCTCTATATTTGTGTCATGTGTTGGTTGTGCTGAAAGTGCTCGCCCAGTATGATTTTAATGAATTACATTGAAACAAGACCTGTAGGAAATGTTGAAATGAGGTCTTAGAGAAAAATAGCTTTAATTATTGCTCATATTTTATAGTTTTCCTTTATTCAAATATTTCAGACTGATTATATATATACAAGTTGGCAGAATTACACTAATATTATTGTAACTTTTGCTTAGAAATATTTCTTTGTGTTACATGTTCTTTTGCTTAGAAATATTTCTTTAGAGTTACATTTACATTTTCTAGGAAATATTTCTTTGAGTTACATATACTTTTGCTTAGAAATATTTCTTGGAGTAAAATGTACTTTTGCTTAGAAATATTTCTTTGTGTTACATGATATTGTACAGTCTCCATTTATCATTATTACATGATAAATACCAGTACTTTTTAAGTAAGGCTTACTAGTGTTTTGTTATTTTGTTTAATCAGTGATAGTTATAATAATTATGATTGTAATTGCTGTTTTGTTTTTATGATTATCAAGTTTATTCATTGATAATTCTTTCTCTATTTGATCGCTATTCCACCCGTTTTGTCTTATTCATTATAAATTATTGTTTTAAATACATTTGTTAAAAGTCATGTTATTTTCCTGTGTTCTTTTTACTTGACACATATATTTTTGTCTTGATGGGATAGATTGTAGACTCGAAATCAGCGCATGTAGAATCAATCATATATAGTCATAATTATTTGCTTATTGTGAAGGGTATCGCGTTTCACTGTTTGTGTCATAATTTGTAGTAAGTTTAGTTCGAAACCAATCTATTGCATGTGCATATACAAATGTACATGTAATTAAGTAACACTACAAATTTTGTGTATTTTTCATGATAATACAAAAATGAGGTGTACAAATGTAATGTGATATCATAAAAAGTACACACAATGTGGAGTTTTACGTCATTTAGATAGCCTCGTAAAACAATTTTCTTTAATTTCTATGTAGCAGAATAAAAGGTTTGGAAACTTTCTGTTTAAAGATTATGTTTTACATTTAATAGTAGCATTATAAAAAATGTTTTTGTGACCATTTACATTCAATCAATGTCATGTACTTTATTATATGTTTTACTATTTTGTTGCATGTTATAAGCATTAAGTACTATACTAACTCTAGTGTCTGATTATAGATGCCATTTAAGGTTTTAATGCAATATTGTCTTAACTTAATATATAAATAATTAGTATAAAATTATGTTACTACAGTGTTGCATTGATTCCAGCTATTTATTATTGTTTTGTTGTTACTTGTTTAAATCATACTACATTTATTTCATGCCTTTGTGTTCTTTGTACAACTGTTTACTGTTAATAAAATGGCTTCCGTCTTACTTATATGGGTACACCGTAGTTCGATATGAGGACTAACGTTTTAATTCAATACTAGCATCCTCATTGCACGCAAACTTTAACATTTTTCCTAACTTCTTTTAAAAAGTAATCATATATGCCATGAGTTCTAGGTAATGACCCTTTAAAAATAGACTATAAAGTACTTACAAGTTACTGGTCAAATCCTCCCATAGTTTCTATTGATCTATACTGAAATAATCACCCAATTAATAAACTATCAGCTGTCCCTTCCCTTTATATGCAGTTGTTCAAGAGTTGATTTCTCCAGACTAAATTTTTCATTTTTTCGTCAAATGAAAGAAAATGAGAAGCTTTACATACTGACACCATGTTGGATTTTTGGTTGATTTTTGCCATACGTTGGGTGACTGGAGTGTCTAACAAGTCTAACTGTATGTTATATTTATATATACAGATAAGCCCATCTGGCTTTCAATCCTTTAATATCCTGACTAGTATCACCACACATTGATTTTGCTGTTGTTGTCATTTGTGAAAGCTTATGAATAAGCAGATTTTATTTTATGTCAGATTTTATTTATCAAAGTTGCAAAGTTTATTTAATTTTACTGATTCACACATGTTTTGTACCCTTGCAGTATGTGTTTTCTTGTTTGATTCATGTGTGTATGTTATACAATTGAATTATGATCATACCTGATATTTGCAATAGGAGAAAAACAGTGTAGTTTACAGGTATGATTGAAAGGTGTGGTTTATTTGTTGTTATAATGATTAATGTATTTTAAAAGTTTAAACTGCATGCAATTATTCATATTTATAGAAAACTTAAAAGTGTTCATCGTATGAGAGTAATTTCTATATATTTTGAAACAGAACATATTTAACAGAATGATTATTTGTATATCTTTGTATGCTGTAAAATATCTCCATTTTGTGTGTATGCCACAGAATGTGCGTGATTCTGCAACAGGATATATTGTTATGTGTCTATAAAACGAAATACTGTGTGCCATGGTGCAACAGTGTAATTTATATAGTATAAATATTGAGATATGAAAGTAGTACCGGGTACGGGTAAATCACATAAAACAGAGACTCGTTTGACTTGAACCAGTAAAGACTCGGAGTCTTCATTTTAATGTGGTCAGACAATGTGTGGTGTATTGCAAAGATGTGAATTTAATTTATCAAATAATGTGGTAGGCATATGTGTTTCATTTAATTGGCTAATTCCTTGTTATTGATTCAGCTAAACAAACGTGTGTTTATGTTGTCTGTTAGTCAATATATAAACAAGAGTGTCTGTCAGTCAATGCAGCAACTTCTGTAGTCATGGTGACTGGGTAACTGTTGTAGTGTGGTAAAACTGATCTCGATTACACAACCCCCTGTCAAAGTTTTTTTGGGTCTTGTCGTACGTTTTGGGGTATATCTATAAGCCATTGTTGTGATTGATGAGCCAGTAGCCAGCAAGCAGTGGGTGGTGGATTCTAGTTCTGCACGAGGTAGATACATTTTCATCTCAAAATACAATACCATATATGTTGACTGATTTAGAGTTGCTATGACATGACGACCACTTACTGTTAAAATGTTGGTCTCTAATGTCATTTAGTTTCGGCTTGCGTTATGTAATTTAAGCTTTAATAATCCATTCTAAGTTCGTATAATTCACTGTTCAAACACCCATTGGTTTAATCGTGGTTGATCTAACGCTGAACTGCTTTTATTCTTGTTTAGTCTGACCATCAATTTTAGCTTTGATGACAGGAGAGACCATACTTGTGCAGATACTCGAAGCACTCCACACCACTATAGTTAACATCAATACCCAGCCATAGAGTTCGTGGCACTTATCCTGTTACACCTTTATTTTACCTTCATGATTAATTAATGACATTGTGTGTATTATTGTTTTTGTTATAAGATGGTGTATATTTACTCTTTTAGTTTCCTATCACATTCCAATTGTCTGCAACAAATGTTTATTTTCCTCAAATATGTGTAAGAAATATGTAATGAATGAGGTCAACAGAATTATGTCCTGGACCTTTTATCATGCTTATCTGTACACAATGTACTACACATAACTTGGGCACTGATTTTATCTTATTTTTGTTGATAATGAGGAAACTCATATACATATCCCCTTGTTCAGCCCGACTTTTTATTTCCATATCCCATATACTATGGATACTCCAATAGCAATCTTAGTTATTTCATTGCTTTTGTCAGATGGTAACCTTGGTTACTGTCCACCTTCTGAAGACAAGGACTGGTCCAGCAAACTTCTTCATTACATGTAATACTGTATTGGTATTTACAAAAGTCGCTCGCACAGTTGTTTTGACAGCTTTATTAACATTTTCAGTACTTTGGTACAACACGGTTGTATCTTACTATGAAATCGATGCTTTATAGAGATACAACCTTGTTGTGCCAAATGGACACATTGGTTAGTTACATACTGTTAATTATCATTTAGGGTCATATTATTGATAGCAAACTGCAATAGGTATACATCTATATTTTGTGTCAAAGTCACATACAATATGTCAATATGTCCTGCTTCATGAACGTCTATAAAAAGGGCGGCCATATTTTATGGATCATCAGATGTCACGTAGGGTATATACATAAAACATTGCATTGTATTCATTTTACATGATAAAAACATTTTAGTGTATTCATTCGCTATAAATTATGTGGAATAAAATTGAAGGCTCGGTGCAAAACTATGGTAACTGCACCAATTTATAGTGGGCATTCACCATTGTTTTACACTGATCCCTCGAAATTGTACATTTACGTGTAGTAATTTATGAAATGATTGTGGTTTGATGTTGATTTAATGGTGTT